>VZDJ01000099.1:488449-607647 GCA_008694505.1 Cyanoderma ruficeps | reverse complement strand
AAAAAAAAAAAAGAAAAAAGAAAGAAAAAAAGAGAAAAAAATAAAGAATAAACCCACCCCGCTGTTCCTGTGATTTTTGTGAGGAATGGGGGTGCGGCCGCTGCGCGGGGCACCCCAAAAAGGGAGCTGCAGCGCTGCCCTTCGCGGCCGATTTGCGGCCCCGACAGCTACTAGCGGGGGTGATTTATTTTACACCTTGCCGCGGCCGTTGTCGCTGCCGTGAGCCGCGGCCGGGGTGCTCCGTACGCTCTCTCCGATTTGGGGGTCGCCTCAACCATTCCTGAGCGGAGGAAAAACCCTTGTGGACTCTGAAACCCTCCCCGTCCGGAGAGGGGCCCCTTGTGCACCCCCCGCCCCGGCATTCCCGCCATTTAATATGAATTTTAATTTTTTTAAAAGCTGCGTTTACGAGGAAAAATAATAGAGAAGTAACCGATAACAACGACGGAAAGGTTCTATGCGACTTCTCGCCGCGGCCGCGGCCCGCGTCCCCCGGCCCAGCCCTGCCCTGCCTGGGGCCGGCCGGGTCTCCCCCGACCGAGCGGGGCCCCACGCACCCCCCTTCATCCGCCGGGCTTCTTTTTTGGGGAAAAACGGCTTTTTATTTGTTGAAGCCAGTCGACTTCATCCCGCCAGCGAAAAACCGGAGTGAGGAGAATTTGAGTTTTCCTATTTTCCATCTGTGAGCGCTCTTCTCTAGTCCTCAGTGCTGCTGAGATTTGGGTACCGGTGTCGCCCCGGTGTCCCCTTCCCGGGCTGGGGGCCCTGCGAACCGGAGGGAGAGCAAAACTTGGGGGCCAGCCCTCGGGGGACGAGCCGACGGCCCAGGCAGGGCAGGGGAAAGGGTTAAGGTCGGAAGAAACCCCCTAAAAAATAGGAGGAGGAGGGAGAGGGGACAAGAGAGAGGCGAGGCGGGGCTGAGCGGCTCTGCCCGGCTGTAACGGGGACCGGGGCCGAGCCCGGCCGGGACTGGGCGAGCGCAGCTCCGGCTCGGAGCGGGTTGCGGCAGAGCAGTGGCTCCTTCAAAAACGAAAACAAATCCAAATAGGCTTTTGTCCGGAGGAGCGATGCGGCCGGTGCAGCGCCTGCCCCGTCCCGCGGGGCTGAGCCCGGCCTGGACGGGGCAGTTCAATATCAAAGAGACGATCGGTACCGGCCCTGAAATATCCCAATCCTTCAAAATACCGGCCCTCCAACATCCCGGCCCACAGCACCCGGCCCTGCCGATCCCCGCCTTTCCGCGCCCAGCGCATCCTGCGCCGGCCACGGGTCCCCGCACAGCTGGAGTTTTAGAATCTTTTTCGCACTTTTTTCCTCCCCTCTTTTCCCATCCCTCCTTCCCCCGCCTCCTATCCCCAAACCACCGAGGCTCCGCGCAGCGGCGGATCCGCTGCGGTCGTTCACGGGGCAGACGCTTCCAACCCTGGGAAGCTCCGCTGCTGTCCCGGACCGGAGAGGGACACAGGGACGAGTGCTGGTTTTCCCTTCTCCAAGCCCGGCGTATGAGCCAGGAACGGAGAAAAGGAAAACTGTCCCTTTTTTCTTATTACTTATTTTCTCATTTAATTTTTTTCCCCCAATTATTTTTCTTTTTATTTTTTCTTTTTTTTTCCTTCTTCCCCTCGGGCTGTGCCGAGTCTATCAAACCAGTTGTGTGGCCCTAACCTCCGTGGCCTTATATCTGCCGTGCCGCCGAGCCAGTCTATCTTTGCACAATATACAGTAGACTTCAGAGAGCAGCACAATGGGGGAGGCAGGGAGGTGAGCATGTTAGAGGCGTGCATTTTAACGAGTCGCAGCCAAGGGAGCCAAAGGAGCCGGCGAAAAACCGGGAGAGACGGTGCGGGAGGGGGGAACGCCCTCCCTGCGCTTCTCCTGCCGCGGTCTAGGCTGTTTTTGGGGCTCGGCATTGATGCGGAGCGCGGAGTCAGGGAGCGGTGTCCTCCGCGTTTTGTTCGGGCTGTCACTCGCGCTCATTGTTCGGCATGTTCTACATGTTGTATCCCATATGGCCAGCTGGGCCAGGGACCCCTCACAAAACCCAAATTGTGCCCAGCTTTCAAACCCAGCATTGTTGTCTATGAAAGGCAGGCGAATTAAAAATTCGTGCTATATCTATTCTGGAAAAAAAAAAAGAAAGAAAAAAAAAGAAAAAAAAAAGGGGGGGCGCAAGGAAAAAGAATCCCGCTCTCTTCCCTCCCTCTCTGCTCTCTCTTTGAAGGCCAACAGAGACTCTCCTCTTCTCCCAGTCCCTGCTGACAAGTTTCTCTCTCATTTCACAGGAAATTACCCCCTCCCCGAAGCCCCGAGCCCGTCCCCCCGCAGGAGCCCGCGGAGCTGCGCTGCGCGGCCGCGCTGCGACGCGGATGCCGGGGCAGAACAAGGCTGCATTGAGGGCGGGCTGGGCTGCAGCTGCCGCCTCCCTTCGCGGCCCGGCCGTACCGCCAGCCCGGCTGGCACGTCCCGCTGCCTCCCGGAGAAATGGCCCTTTCTTGTCCGCGCTCCTGGTTGTGCAAGGCGGGCCGGCCGAGGGAGGAAGGGAGAGGGAGGGACAGAAATTAAAGAGAAAAAAGGAAAAGGGGGAATAAATAAATAATTTTTTTAAAAATAGGAAAGGAAAGGGGGGCAGGGGGAGGGAGAAAATAACGAAATTGGGTGAGAAAATGAAGAAAGAAGAAATTTAACAAGAAAAATTGATGAATAAGAAAAGAAAGGAAAAGGGGAAAAAGGGAAATAGAAAAATAAAAGGAAAGAGGAAAGAGAAAGAANAAAAAAAATCTGAGAAAGAAGAAAAATAAAAATAACGAATGGAAAAGAAAACTGGGGGGAAAAGGGAAAAAGAGCAGATGAGCAGCCCCCAGCCCGGGCATCCTGCGTGCCCCAGGCGGGGAAGGGGCGCGCAGCGCTGCGCGGGATCGCTGCGGTGCCCGGAGCTGCTCAGGGCTCGGAGACGGCCCGCAGCGCTCGGACGAGGCTCCCCCGGGGGGCTACGGCCCCTCCGGCCCCGGCGAGCCCCGGCGAACCCCGGGAGCCCGGACAGCCCCTCTCGGCGGGCAGGGCGGGGCTGGGTCGCGACACCGCCCGCGGGTCGCGATTTGGGGCGCGAGCAGGCGGTGGGATCTCAGCCCGAGCTTCAGGCCCCGCTACGTCTCCTCTTCCCCCAGGTTTTCCCGGGTTTCTCCTCCGGCCGGTTCTCCGGGATGCCCCGGTCCCCGCTGAGCTCGGCGGTGACTTCCCCCGTCCCCTATTGACTGTAGGGCTTAGGCTGCAGCGCTGTGGGTTTTTCGAGGCTGCTCGAGGAGCCGCTCAAGGGGAAGCTAAGCCAATATTTACCGACCGCCAGGGCAATTCTCGGCGGGGTTCATTAAGGAGCCAGGGGGGCTGAAAGGGCTGCGGGGGGAGCCCCGGGGGGTGGCCCCGCCGCGGCACTGGAGTGGCGAGGAGCGACACTGGGCCGTGCTCCGGGACATTTGCGCGGGCTCCCCCGCAAGTAACAACCCCCAAGCTCCCCGAAAAGCACCCCTGGATGGGGCTCCTCGCTTTAACCAAGGGGCTGTGGTTGATTTATTTGCCGAGGGCCGTGCTGTCCGCGGCTCCCCGAGCCCGCGCAGCGGCCGCGGGGAGGCAGCAGAGCCCCGCGGAGCCCGGCGCAGGACTGGGCGGAGGCTGCGCTGCCCCTCCGCGCCCCCTGGCATGGCAGAGCCATGGGGGACCCCGAGACGCCGCGTCCCTGTCCCCGAAGTCCCCCCACAGCCGGGTTGGCCGCGCGGCGGCGCTGCTGGATAAGGGACGCACCGTCGGGGCCGCCCTCGGAACCTGGCGGGGAGAGGACCCCCGCAGCCGCCCGGTGACATGGAGAGGAGGGGCGGACGGCGGGAGCGATGGGGACAGCCTCGGGGGGCAGGGGACAGCCCCCCCCCCTCCCCCCCAGCCCCTGCCTCGCCCCGCTGCGAGGGGAGCGGCCTTAGCCCTAAACCGACGGCCCCCGGGGACGTCGCTTTGAAATCCAGCGCAGGGCGCGGGGGGTGACGAGGTGCGGCCCCTGGCCCTCATGGCGGGGAGGACATCGCGGCAGCAGGGACTGGTGCCACCCCTCAAGCTCCCCAAGCCCCAGGACCCCACCTATGGGGCAAGCAGGGTGTTCCCAAACCCCGGGCAGGGTTTGGCGCTCAACACTCGCCCTTTCCACTCCGGGAAAACAGACCGATGGCGAGGACAACGTGGAATTCTGGACAGCTGGAGAGGATGAGGCAGCTCATCCACGGCTTCCTCCCAGTGCTCCCACCTCACAGCGAGCCACAGGGACGGCGACAACTCCCTCCCCGCACTGGGGACACTGGGGACGGTGCAGCCTGCACACCCTGAGGGAACCAGGCACCTGGGCACAGCAGGTGAGTGCCTCAGGACAGCCCTGCGCTTCTCCCTCCAGATGTTGCCTCACTGAATTTTGGGTTTCATTCAGCGCTGGCGAATTTACTGCATTTTGCACAATACCGTTGTTTAACAGTAATTATGTAGAGAATCAGGGACTCTCTGACGAGAGACACAGGAGAGACCCTTCCCTTCAGTGCCCCTATGGCCCTTGCCGGCAGCAGTCTCCCTCTGTCCCTCCATCCCTCTCCACCTCCTCTCCCTCCCCAGTATTCAAATAACCAGCAGACTCAGAGAACCTGGGATGCTCCAGCTGCAATGCACAAGCACTTGATCGGGAAAAGTAAAAAAGAGGATTTAAGGCTGCAGAGTGGTTGGGTGCAGCATCCTTCCGTCCCACAGGTTCCACAGTTCTCACCAGCCACAAAAATCAAACTTTGTCTGAACATATTTTATTGGGTCATACAGAGGTTTGGGCAGTTTCAGTGGGGTTCATGCACTGCCCCGAGTTCCACTGACATATCTGGGGTTAAACCACCAGGAGTCACATCCGTGCTCTCAATAAAAACATCCCAGATCTGCTGGAAAAACACAAGAGCTCAGACAAACCTCCCTGGACTTTTTCCAGGTTCACTTGGACAAACAGAGGGCCTCGTTTCTGCCTCGGGATCTGCTGTGTTCCATGGGATTTAGCCCCAATTCAGAGAGAAAGTTCTCCGTCTGAATAAAACTGCAAGAAATAAATTGTGTCAAATTATGCTGTTACTGCCTCGGATTGGATCTGACCAAGCAGGCTCAACTATTTCAGGGAAAAAAACAGGCTTAGGTTATGGTTGGGTCCTTGGATGTGCAGGGACAGAGCTGCTCCTTCCCACCACCTGTATGACGCATCAATCTGGGCTTCTACATACACCTCCTCCAGAGAAGAAGTGTCTGAAGGAAAAGAGTCCAGCCCTGGTTGTTCAAGAGTCTTAAAAAAAAAAAAAATCCCTGCAAGATTTCCCCCATCTTGGAACTTCCCAGCTGTTATCCAGACATTATTTTCACCCCTCTTCAGTTGGAGTTGTCCCACAAAAAGTCAATGACTCCTAAAAGGGTTGAAAGCACCACACAGAATTCTTAACCCAAAATTAGGCCAACTGATTCAGCCTCAACAAACTTTTGGTATAAATGGCCATAAATCCCTCATATTCTTGGGGAGGTGTCTCCATCCTCTGCCACCCCATGGAGGAGCTCTTGGCACCACATCCTACAGGTAACAGAAGTTCCCAACCCTCCTTCATGCAGCTCCTCCTAAGGGCAGGGGTTTCCTGGCAGTGCAGCAGCTCAGGCCTTGTGTGACTGAAGGCTTTGCTCATCCTCTTCCTCCCCTTGTCACTTCCCTCATTGCTCCAGTGGCTCAGGAAGGGAGCCTGGGCTGCAGGTCTCCTTCCACAGCCTGCACACAACCAGGAGCATGATTAATTCCCAGAGTATGGCAGGGATCAGCCTGAAACACTTCAGAGAGCCCTGCAGGGAAGTGACTATTGAGTTCTTTCCCCAGGTACTTTCCCAAAATCCCACAGCAACTCCATTAAAGTGGTTTTGGAGCCCATTTGGCTGAGGCCAAAGGCAGAGCCCGTGGGGTGACACTAGGACTAAACCAGTGAAGCCTAGACCAGCCTTACCCTGTCCCAGGAGCGAGAGGAGACACTGCCCCAAGTGTATCCAGAGGGGCTTGGAATTCCCCCAGCAGGAGAGAGGCCGTGGCTGCACATCATCCCAGTCACAGGTGAGGAAGGGAAGGGATCAGCAGGGGTTTTGGACACAAAACCAGATCCAGGGGCCACCACCCCAGCCTCTTTCACACCCCTTCAGCACCTCCCAGGGGACGATGTTGGGAATTCCCTGCCACCCACTCCACCCTCATGGACCCTTGGCCACACTGGCACTCATCCATTGCGACCATCCCAGTCTGTGTGCACTCATCTGTGCCAGATCCATGGAGTTCCACACCTGAGGGAAGTACTGGCAGTGCCAGGCACTTCACCAAGCTCCTCCTGCCACACTGCAGCCAGGATGGGAACCCCTTTTGCAACCCTAAATACACAAAATGCCCAAAGACAAAGGCCTTAAAGGGCAAAACTCCCTCTGGCTCATGGGATGCTTTTTAAGCGATGGATAAATGCAGGACTTGGCTTTGATGTCCCTCTCAGAGTTCGGGAACAGCTGAGTGAAAACCCATGACAAAAGGGAATTCAGTGTTGTCGTTAGGGGTGACTTGGGGTGGCACCTGTTTGCTGTGGGTTTCAGGCAGCTCCTTGATTGGTCCCTCTCCAGTGAGGCCACTTAAAACTCCATATTACAGGGGGAAAAGGCAATGGAAACATCCCTAACTTTTTGTATTTCGGTTCTCTGAAGGGTTTCTGAAGGAGGCGAGAATAAAATTCCCCTGAGAGCCATCAAAGAGCAAACCCAGCTGATTGTGGTGAGGAGGGAGGGAGAGGAGGAATGGTCATTCAGTGTGTACTCAATCCCTTCCTGGTGCATCCTGGAGCACCCCACACCTGGTAAATCCAACCTCCCTTCCCACAAAAAGACGTCTTGGGGGAAATTAATTAATAAATGGATGGCATGATGTATCTAAAAAGTCAGAGGAATGGTAATGTTGAAAGTAATTTTGCCGTGGTGGAGTCCATTCAGGATAAAATTTTATTCTCCTCCCTTCCTCTTGTACCCAGGGTTTGCAAATAATAAACACCTGAGTGTGAAAGAGCAGCCCCAGCACTGTGTGATCCTGTCTGACAGAAACCTGCCCAAAATTTGGCCTGTCCAAAGTCCCTCTGGAATACATCAGTGGCTCCCAGCTGGGCCACACAGCCACAACATCAATATATTGTCACCTCCAGTGCCAGCAAAAATGTTCAGAAGGGATTTGGCGGTGTGGTGGCATTGGTACTGGCTGTGGGAAAACCCGTATGACATCCAGCTCCATCTATCCAGGTGCACGTGGGTGCCCAGAGCATCCAACTCACCTCATCTGCCCTTGGGAGACTTTGGAAAATGTGGGTTTGTTTTTTTTTTACCCCCCTGGATCTCCTGGCTCCTGTCAAGGGATAAATCAACTCAGTGGCATTCCTGAAGCCACCTGGCCAGACACATCATTGGGTTTTTATCACTGGCATGGAGAAAATAATAAATAAGGCCAGATTTTCCATGTGGCTGTTGCTATTGTGCCAGGACTCAAACAGGAATCCGGGAGCAATCCCTGTGCAGCTTCACCCCGTTGTCCCAAAGGCAGGCTCTGTTCATACCCCTGTTCAAAGGCAGGTGAGGGCAGGGAACAGCATTTACCTGGGTTTGGGGTTTTTCTGCTCCAGCTCAGCCACAGTTGAGCTGAAGAACTTCACTGTTCCTGCTCCCTAATTGATGATGATCGCTGATTATCAGGCAGGGAGAATTCCACGTGTCCTTTCAGCAGCTCCTGCCCCTGGTCAGCAGCAGGGACAGTGGGGATGTCTCCAGTGCCCCATGCAGGCAGCAATTACGCCCCTAAATACTCAGTCTCTACTTTCTGCAGCCTGATTTTAAAGGCAAATGGCAGCTTTTCTCCTCGCCATCAATAATTCATGGACCACTACAGATAGCCATCAAATATATAATCAAATTAAATTAACATATCTTGAGGTTTGCAACCCAAGGTTTCCTGCCTCAGCCCACAGCACGCCTGCCTCTGTTTGGGTTGCCACTTAATCACTGCACAATATTTGTTTTGACTTGGCTGTGTGTGAGGAGAGATTTATTCTGTCCCATCTGGCTGCAGTGTGGGAGTCAGCAAGGGGAAAAGCCACCCTTAATTCCACCCCTGGCAGCCCTAGGGACAAACACCACAGTGGAGCAGTTAACAATGTTCCGGCTGCCTGCTTTGACACGTTGTTTATTCACACTGTCAGTTTTTAAGGCATAACTCCCACCACTCCAGGCTTCTTCCACCTCCTGAGCTGCCCACACAGCTCTCAGAGGTAATTGCACTCAGAGCAATCCCAGCTTTGTCTGTGCCCCTTCAAACCCCCCAAAATAATGACAAGGGTTTCATCTGCATTTATTTGGGATGATTTCGGCATCGCTCAGCACAGCTCCCGGGGAGCTCGAGAGGAACAAGGAGCCCATTGTGCCTCGTGTGCCACACTCAAAGCCCATCAAAGCCGGCGCTAGCCTGGAAGAGCCTTGACTTGAGATCCACTGGAAAAACTCCCAGTGACTTCAGGAGACTCTGAATCAGGTGCTCCAAGGAGGATAAGCCACACTGGTGGTGACAGGCTCCGTGTTCATTGCCATTTGGAGATGGAACAAGGAGTTCTGAGAAGCCACAGAGGCAATAAAACAGAAAATATCAACAATAAACCTCGACAGCATTGTCTGTAATCAAGTGTGAAATGAGTGGAGAGAGCGCCAAGTGCTTCCCAGATCTGCCCTGAAAACTTTGAGATTAGGGAGGGTGACAGCCGAGAACTCACACGCGGAGCTGGGTTTTCCACAGCTTGGGCACGGAACAGCTCCCAAGGAGGGAAAAACGGGAGCAGGGAGAACATCAGCCCAGCCCAGCCCAGCCCTACCTGCTGGGTGAGGCACAGGGGAGGAACCAACACCAAAACAACAAAAAGCAGAAGGGCAGGCACCCCAGTGCATCCCCCTGAGGGAGCAGCACCTTTCTCAGGCGGCTTTGCATCCAGCAAACTGCCTGGAAAACCTCCTATCCTTGGAATGCTTGCTTGGGGTCTCCAGCCAGCGCCTGGGGGGAGGGGAGGAGGGGGAAAGAGACGATTTCAGCTGTTATTCCAAAGGAAGGAAAGTGCTGACAGTAGGAAAGGATCCACTGAGCAGCAGTGGCACTTTTACTGCTTGAGCAGCTTTACTCCTTGAGCAGTTTTACTCCTTGAGTGGCATCTGAGGCACCAAGGTTTGTGCTTCTGCAAATTCTTGGCATCCACGAGTGCAATAAAAGTCACTCCATGAGATCATTCCCAGGCTCCGAGCAGAAGGGAACTTAATTGCCACAGAGACACTTTTCCCTCCCATCTCTGGGTCTGTACTCGGTGGTTCCTGCGCTTGGGAAATTGCCGCTCTCTCCTGATTAAGTGCTTAATTGTGGCCAGAGCTTCCCAAGTGTTTCCAGCCCCAAGCTGAAGTCCCACTTCAAGTATATGCTGTTATTGATTTCCTTATCAATTTTCTTCCTGGGAATCCCTTCCAAAGGGTGTCTGAGGGGCCCTGGGTGCATCCCTGTTCCACAGGGAGCCAAGTGGAGAGCTGGGTGCACCAAGAGACAGAGAGCACTCACTAACTTGGGCTCCAGCAAGATGTTTTCCTTCAAGGAAAACCTGGACAAAATTAAAGGAATTTAACCATAATTTTAGCAGGTGTCCATCCCTGGAAATGCTCAAGGCCAGGTTTTGAGCACCTTCATTTTTTTTGAGACAGTTCCCACCTGTGAACTGTACAGGATCACCCACAGCTCCCCAAAAAGTTTCCAGCCATGGGGAAAAATCCATGGAGGCCTCACAACGGTGATACCAGCCCCCACTCAGAGCTGCTTAATGGTTAACGGAATAATACTTCCATCCATTGTAGATGAGAAAAGATAATTACTTGTGGGGTTTAAGAACCAAATGTGTTGATCCAAATGTAATCTCAGTGTTTTAGCATCTGATTATTATACCAGAAACACAAATGTCAATGGGCTGAAGCAACTGAGTTGTCAGAAAGGGGGAAAGGGAGATGTGTGACTTAAATCACACAGGGGAAAGACATCACCAAGGGACTTTTAACTTGAGTTAATTAAAAATACTCCACTTCCCCGAAGCATTTTGGGAGCTGGGAGGTCGTGGGTTTTTTTCTCAGTGATCCTTCTGCTACAGCCAGAACAGGACACAACCAAAGGGGACAACTGTGGGTCATTCCCTGCTTACCCAAATCAGGGATACAAATCCCAAATGGCTCATTCTCTGCAGGAAGGAATGGCTGCAGGAATGTTATACAGTGAAGGTACTTTGGTGCTTCCATCACGGATCTTTTTTCTGGAATTCAGCTGGCACTTAGCTCTGGTATCTTCTGTCACCTCTGTGGGCCCAGCTGGGTCTGTTGGTCCATGCTCTCCCAAATCTGCTCTGATGAACCCAGAGAACACAGGAGAGGTTTCCTTTTCAACCCAAACACCCCCAAAACCCGCAGCAGCTGCCCATCCCTGAGGCAGTTTGGACAGGACATGCCAGGAATCCCTGTTTCCCAGAAAGAGTTCCCTATCCCAATTCCTATCCGGCACCCACAGGGAGCAGTGCGCAATGTTAACATGAGCGTGCTGCCAAGAACCAACTGGAATTGTGGTGCTTTGCTGCTGAACAAAGCCCTTACCTTGATTTCTCTGCCAAGTTCATGTTCCCAGCAGGCTGATTGTCCCCCCGTCCCTGAAGCACCCACCGCTGTATGGAATTTTATTAAATTGCCAGCACAGGCGGCCGTTCAAAGTTTGTGTGGCTCGATGCGATCGATGGCAGCAAAACACGGGAAGAAAGGAAGGGGGAGGGGGGCACCCCTGTTTGTTAAAGCTTTTTCTTTTCCCTTTTGAATAAAATGTCAACTCCATTATATAGATGTCAACTCCATTACTGCAACGCTCCTGTGGCAGCCTCAACATGGAACTATCTGCTAATAAAACAACTTTCTCGCAGGGGGAGCAGAGGGCAAGTTACCTGCTGGAGGTTCCAATCTGGTTAAGAAAATTCCTGTTTATCCCTGCAGGCACAAACACCATTTCCATTATCCTGGGTTCCTCCTTGTCTTTGTCGGCCCCAAAGTAAAAACCTGCTCTTGTATCCCGATGAGCCTGCGGTGGTCATGGACCTGTCCTCGTTAGAGAAGGCAGAAAATGGGGAGAGCGCTGCCTGGTGTGCTGGAAGAAAAATCTGGGTTAGAATCGTGGAATGGTCTGCGATTGAAGGCACCTGGAAGATCCCCTTGTTCTAGCAGCAGCAAAGATGAGAAAAACAGAGGAGCAGCTTCCCAGGGGTCCTGCTCCAGGGGGACATGCTGCCAAACCCTCTGAGGGGAATCTGGGGACAGAGGCCCCACAAAAGCAGCAAGATTTGCCCACGGGCAGAAGGCATCACAAGCAGCACACCAAAAGCACTTCCAGAGAAGCCCCTGGAGGGGCTTGGCATGTTTGTGTGCCTGGGATACACTTGGGAAGAGAATTTGGGGATGTGAAACTGGGGGCTCCTTTGGAATATAAATTCTATTTTTAAGTAGCCAGGAAGGCGGGGAAGCTCCTCAGCCTTGCCAGGCAGTGGCTGTGAGAGGCCGGGACTCCTCCCTCGCCCTCAGGTTCCCTGGCTGCACACAGCCCCACACAGACAAAGATGAGCACATATTTAGAAAAGAATAAAGAAACCCATTCCACGACGGGAGTTGTTTAGATAATTGATTTCCCTTGGACTTACAAGCACTAAATAACACCCAGTGAGCCGCATCTCTCAGATAACCTTTTCCTTCAAATCTCTCTTCCAAAGGATTGGCCTTTGACAGAAGCATCTCTGGGAGTGCAGCTGTGGCAGGCTCTGAGGCAGCTCGTAGGTAGGACCTTGCTGAGAGAAGGCCGTGATGATTCCTCAAGCAATTATTTTTTCCCGGTATCCTTTGCATAGAGAGAGCTAATTAACTGCCTACCAGGTTCTGCAGATCCAGGGCGCAGAATGAAGTAGCACAAATGTCATAATTAATTAGCAGTTTAACGCCAGAACGAACACGGCAAAGACGCTGTCAATATTCCGGCACCGAGTGGAGGGCATTCCATGTGGCAGGCACTGGGGCAGATCCAGCCTGGACAGCAGAGGGAATTTCTTCATGGAAAGGGCGGTGGGGCATTGGACGTGTCCAGGGAGGTTTGGAGTCGCCATTCCTGGAGAGCCCGAGGAAGGCCTGGACATGGCACTCAGTGGTCCAGGCTGGGACAAGGCGGGTGTTAGCACAGCTTGGACTCCATGGGCTGGGAGGGCTTTTCCAACCTTAGTGGTTCGGTGATCACACCACGGAGACCCAAACTGTGGGCAGCTGAGGTGGAATCACAGAGAAATGAGGAATAACCTGTCATGTGCCTCTGTGGAGCTGGGCAGGGACAGCCCACGCCAGGCTGGGATTGTCCCTGTCCCACCACAGGGCATGCCCAGCTTCAGGCCCTGCTCTTTCTCAGGGACAACATCCATCCTCTACCTCTCCCCCATCCACCAGGACCTTTTGTTTCTGTATTTTTAGTGAGGTTCACCCTGCCAGTGGCCAAAAGGCAGCTCCCAGCCCCTCCCCTGGCCCACCCTGCAGCAGGAACAGGGATGTGTTTGGCACAGAGACCCAAGGCTGTCACACAGACCTGAAGCTGTCACACACCTCCCGTGGGCAGCAGTTCCTTTCCCAGGGATGGAAGAGGGGCTCAGCAGCAGGGAGTTACCAACATCCCCCTGGGCCAAAGCTGACAGAGCAGGGGTGAGACCCGGGGCAAGCCCAGCGCCAGACCTGTCACACAAATTAAAACTGAATCAATTAAAGTCATCAAGGCTGGGCCCTGGCAAGAGCCAAAACCCAAGAACTCCCTGAGAAAACCCTTGTTCCCTGAGCAGGTGTTCCCAGTGCTGGTGGGCACTGGGGAGTGTATCCCACATACCTGGAGTCCAGCTCCCCATAGGGCATCTCAAGCTGCCCTTGCAAGCTCCACAGCCCTGAAAATAAAAACCCCAGGACTCAGGTGTGGTTCCCAAGGGCTCCAGGGCAGGGCAGATTCCTGCAGGAAAATAAGAGTGAGGACTTACAGGCATCCATGTCTCCTTCCATCCTCGGCTCCCTCTTCCCCATCCACTGTGGGAGATCTCCAGGGAGAAAGTGCAAAGCAAGGGATGAAGCCCCTCAGGCCTGCATCCATTTGGGATCATCCCAGAGCCAGCGCTGGGCTGTGCCAGGCGGAGAAGGCAGCGCTGAGCCTGGTTTGGGTTATTGAAATCCCACTCCTGCCTCACAGAGCCAACTCCATGGTGACAAACAGCGCTGGGGAGATGTGACACCGGCAGGTCAGAGCCAGCACGGCAGCACTGGGAGGGAACAATGAGCTGGAGCAGGAACCCAGGCTGTGGGAAAAAGGATGGCCTTGAGGAGGAGAAAATGCACGGCACACAGGAGAAGGTCCTTAACTTCAGTTTCCTCTTTTTTTAACCTAATGAAGTCTTTTATTAACCCCATCTGGAAGAGGCCAGCACCTCTCCAACATCTGCTCAGGGGCTTTGTTCAAGTGTGAAACTTCGCTGCTGTTTTTCCAGGCGTGGCTTATTCCAGTGCTTCAACAATGGGATATTTTCAAGGATTCCCCCCCTCTCCCCAAAAGTCCTGACTCCTGCAGGTGAGAGCCCCAGTGGTTCAGTAATGTCTATCAGTCATGAGGGACTGTGGACCACAGTGTTCCACGTAGGAATGTTGGTCCTCATGATGGAGCAGCCAATTCCCAAAGCTTCCCAAAGGAAGTCATCAGCAGGGCACTCATCCTGTTGCTGCCTCCCACAGCCCAAAGGGAATTTCTCTGTGGAACAGCTTTGGATCCAGGCAAAAGTGGCTACAGCAGCAGGGATTTCTGTGGAGGAAGCCTGGGAGACATCTCCCACCATCGTGTGCTCATCTGAGAGCAGAACTTGTCTCCTTTGGGGTCATATCCTTCATAAATCTGGTTTAACAGACTCCTCCTGACCCCATCTTGTCCTGTTCTGCTATTCCGAGCTCTGGCTACTCCCCATCCAGGATCTGGATCCCACACCTGGCTGCCCCACAAAGCACAGGATGCTGCCCCACAGCCTCTCTGGGTCCCTCAATCAGATATAAAGGATGGTTGTGTGGTGTTTCCCAGCCCAGCAGGGTCTGGAGCTGCTGGCAGGACCCAACAGGGCCAGGAGGAGTTGACACCTGACCATGGAGAATCCAGCAGCGTAAGGGGCCAGCCCGGGGCTCAGGGGCCATTGGCCAGGTCCTGTCTTGAGGTGATCCCACAGCAGGACTGGCTGTCACACCTCAGTTCCCACGGGTTTGTTTGTCCTGGGTTTATCCCACCTCTCCCATGTCTGCGCTCCAGCTCCTTCTTCTCCAGGGACAGGGAGCAAGCCCTGAAGCTGCTCCTCAGCTGCCATTGGCAGGGAGATAAATATCCCAAAATCCCAGCTGATCCCCATTTCACACCCATAGCTGCACCACTGGACCATCTTCCCTGGCTCTCCACATCCCTGGGAAATGACACATTCCCTATTTCCCTGTCAGGTCTTGCACCCATCAGATGCAATCCTACTCCTCAGGGTTGCACAGAAAACAGGGATGGATTTTTCATCACTTGGGTGCTCCAGAGGCCCAAGTCACTATGGTTACTCCTAACTGTACACAGAATATTGCTCTGATTTTAAGGGTTGTGGGGATTATCCTTCAGGGAGTCTCTCTACTTCGTTACTTCCTCACACAGTATCTAAACCTAACCCAAATGGAGGTTTTTCCATCTTTTTTTTTCCCCTTTCCCAGGAAAACCCATGTGCTTGTCTGGGGGTTTGTGGGGGTCCTGCTCTGTCAGGAAATGAACTTCTTGGCTGGACACAGGCAGCCTGTGGCTCCTTCGCCCTCCCTGCCAACACAAGGATCTCTCCTGGGCGGCAGTGGCAGGGATAAAACTCACCCCAAGCCCCCAGCAGCAGTACAGTGTCCTGGACATGCACTGAACCCAGCTCCCATGGAGCAGGGAATGCTGGATAACCCTGGAAGTGCTCCAGGCCAGGCTGGATGGGGCTCTGGCAACATAATATGGAGCTGGCATCTCTTCCATTACGGGGAGCTTGTAACAGGATGGTCCTTTCAGTCCCTTCCATCCCAAACCAGGCAGGAATTCCCTGGTGATCCCACAGCCCAGGCCAGGTAAAACCCATGGAAAAACATCCATGTGCCTTGTGGAAGGGCTCCCCTTCCAAAGGCAGGACCAGTCACGAGCAGAACAAACCAGGAGGGAATTTAAACCTGAGAGTAACTCAGGAGCCCAGATTTTCCTGGCATTCCCTCACTCACACTGCAGCCACAGGGAAAGCCAGCCTCGTTATTCCCACTAATTAAACTGAGAAAACAATATGGAATGAAAAACAGAGCCTCAACAAGGGGAGAGAGGCAATGGCCCCAGCACAAAGAAGCTGGTGGCACATGCTGCTGCCAGGTGGAAACAGGGCAGGGATCAGGGATCAGGGATCGGGGATCGGGGATCTGGGATCAAGGATCAGGGATCAAGGATCTGGGCACAGAGCTCTGTGGTGCCAGAGAAATATCTGTGTTCTGTTATCTGAGGAAAAGATGGAGGAGATGCCGCAGGAATACCATGCAGCACCGGAGTATTTTCTGCAGCCTCAATAATTAGGAAAACCTTAAAAGCAGCTCTGGGATATTTCGCTTTCCTGCTGCCTGCACTAGAACTGGCTCTGCTCCCATCCACACACCTTTCCCTTTCCAGAAACTTTTCCCAGCTGGATCTGAGGACACAAGACATTTACCTGGGAGCTCAGTGGCTGGAAACATCCCCTTCCAGGCAGGAGGAAAGCTGGCTTGTCTCCTCTCCGCCACCCAAGCCCCACAGGAAAACACATCCACCCCGCAAGCAGGGAAAGGTGTGTGAGACCAATATATTTATTGGGAGGTGGGGGGGAATTCCCAGAAAAGTCGCATAAGGAAAACCACAAGGATAAACATTATGCCATGACAGTTATCACCGTGTAAAGAGGGGCAGGGAACCCTGCAGGTGGACGGGGAGATAACACCCCTAAACCTGACTGCAAAGCCCCAGACCTGCCACAGGGTCTCCTGGTGCGGCCGTGCCACCGCCGGGCACTTCTGATGGACACTCCTGACGGGCATTCCTGCCGGGCATCCCAGCCCTCAGTTCCTTGTTCAGAGCTCGATTTCCCAGGCAAGGGGGAGACGGCGGCCGCAGGAGCGGCCGTGTCCCTGTGCCAGGTTAATTTCTCGCCTTGCCTGTGAACAGCCCATTTAGCGCCACTTCAAACTCCTAATTCCGGGCTTTACGTGGAAATGGTTTTAAAGTGCGCTGGAAACCCCAGGTTCCTTTTCCAATCTCACGACGTCTTTAGAAAGCAATTCTTTAAGCCTCCGTTTCCGAGACCCTTTTAATCTCTGCAAATTATTGGTGAGAGCTGATTCAAGGCAAACTGCCACCACAGCGCTGTCACCGTGCGGAGAGAGGCCACCGCTGATTATTTAGAGGAAACCATCGCTTTCGGGGTGAGAAATAAATTGGCATTTATACTGGATTATTGAAAAACGCCCCCCCAAAAAATCAGCCTCCATCTCCGTGTCAATTGTGGCTCACCGAGGTCAACACCTCCGCTGTGACAGGCACGGGCTCGCACGGCAAAGGACAACTTATGTGTGGAAATGAGCCCCGAACGTGTCATTATTATCAGGGAGACAAGCCAGGCTGGGAAATAACATCTGCACTCCTGGAAATAACATCTGCACAGCCCGGGATCCTGGCGACCTTCCGCGGAATGGGGGTAATCAGGGAGCAGGGAAAATCTCCCCCAAAAATTAAAGCCCAGGAGTTTGGCTTCTTGGTTCCTTGCTGTTGCATTTCCTATGTTTTGGTGGGTTTTTTTGTTGGTTGTTGTTGTTGTTGTTGTTTGGGGGTTTTTTTGTGTTTTATGGTGGTGGGGTTTTTTTTGGTTGTTGTTGTTTTATTTTGTTTTGGGTTTTTTAATTTTTTTTTTAAATTTACTTTTAAACTGCTTCACTTCGAATCTGCAGCTTGATCCTCTTACGGTAGGGAAGGAAGAAGTCCTGTTTTGTGTGGAACCTCCAGGTGATGGGGAGTTAGGTTAGAAAAGCACGTTCTATAAGCGAGAAAGATTTCAAAGTTGAAAGGTTGTTTTTTTGTGAGACATTTGCGACCTCAGAAAGATTTTCTTAACACCCACCAACGAAATGATGTGATGCTTTTTATCCCAAACGTCCCAGATGTTACTGACGTGGGGAAAATTCTGGGGAGTTTTCAGTGCAAAATGGCCACGAGGGGTTTTGCTGGCTGCATTTCTACCAGCTTCCCCCTGGCTGTGCTTCTCCTGGGGCTCTGTCAGGGGATGCCTCTGCCCCCAGGAAAGGGGTGAGGGCTGTCTCGATGGGCAGGGACCTGCTCAGCCCCCGCTGTGTCCCAGGGACCTGCCCCAGCCCTCAGGAGCCTGTCCCAGCCCTGCCCCCAGGGAAGCTTCACATCGCTCCTCATCCCAGCTCCAGCACCAGGATTTGGGGGCAACCGTGGTGTTCAGGATCCCTTTTCCCCCGGCTACCCCTTCCCGGGGTGCTGTCCTGGGGCACCCGGGCTGGATTTCACTCCCTGTGCCCCAGGTGCCCAGCCAGGGTCCTGGGGTGTGAGCAGAGGCTGTGAGCAGGGGCTGGCACCACACCTGTTCTCCAAATCCCTATAAAACACTTTCCTTGTGCCACATCCCAAAATCCCTGTTTACAGGGCCAGTCAGGTCAAAAAGGACCAGTCCCTTTCAGCCCTTCACCTTATTCTCTCTGATTTGTCCCCAAAGCAGCACTGGGGCCTTGGTGAGATCCCAAACTGCCACATAGCTTGCAGGGAACCATCCCTACAGTGCCAGAAGCAGNTTCCCTGGAGGAATACTTAGTCTTTCTCTTTTCTCCTCCAATTTCTAACATTGTTCTTCTCAGGAATAAATTGATGCCAAATATATTTCATAGTCTTCCCATCCCAAGTCATTTGGCAGCTATTTTAAAAACGAGATTGTACAAGGATTAGCAAAGTCAACTATCTGTAAATATTGAAGATGACTTAACTAATGGGGAAGATGTAAGGCAACACAGTGAGTAAAGCAAATATTTAAAATAGAAAAGCAGTGGAATAAAGTTGCTTTCTGTCTCAATTGAATAAAATTCTTAAACAGCTATCTCTGTAAAATAAAATAAAATAAAATAAATCAGCCTTTGGAGGAAGATTCTGGTGAAGGAAGAGCTGGGCTCAGACACGACTCAGCAGTCCACTGGTACCACTGATGACACGAGTAGGCACTGGGGGCTGTGCTGGGAGCCCGGCCCCAGGGACAGACCTGTGTCCCCCCCTCCGGGTTGCCCTGAAGGGCAGCAGTGTCCCCACCCGTGGGGGACCCCGTGTGCTGCTCCCACAGGGATGTAGAGAGGTTTGGGGGGTTTTTTTTGTTTTTTGGGAGTTGTTTTCTTTTGATTTTTGATTGTTGTTGTTTTGGGGGGGTTTGTTGTTGCTGGTTTGGGGTTTTTTTTTGATTTTTTTTCTTGAGCAGGGGAGGGGAAAAGAGGTGCAGGGGAAAAAAAAAAGGATGGAGTTGCCAGGAATTCTGCCCGAACGGTGGGAAGACTGCAGCTGAATAGAACTGTCGGGAAGGCAGGATTTGGATGGCAGTGCGTGGAGATTCGCGCCCCGCTTAATTCCTGACTCTTGCTGGGGGTCTCAGAGTTTCAGCGGGGAGCAAAAACTTTAAAACGCAAAACTGTGCTCGCTCTGAACTTTTATTTTTAACAATCACCACAGAGCTGCGGGCGCCTTGTCTCCAGAAAGATCAGGGAAAAGACGGGGTTTGAAAAGGGAACGGTCCAGTCTGGAGAGTGTGAGATACCCCTGGATCCCCAAAACGGGCCGCAGTCCCTGCAGAGGGGAGTCCGGCAGCAACTCGGGAACCGGTTCCCGCTCTGGAGGGAGATGCGGGCGCTGCTCACTGAACGCACCGAGTTTCATCAGTCTGTGGGGAAGGCGCGGCCCCGAGGGTCTCTCCGCACGGCCCGGGCGCGGCCAGGAGCGCACCCAGCGCATCTCCTCGCGCACGGGCTCCGCCCGCCCCGTCGCGGCGGTGCCCGGCCTGGGGGACCGGGGGACAGCTTTGGCCGCGGGGTCCGGCCGTGCCCCGGCCTCTCAGCCCGGCAGAGACCCCGCTAAGCCCCGGGAGCGGCCCCGGGAGCGGCCCCGCGGAGCTGCCCCCGACGGGTGCGGGGTCCCAGGGCAGGAGGTCCGCGGCCGCTTCCCGGGGTGGCCCGGCCGCCGCCCGCGAGCTCGGGCTTCCCCGGGGGAGCCTTTCGTTACGCCAAAACCAACGAATAAACGAAGAACGACCGAAAGAATCCCCAAAACACAACCGCAAACGAAGCATCGGCCCTAAAGGGTACCCGGTGCGGCGAGGGTCCTCGCCAGCCTCGCACCCCTCGGCAGCGGCTCCGAGAGGCCGGAGGGACCCGCGCAGCCCCGCTGTCGGCAGGGGGGACAAGGCTGCCCGGATCCTGCCGTCGGGGCCGGGCGGGATCCGCGCCGCCCCGGGACGCTCTGCCCGGGGGTAGCCGCATACCCTGGAGAGGGGATCGGGGGAACGGGCAGGTACTTACGGGCGAGGGCGGCGGGGCCGGGGCCGCTCGGAGCCGCTCCGGCGCTGCCCCGGGGTGGCCGGACTTAAGAGCCGTCGGGCGGGCGCAGGACAATGGCCGAGAGGAGGGGGCCAGGGCCGGGGGCCGGCGGGAGGCGGGGAGGGGCCGGGGCCGCCCGCCGCCGCTCCGCCCCCCCGCGTCTGGCGTAAACCCGGCGCCGGGCTAAAAGAACCGGCGAGCTACCGGCGCCCGGGGCTGGTGGCCGCCGCGGACGGCTCGCCGGTGCCGGCGGCAGCGCCTGGCCCGGCTCGGCCCGCCCCGTCGCGTCCCACCCCGCCGCGCCATGTCGCTGAGCCCCAAGCACACGACGCCCTTCTCGGTCACCGACATTCTCAGCCCGATGGAGGAGAGCTACAAGAAGTTCGGCGGCATGGACGGGGCGGGGGGGCTGGGCGCGCCCCTCGGGCCGTACCGCCAGGCGCCCGTGCCCCCCGCTGCCGCCGCCGCCGTACCGCAGCACGTCCCCGCGGGTGCCGCCGCCTACCACATGCCCCACGGCGTCTCGCAGTTTCCGCACGGTGCCGTCGGGGGCTACTGCAACGGCGGGCTGGGCAACGTGGGCGAGCTGCCCGCCTACCCCGAGGGGATGCGGGGCGGCGCGGCAGCGGGCGGCGGCTGGTACGGGCCCGGCGGCGACCCCCGCTACTCCAGCAGTAAGTGCGGGCGCGGGGGGCGCGGCGGAGGAGGGGGGCGGCGGGGCGCGGGGGGGAGCCGCGGCTCCGACGGGGCAGGCGCTGGCTGTCGCTGAGTCGCCTGCCCTGCTCAGTCTCCAGGTTCATGGGCCCGTCGGCTGGGATGAACGTGGCTGGCATGGGCAGCCTGAGCGGCATCGCCGAAGGCGCCAAGGCCATCGTGCCGCTGCACGCGGCGCCGCGGAGGAAGAGGAGGGTACTTTTCTCCCAGGCGCAGGTCTACGAGCTGGAGCGGCGCTTCAAGCAGCAGAAGTACCTGTCGGCGCCGGAGCGGGAACACTTGGCCAGCTTGATCCACCTGACCCCCACGCAGGTGAAGATCTGGTTCCAGAACCACCGCTACAAGATGAAGCGCCAGGCCAAGGACAAGGCGGCTGCCCAGCAGTTGCACTCCGACGGCGGCGGCGGCAGCGGCGGCCTGTGCCAGCAGCCCTCGCCGCGACGCGTGGCCGTGCCGGTGCTGGTGAAGGACGGCAAACCCTGCCCGCCGCCGGGCAGCGGCACCCCAGGCCCCGGGCAGGCAGCCCCCGCGGCCCCCGCCGCCGCCGCGTCCGCCGCGCACCCGCACCCCGGCTCGCTGGGGCAGGCGGCCGACCTGGAGGAGCTGTCGCCGAGCCCACCGGCGCTGCACGGCCCCGTGGCCCCCCTGGCCCCCCTGGACTCGGCCGGCGTCGACTACAACGGCGGCATGGTCAGCCCCAACCTGCTCTACGGCAGGACGTGGTAATCGGTGCGTCCCGCGTGTGTCCCCCCGACAGTCCCGCTCCTCCGGCACTGGACGCTCCGCCTGGCCCGAAGCCCGCGGGGATCGCCGACGGCGTCCCCACCCCCGGTCCCCTCCCGGTCTCCCTTCGAGTTTTTTTTAAGTCTCTCCGGTTTTTGGACAAACGGCCCCGACGGCGGCGCCGAGTGCTCGCGTGAGTGTGTGTGGATGTGTGTGAATGTCGGTGTGCACGCGTGTCCGCTCCCCCGTGTCCCGGCCGCCGAAGGCTCCTCCCGACGGGGCAGCGGCAGCGGGGCAGCGGGGGGCTCCGCTCCGGCCCGGCCCCGCTCCCCGGCGGCCGCGCAGCCCGGGAGCTCCGGCGCGTACCGCGGCTGCCCCGCGGAGCGCCACAGTTGCTCTGAAGGGCAACTCATCTCGGCTGAATTAATTCCGTGGGGGTGCCCCGGAGTGCCATTCCGTTCTTATCCCCATCCGAGGTAAATACAGAGTCGCAGCTCGAAGTGGGAGCCGTAGGAGGAGGGCCCTGGAGCGCCGGTGCTCAGATTTAAGGGGGAAACCCCGTTTTTCTCGTTGTTGTTATTAAATATCGCGCAGTTAATGAATGCCCGTGTGTGGACGGGGCGCGCATTCCGCGGAACCACGGCGAGTCCCCGGCCCCTGGTTCGGCTCCCGACCAGCTCAGAGCCCTGCGGGGGTGACGGAGAGCCAGGGGATTCCCCGGGGCTGGACCCCGCAGCAGCCGGGGCCGGAGGATGCGCCGCGCCGGAGCGGGGTTTATCCCCGCGCCGCTTCCCGAGGAAATCCCGCACGTCGGCAAACGCTCCTCGGGACTTACCGGCAATTTTTCTTTCTTTGATTTTTAAATTTTTTTTTAATTTTAATTTTATTTTAAACAATAAAAAGAAGCCTCGTTCTCACGAGTCGGCTACTTTGTTGTCGGTGTACAGACTGAAGGGCAACGTCAAAACCCCTTTTTCTGCCTCCCTTTTGGCTGCCAAGGATTTAATTCAGCACCTGCCCCATCTCTGCCGGGCTCCCCCAGTCTTGGGGGACTCGCTGAACCCCAGCCCTAGCGGGGCTCCCCAGTCCCAGGCAGCGCCGGGGGCCACTCCTCTCCCACCTGTGCCATGAAGGAGCGATTCTGAGGTGGAAAATAGGGATTTTGGCCTCTGCAAGATCACAGACCCACTCCCAGACCTCTTCCCAAGCCCCATGCGGGAGCCTGGAGGGGAAGGGGATCTCCACTGTTCTTCTGGGAAGAGAACTCCTTTCCCCTCCCGGCAGGTGCCACACAGGGACCCTCCGGCTCCCTTCCCTTTCCATGAGGGGAAATTTCTCCCTGCTGGTTCCCACAGGAAATGGCTCAGAATGTCTGGGGTGGGACTGAGCCCGGCCCGGTGAGTGGTTTCCCCCTCAAATTCTGTTAAATCCAAGGGGGTATGTCTGGCTCAGCTCCAGCCTGGGAAAAAAAATCCATCTATCGGCAGAGCAGCCTGAGGAGCTCCAGAGGGATGCTGTCCCAGGGTGACCCCAGACGCCCCAGCAGCCAAGGCAGAGCCCCCGGAGGGATAGTGCTGCTCGGCCAAGTCCTGCATCCCAGCCCGACATCCCAGCCAGAGCCGAGGAAACGAAGCCCCCGGGCTGGCGTGCTGCTCTGAGCATCAACCACTCCAAGGGTACGAGTGGGCAGCGCAGCTCCCAGGGCCCAGGCTGGCTCCACTCGGGATCAGACTGCAAAAGGGTAAAGGGTTGGGCAAAGGGGAGCCTGCAGAGATGAACCTTTCCCACTGCAGCCCCCCAGAATGTTTACCCAGACTTGTTTTCATGCCCCGCAAAAAATGAGAGTGAGGGAAACCCAGCAGCTGCGTTCATCCACTTTTGGAACATAGGCGACCCACCCCACTCCCTCCTACGGCCCATTCCCATGAAAACTCACCCCAGAGGGAGCTGGTTTTGTCCTGCTGGAAAAGCAAAATGGCTCTTTTTGAGCCCCCAATCTTTTCCTGGCTTCGGGAGAAGGCCCTAGGGAGGGCTGACGACTCCCAGCCCCGGGAACCCAGCCCCGGGAACGCTGCATCACAATGAAGAATTCTGCTCCACCCTCCATCACTTGAAAATAATGAATCCAGGTTGATGATTTCTCCCTTCCAAGGTTACACGGGGCTGTCTGGGCAGTCCCCCCCGTTGCTGGTGATTAACACCTGGATGTTTGGAAAGAAGCGAGCACCAAGGAGTCGGGGCAGGAGCGGGGCTGGGAACTCTACTGATTTACACAATACCTGGATTTAACGGAAAAGTCCAAAGGGAAAGCTGAACTGGATGCTCTCCTAATCTTTTTTCTTTTTTTAATTGAACAAAGATTTTAAATGCTAAAGGTTGTGTGGAATTACTTTCCAACAAATCAACAGTAAAGTGTGCACACAGTGAAAGATACAAACAGGCTCTGGAGGGGGCTGGAAATTAACCACATGCCACCGCTCAGAATTTCAAAAGCCACTTTATAAAGCAAATAAAAATATTTACTGATTTGGTACACTCACACAGAAAATCCCTAGAAAAAGTGATAAAAATGAATGGAATCTCTGCCCTTCGCAGCTATTTTAAATCAGGTATCAAACAGACAAATCCATGGTCCCTGCCTGATTATGCCACGACAAAACCCACACCAGAAACAGGCAGACGTCGTAAAAGTTGAAATGTTTTACTTCAGAGTCTGAAAAGCTCCTTCTCCGTGAGAAACCGAAGGAAGGATCTACCAAGGAGCAGCGAGGGCCATGTCTTTCAGTGCCACCGGCTGCCTGCTGGGTCTGCCCCAGGAGTTCATAAAATCCCATTTCTGGGCATTCTTTGCAACTCTGTGTCCGTTTTCAGGCTCTTGTGTGCGGAGTAGAGGATGTTTGGAGTTCAAAGTGGTGGGCAGCGCTCAGCCGGCACAGCTTGGATACATGAGGAGGACAACGCAGCACTCCCACTACGTCCAACGGCAATCCGCTCTTTCCAGTCCCTCCCAAAAAATCATCCTCAGGTCCATAAGAAATGTGCACATTTAAAACAGGCATCAGTTTAAAAACTACAAGGATGGTGCTTAACAAATTAATTTTTCATTCATTTCACCCCCCCCTCGCCCCACAAATAATAAAAAGAACAAAGGCAAAAACCCGGACATTTTCCATGTTTAAAAAAGACGGGATGCAGGAGCTAATTCCAGCTGTACCTTCCTGCAGGATGTGGGAGTGGGTAGGGCCTCCCGGGGCCGTATGCCTGCAAACAAACAAACAAAAAAGCAAGCATTTATTTTTGGGATTAGCAGCACGAGTAAACAAGTGGGGCGAGCTCGAGGCGCCGCAGAGAATGGGGACAAAACATCCTTTGCATGGAGAGGTGCCAGGGGCAGGGCTAAGCATCCCTCATCCGGCTGTGGAGTCTCCCAAAAACACGGGCTGGGGCTGAATCCCTTGGTGCAGAGCAGAGCTGTGCAGCACTGGCTTCGGAATCCCAAATAAATCCACCTCCAGCCAGCGCCGTGGGCAAGGGACTTCCCCCCCACCTATGACACCTCTGCTGTGCTCCGTCTACAGCAAAGGGACAATGTTGGAGCCAGGAACAGAGAGCTGTGGGGCAGCTCACACTCAGTATTTTTACACCAAAGTATTTTAAGGAAAAACTAAAGCTGTATTTGTTGCAGAAGCGGCATTTTCCAGCACTCATTCGCTTTAATAAGAGGTCAAAGAGATGCAAATCCCATTTTGCAAATGACTCCAAATTAGATGTATATTTGTACTTAAATTCAGGCATTTGGTACATCAAGTATCCAGGGGAAAAAACCTTGGAAAATATCACAGAGCCCCCCTGAAGCATTTAAAATGATTTCCAAACCTGGTACATTGCACAGACCAGCAAGTTAATTAAAGGTGATGCACCAACACCAGCTAGAGACTTGGTCTGCTCTTTACTCGGGGATTTTTGGTGTGGAGGGAAAACGAGGCTTCCTTTCCTTTCCTTTCTTTAAAAGAGAAATCCCTCTTTATTCCAGCCCATGAGGGTCAGGATAACCACGGAAACTGTGGAACCGTGGAGCAGACCTGCCAGTGAGGCTCCTGCAGCCTGCCGTTGCAGACAAGGTTTGTTTCCAGGCTTGATGATTCAGTAAAAAAAGGAAACAATTGGGCTACATCCTTTAAAAAACCCTTCCAAAACATCAGCGGGCGAGGACAAAGCGGAGGGCCAGGAGCGCTGCACCAGCCGTGGATGTGGACACTCCGTTGTGTGCTGCTCCGGGCTGGAATAAAACTGCCCAACACCTGCACTACCCCAGCAAGTTCATTCTTTGGTTCTCTGGGAGAGCTGGAAGGCAGCAAAGCCCCACTCCCAGGGAGCCCCCCAGATCCATGGCAGCTGCATTAATTTTGTAAGCACTCTGCGGCAGCGCGTTTATTAACCTCTTCAGACCATGTTCTGTACGCTGTAAAAAAAGAATTCAGAGGTGAAAGGGCCCAAAGATAATTATTTATGCTGCTACGTGTCACCACTTCCACTTGAATCCCTTTTCAAGGCTTTAAAGCTTTGAAATTTTCAGTCAGCAAGGCCGGATTCAATGATTATGTTAGCACCCTAAAGCCTTTCAGGTACCTTCTCATTTCACTCCAGTCCCGAGGAAATAATGACATCTGAAAGTTCATTAAAAAAAATAACAAGAATAGAAAAAAACCAACAAAAAATTTACATTAAAAGCAGATAAACAGTTGCAGCACAACTGCAAAGGGAATTTTTTAAGGAAACAAATTCACTGGAGCTAAAAGATTTGTGCTTAATCATGAACTCATCATGTGAGCAAAAATAAAAGGGTTGTCACTGGTGGGTTTTAGTGTTTCCTTCACCTGCAGTTGGGTCCATGCCAGCACAGAGGGAATTCTGTTTTGGGCAAGACCACACCATGACCCAGGCTGTGGATGTCCACAGGGCTCCAAGGCAGCTTTCCAAGCAGGAACTAACTGGGATACCCCCTTGAGCCCCCACTGCAAACCCTGCCGGGAAACCATTCCTGCTTCCACTCACTATTCCAGCTGTTGGGCATCACGATTTAAGGCTGGGAATGAAGTGCTCCAAGCATAGATTCCTTTTGCAAGTGTATCCTTGCAACGGAAGGGCAGAGGAGGGTGTACCCTGGCAGACGGACTTTTTCAAGTGTCCATTTCCCAGACTAATTAAACCCTGCCCAGACTCCAGCAGCACAAAGATCCTCCCCCGATTTTTCCCCAGGAGTACAGCAGTCCCTGCTATGGATTAGTGCAATCAGGCATCTGGCTCTGGGGTTTTGGGTAAACCTGTGTGGCACAAAATGAAAGATCCCTGAAATCTGATCATATCAATGCACCTCACCCAAATGTAAAATGTATTTTAGAGCTCCACTGGTTGGGTCAAGGTTCAGGCTCCATTATTTTTCTGTGATTATAACCCACGATGTTGAGTTCTGCCTCCAGTTACAACCAGCACTGGCAGGGTTTGTACTGGTGCTGTGCCATGTAACACACATCTGGGTACTGTGCCCACCACCACTGGGGGCAGGTGGGCAAGCTGGGAGGAAGAAAATTAAAACTAGGAGCGACTAAAAAGTGACTTGTCCTGAGCTGAATCAGGCCCCAGCAGAAGGCACATTTCCAACAGTCTGTGCCTCCATTTCCACATAAAGGATGGGGCAATGGGGCTGTCACCTCCCCCTCCTCCTCCCTGGGACTGGTCACTAACCTTCCCACAATGCTGACCTCCCCAAACAGCAGCAGAACTAGAAGTTTAACCTTGATATCTGAAATTTATTTAAAATTAGTGTTTAGCAGTATAAACACCCAGAGTTGTGGTACAACAGCATATGCAGATCAAGTTTTACTGGGATCACACGCCCCAAAAAATTCCCTAAGCAGAGTCACCTGCTGCTTTCAAGCAGCATTTTCACTCTGTGGCATTTTCATGGACTGCTGACCAAGTCACTTGTAACTTTGGATGAGATTCTCCCCTCATGTTTGTTTGTTTCCTTTTAACCACACAGAGCTATTTCCACATGTTAATTCCTCTGGCTAAGAGAACCCAACATTTGCATTAAGTAGTTTTCCACCTCAGAGAAAGCCAGTTGAGGGGAGAAATTTGGGAAGCTGTAAGAATGTACATTTTAAACATGCTGGGGAGAACCCAAAAGGTCTAGTGGGCAGATTTCCTTGTGGAAGAGGAAGACTGGCGGGAATGCTTGCCTCAGGCTGCAGGAGGAAAGTGACTTGGGACTATGTTTGAGAGGTGTTAATGGACACTGGTGCTGCAGTCCCAGCACAGGCGTTGTGCCAGGGGTACAGCCAAAGGGCTGGCCAAGGCTGGGAAGTCACCCACCCGTGTGTGGTGACACAGTGACACTAAAAACAGCTCAGCAATGCCTGCACCTGTCATACTCCCTCTCCACAGCCACAGGAGGAGGAAGCCTTGGCTGGGATGAGAACATGGTGTACTACATGGGGCCCTGCTTTCCTACCTGTCTGCCCCTGTCCATGCGGTCCTCGGGTCTCTGTGGGTATCCCATTGGCCCCAGCCCCTGGTACTGGGCTGGCTGGAACTGGTTTGGGGATTGCAGCATGCGGTTCCAGGCGAGGAGAGGAGCAGCTCCGGCGGTTCTGCACAAGGAAAGAACACTGCAGTGGGAACCTGGCTCCTGCAGAGAGTCCCACAGCACAGACCTGCTCCTGGGTTTGTCTCTGAGCTGAGCATGGACAGCCAAGTGCTAGCAAGAAACCAGGAGCGGAGAATATCTTCCCAAATCCTCCTTTGCTGACCGCTTTCTTCGGCACAGCTTGGAAGCTGCGCTGCCACGGGCAGCAAACTCAGCTGCACACAGCAGATTTTTCCAATTCCCCAGAAGGCTTCCATGCACCTTTTATTGCAGGGGAGGGTTTGCTGATCCCAAAGGGTCCCCAGCACCCCAGGAGTAAACATGTACCACACGGGAGCCGGGGGCTTTCTTCTCTGAATGCCCAGACTCTTTCTGGGAGCCCATTCTTCCCAGTTAATTGCAGGTTGCAAATGAATTCTTACGGCGAGCATTCGGAATCTAGGGTAGGGGCCTTGGCTGCTTTTTCCCATCCATTATTCTGCTCAATATGTCAGGAGGTCTGATCGGGAAGAAACCTTTTTAAGTTCTATTGATGCTGTTTTCAATTGACCACGGTGACCTAGCAACATAAGCACTAATTGGCACAGGCTGACTGACATTTGGTGTACAGTTTATATGGGAACGCAGATCCTACATCCATTATGGCCCAGTTTGCCATCCTGGATTACCCATAGCAAGAAATGTTTTTATTTCTTTCAAGTACCCATTGCAACATGACAATTAGAAAGCAACAGGTAGAACACGTCCAATATTGTTTAATTCAAAATATTTAGGGAAATGCTATGGTCGTGACCCAGTTGTTACAGCTGAGCACAGCTGAGGGACAATTCCTTAAACGATTCAGAGCAGGTGGGTCCTGCAGGACAGTATGATGTGGGAGAAAAACACGGAGAGTGAGACAGTTAATCTTTCCTAACCCCTGCTGAAGAGGGACTTGGCTGGGCAGCATGGCGCCAGCCTGGAGGGAGATGGGGACAGCAGAGAACAGAGGCTCTGCATCCCAGGCTTGGGATGGGACAGCAGGGAGCAGAGCCTCTGCATCCCAGGCTTGGGATGGGACAGCAGAGAGCAGGAGCCCTGCATCCCAGGCTTGGGATGGGACAGCAGAGAGCAGGAGCCCTGCATCCCAGGCTTGGGATGGGACAGCAGAGAGCAGGAGCCCTGCATCCCAGGCTTGGGATGGGACAGCAGAGAGCAGGAGCCCTGCATCCCAGGCTTGGGATGGGACAGCAGAGAGCAGGAGCCCTGCATCCCAGGCTTGGGATGGGACAGCAGAGAGCAGGAGCCCTGCATCCCAGGCTTGGGATGGGACAGCAGAGAGCAGGAGCCCTGCATCCCAGGCTTGGGATGGGACAGCAGAGAGCAGGAGCCCTGCATCCCAGGCTTGGGATGGGACAGCAGAGAGCAGGAGCCCTGCATCCCAGGCTTGGGATGGGACAGCAGAGAGCAGGAGCCCTGCATCCCAGGCTTGGGATGGGACAGCAGAGAGCAGGAGCCCTGCATCCCAGGCTTGGGATGGGACAGCAGAGAGCAGGAGCCCTGCATCCCAGGCTTGGGATGGGACAGCAGAGAGCAGGAGCCCTGCATCCCAGGCTTGGGATGGGACAGCAGAGAGCAGGAGCCCTGCATCCCAGGCTTGGGATGGGACAGCAGAGAGCAGGAGCCCTGCATCCCAGGCTTGGGATGGGACAGCAGAGAGCAGGAGCCCGGCATCCCAGGTTTACCTGCTGCACTACCCGTCACTCCTCAGAAGGAGCCATGATGTAGTTAAAGCTAAGAGCACTTTACATTTGTGGAGACTAAACTCTCAAAATCAACATTCTAAGTTCATACTTTGTTCATACTCACTGCTTTTGTTTGAGTATTTTGAGTATTAAGTTTTTTTCCCCACAAGATTCCTAGAAAACAGCATACTCTCTAGGAAAAATACACTGCTCAGCCATAAGGAAAACTACTGGGAATTACCCAGCTCTGGGGCTTTCATTAACAATCATTCTGCTTCCACAACAAATGCTGGTGATAAATATGACTGAGACTCACAGACCAGCACTTGCTCCATGCCTGGAATGAGGAAGTTTGACACAAATTTCTTTTGACATTAATATTTACTTGGCATGGAATTTAAACTTTTTAAGTGCTATTTAGTGAAAAGTTGGCATATTTAACAAATCAAACACAACATCACTGCTTTGTTGGGTCATTGACTGGTGATTTAGATCACCTGAGGGTGGAGATCTGTACAGAGCAAAGCTGTAACCGTAAAAAGAACCGTGCCACGTGGGACACCCCAGGAGCTCATACTGGCAGTTACCCACAGGTACCATCCAGAGTTACATCAGCTCAAAAACATTCAGCCAGGTCAGCTAAATTTAGGAGAATTTACATAGGAAAACATTCCTGTCTTCACACCCCAGCCACTTTGGAAATTATTTCTATGAATAGGTTAAGCAAAAAAGATCTGTTTAACTAGATAACACATTTCCATCAGCCAAGCAGCAAATCTCTCTATTATAAACTGGCTCAAAAACATGAAAAGGACCTCTGCAGTGCCCAGGAATGTCAGGACAGGGGGGAGAGACCTCAAAATTCAGTTTCCCTGCTGCACACCAAGGTGCAGCACTAGGTTTAAAAGCAAGAAATCCTACACAAGAGACAGGAATGGCTGGATTATGGAGGAGAGCTTTACATTCTTGGTTTTTCCCTCCAGGCCTGGGAAGGAAGAGCCAGTTTAGTCCCTGCTGCACCACTCCATCCCTGAAATAGCACACACAGGCTGTGAGCCCTCCTGGCAGGGACAGGGCTCCTTGCTCATCCTTCACTCAATGTGTTGAATCCAGGATATCCCAGCCTCCTGCCCACCCCACAGGGCTGGAGCAGGGCTGGTCTCTCCCTCAGTTCCTTCCTTCCCTGAGCAGAAATCCCTGGCTGCTCTCCTCCATGGCACCTATTGGCCTGGAGCTGCAGCAGCAAGAGGGGGCAGCAGTTTGGGGAACCAGCAGCTCCCAGGGAATGAATGGGAAGCTCAAAATGCCTTCAACAGATTCAGATGCTTTTTCCTGCACCAAGTGTCTCTGTATTTAACCTTCTGCTTAAGTCTCTGTGCTTGCCTCTGTACAGCAACTAAACATCAGCTCTAAGCACGTTTGATCTCTCCCCAAATCCAAAACCTTCCAAGAACACGACAAAACTACTTATCCTCAGCACTGGCAGAGCTTTTCATAAACCCTGCACAGTGTAAGAAAGGCAAGGCAGTGACAAGTGACAGACCTGCAGCAGTCCTTCACAAATAAAAGTATATAAATTGGACTTAATTAAGGGGTGGGAGTGGCAACTCCCATGGCCCAGGCAGTATTAAAGTTTGCATTATGAATGAATCTTGCCTTACAATATTCCCCACAGATGAGGCACAGGATAAGGGAACCAGGCTTACTTCAGTGGGGATCAAAATGGTTGCCATGGAAAGTGACTCTGGAGATCTCAATTCCCCCAAAGCCCATATTTTCAACAGTGAAACATTTGCAAATAAACCCCAGGGAAAAAAAGCAGGGCCTCGGAGCAGAAACTTCTCTCCCTCCTCCATAAACATAAATAAATGTCATTATTCATAGCTGCCACAGGTAGCTGGGTTTATTGAGCCCACCCCACTGGAGGATACACAAGCCATCAATGAGGGGATGCATGTAAAACATCCCTGATTATCAAACCATGTCACATTCCTTCTATTCGATGGCACTTATTGGGCTGCAGATTCCATAATCCTTCCCTGAGTCCCTTCTGCATTTAATTCAGTTCAGCCTTAAGTAGTTAAAGAAACTGTTTTCAGTGGCAACTAATAACTACTGACCTACAGTGACACAGCCCTACAATGGGCTTGTCAGGCCTGAAAAACTTGTACCAAAGAAGCTGATTAGGACTTCAAGAGGTTTGTAGCAAGAATCAATGGCTGGTCTGTGCTAATGCTGCGGCTGCGGCACAGGAATGATAAAAGTGGAACACCATTAGTTATGCCTCATTAAGCTCCACAGCCCTCCTAAAAAGAAATTTGTTTAGCCTGTCCAAAATCTAATGCAGTTTTAAGCTCTCTGTGTTCAATTTCATAGTATCTCAAAAGCTTCAATAAGATAAAGGCCAAAGAACCAAGAACGGTACCAAAGCACCAACAGTAAAGTTAATTTTGAAGCCTGAGTTTTAACGGAAAGTGTTTTTCCCTCCTTTTTTTTTAATACAAAGTACTCAAGCCTTTTAAAGAATGAACACCATGTAGTGGGCTCTCAAAATATCAATAAATCATGGACATTAATTAACTCAGAAAACCTGCTCTATAGCATCATTTCCACAATTTTAAACCACAATATTCCAAACAGAGAAGGGACCAAACATTGGGAAGTCTGGCAGAGCCCAATCCATCCTCCTGGGCACATTTCACGTCCCTCCTGCCTTACCTTTGTGGTGTCTGCTGGAACAAGGGTGTGGGACCTCGCCAGGACTCCTGGGGCCGAAGATCTGGAGGGCAAAATGAGATGGCAAAATAAGAGAGGGCAAATACAACTCACGAGCTGTGCTCACTCCTCTGCATGCCCCAGAGCTGCTTTTGGGAAGCCAAAGAGGAAAGCTCAGGCTGGATGTGCCACAAACACACTCCAAGTCATGGCTGCTTGCTGCTGGCTTGGACAGAGTCCTGCTGTCAACTGAGAAAAGGCAACTTTTTTGGCTCTAGCATGTCCAATAAGCTTCATAATAGAGAATTATGAATTTTAATTGCTAAAGCTAGCATTGGTTAGTGCTCAGATGCTTTGCAGGTGTCTCCTCTTGAATTTTTGAAGATGCAAAACCTTGTCTGTCACCCTAACAACTCCGTTTAATATTTATATCTCTTACCAGTACACTCATTACTATATAAAAAAGTACAGGCACTCAAACACACACCCACCACTGTATTACCACTACACACCATGTTTGTGATCAACAAATACGTCAAAGTCAAAATATGGGCCAGTTTCCCTCTGACTGGGCTAAGTTATTCCATAAAGGCAACTAAAACAATGGCCAGAGCATGGAATATAGTGGATGATCCTGTTTTATTCATGTTTAAGTAAATACAGTTATATTTAGGATGCAAAAGACAAAGAATTCATTAGAATAAAATATGAATACATTATCACTAGAGACAGTAAAGGTGCATTTAAAAGTTACTGTGGGCAGTGATAATACACTAATAAAAACGTATTAATGATGTCTCAGATAATGGAATCAGACTGAATTAAGCCTTTTTGGGTAAAACCTTGGCCAGAGCCGCAGTGCTGGTGTGCAGGAGACCACCCACTCGTCCATTGTTTGTGCCACCCAAACCAGCCCTGCACAAAGGCGAGGCAGGAGCAACATTGCTTTAACAGGGCCCGCAATTAAACGCTTGTTGTCCTTCTAAATAACCTGGTCAGCAAACAGGATAAAAGCAGCAGCTCCTCAATAGCACCCAGGCAGCCCCCAGCACTCGGGGCCAGCGTCAATCAAAAGCTCCGGTTTCACTGACACCTTTGATGGCTTTCAATGGCCTTCAAGTGTGACCTAATTCCAACAGCTGGTTCCAGCAGCTGGATAATGGCTGGCACACGGACACCCTGCCATGCTGACAGGGGCCAGGACATGGAAGCCTGGCCTCCTTTGGAAAGGGGAAGGGGGAAACAAAATAAGTCTGGGCCTCTCTCCTAGCTCTGGCTGGATTGTCTGTCCCAGCCCCAGCAAAGAGAACACCAAATAAATTCCCAGCCCCGGCAGCTCTGCTCTTCCTGGGAGCCTGCTGGGCAAAGCCAATCCAGCCCATAATTCTTCATTTATCCCCTATGCAGGGTTATTTATTCAGCTTTACACCTATACACACAACATCATCAACCACGATATGAGACGGGTTTAACACCCCCAGACACACACATGAGAGTTACCAGCCGATGTCCTCAGCTCCTCTTTTCCAGTCAATTTCCAGCCTGAAGCAGACCAGGACTGAGGGTGGGGAAATGCCACTTTCCTGCTGATCAGTCTGGGAATCTCAAGGGCTTTTCCAGGCCTGAACAGGCTGCACCCACACAAAGCCATGTTTATTTTGGAATATCAGGGGTAGGCAATGGAACCCCCAGTGCTGCTTCAGGGGAAAATGTGCAATTTTTCAACTGGAGCTTAAAGTATTTTTAAAAATCTGGGACAGCCCTGAATGTTAAAACTTTCAATCAAAAATATCCTAAAATGACTCTGTTTCTGATAATTTCCAAGTTTCATAGACAGCAGGAGCACAGAAACAGGCAACATCTTGTTTCCAGACCCTTCCTCTCCATGGGAGCAAGGACCCAGCTCTCCTGCTGTAACCACACATTTCTGCAGCTCAGTTTAAGCAAGACTTCAATGAAATAATCATCAAAACATTTAAAGCCCCCTATTCATTTGTATGGCTGACAGAATAACCTTGGAGGGAAGTCTGGAGCAGTGAATTGCACTTCAGAAAGGTACAAAATGGGAGAAGGAATGACAATTACTATTTTCTTTAGGCTGCAAAACTTAGGCATTTCCCAGAGCTATAAGGCCAAAGAAATTGCCTTGTCTAGCAGCTCCTCAAGTAACAATTTATCTAATCAGGGTGGCAATCAAAGAGAAGATTTTGTGTTTACTGATTGCACTAATCAAAATCACTTTTCCAAGACAGCTAATTGACAAGTTTACTGCCTGCCACACAAGTCATAAATCAGATGTCCTGTGCTGCAGGAGCCAAACCTGCCATTCCCAGAGCACTGCCACCCTGCACTTGACTCCCCAAGTTATCAGCACAGACAATTATTCATCAGCTGGAAATTGGCACATCCAAGGCCCATCAGGGAGCACCGGTGAGGAACACCCCCAGCCTTGAGGCTCTTGAGGAGGAGATGGCTCCTGGCTTGACTGCATCACCTTTCCAGAGGCTGATTTTACTGCAGCATATGAAAACACCATACACCAAGTGGAAAGTTGCTCTGCATCAGTCCCCCTGAATGTGGGGATTTCGACCTGATCAGCTGTGTTTTTTCAGGAACGTGTGGGTTCCAGGTGCTTCCCAGCCCAGCCACACCACAACTGCAGTTCTCTCACAATGATGTAGCTGATGAACACAACTTGGATACTGGAGAGAACCTTGTGTCATCCAGGAGGCGTTCCCATTTCTCCTAACTGGATTTTCTAGCTGAAGATAGCAGTGCTTTCATGGAGATACTTGGGGTCTAAGGGGTTACTGCAAAAGGGAAGATGGCTGTACTGCCAGACCTAGGAATACCTCTGGGGACCCCAGGCAGAACATTGTTGGGGGGCATTGGCCCAAGTGCTCATGAATTCCCAACCACACTGTGCAGGCAGACTGCTCACCCTCAGCATGAGCCTCACTGCAGTGGGGTTTGGGAAGCTGCTGACACTCCTCATCCTCACAGGTTTGCTCAGCCCTGGATCCAAACAATCCGTAATCCAGGATGTGCTATGATCTTTGGGCAGGTGAACATACAAAAGGCTGATCCCAGGAGGAATCTGGGGCTGTGCCACCTGGAGGTGTTCTTCTAACAAGGGTTTAAAGCAAGTCTGACTCTACCTGGTAGTTGAGGCACACGTGGTTCACTCAGCATTGACAGTCCCAGATGACCTGGGCTGGGGCCTGACCCTCCAGCCAGGCAGCAGGATGGGTTTTGGGAATGGTTCTAGGGAACAACACAGCCCCCAGGCTGTCTGATCCATCCTCCTGATGGACATGAGCTGCCCTCAGGCCCCAACAACTAAAGAGGCACTGAAAGAAACAATCTCCAAACTCTAAGTCAAGCGCTGCCATAATCAGTCTTCACACCATAGTCAGTGCAAATGAGAAGTTAATTAGAGTTTAGATCTCCTAGGGCAGCTCAGTGTCTGAGCAGAAGAAGAGGAGGAACAAACCCAGTGAAGTGCCAGAGAACACATTTGCCGCGTGCAGCACTGCAGTGTTCCACAAAAGCAGTGCCAGGAAGTGGCTCCAGAGAGCGCAGCTGGCGCACCACCCTATGTTGTGAAGGACCTTCCACAAGACAGCCCCACCTGGCTCATCTCCCTGCTGCTCCACACAACAGCAGCACAGCAACCTCGTGGAAAAAGCAGCACAGGGAGGAGGGAAGAGAAGGCTAACTGATTGCTCCGAGGTTTGCCAGGCACACCTGCAGGACAGCGACTGGGGATGGCTGCGGCACTCCGAGGGAGAGAGAGGCCGACATCAAGGAAAGCCACTAGACAGTTTTCCAAGGCCAACAGATGGACTGGGATTTCTCCTCTAGCAGTGGCTCCAAGCCTCCTCAGTTTGAACCAGTCTATGGCACTGGGACGTATTTGCCTGCAGAGTGCTGCCTGTTCAGCACAAGGGGCTTGGGTACCACAAGGACGAGAGCTTGGGAAGTGCCTCATTGGCAGGATCAGCTCCAAGGATGTGGGACAGTCAGAGCACTTTCCCACAACACACCAGGACTTAGCAGGAATAGCAGCACAGAGACTGCTGGGCTCCCGAAAACCATGTAAACAGTCTCTTTTTGGAGATGAATTTGCGATGCCTGTCTGGTAGTTCTGCCTTCCCATTCTCCACATTCTTCTTTCCAGGTCACATTTAAGCACAGGTAAGTAAGTGAAACAGATAAAGAGAGATGATATTTAGACCAACCCAGCTGTGAGAAGCAGGAAGCAGAGGGCACTTACTTGATAGCAGTTTGGGGATCTGCTGCTGGCTGCCCATGAGGGGCCTGGCATAGGGGCTGCCGTAGGCTCCGAGCGGCATGGCGTTGGGGTACATCCCTGGCATGCCCCTGTCCCTTGGCATTGTGTGCCTGTTACAGGAAGAAATGGCAAGGGAGCAGGTGAGGATGCTGCGGTGAACTCCATCTCCCAGCACAGCTGCCTCTCAGCCCATCCCATGCCCCCTCCCCCGCTGGGCCAGGGAAGCACGGGTGGATTGGGGCCCAGGCATATCCCAACACACACGGGCCTGGGGAGTTATTCCCAGGGAAATGCTCAGGTTTCTAATGGCACAGCTGTGCTTTTTATTTTGACTGTGACATCAACAGGGTTCTCAAGTGCAGCCCCAAGACAGTCCTGCTTTTCCTTCCTAAAGGGGATGCTTTTCCTTCTTGCAGCTCCTCCAGAGCTGTAAGATGAAGAAGGTATTTTCTCTTCCTAAGGAGACACTCCAGAGTCCAACTTTATTTGCCAGTCTCCTTTAAAACACTCCCTTCTACAGCTCTGACAAATGCATGGGTCCTTGTACTCCCCAATATGGAAACTCATTTAATTTTTAAAGCTTCTTCGTTTATAAAAGCTTAAAAGACATTCTTGTCCTCATTAGGAGTCTTAATTATCATTTGTGCACAATATTCTCATTGTACCTTCTATACTACAAGCAAGCATCCACCAAACAAGTTTTAAAAAACCCCAAACAACAAGAAAGTGACTTAGAACTGTCTAGGACTATCTATCGAAAAGCAAACAAGGCATTACTGCAAAATCGCTGTCATGTTTTCAGTAATATTGAATTTAAATATCACAAACTGAGGTTTCCAACATGGAAAACCAGCACCTAAGCTTGGTGCCAATGCCCATCCCTTTCTTTTTTTTTTAATTTAAAAAGGGAAAAGGAGGGCAGTCCCCCCAGCAAGGCAGCAGTAACCCCTCAGCCCTACCCCAAGGTTCTGAATGCTGACTGGTCCAAATGCACTGGTTTCCTGTCCCTGTTGAAGCCAAGCTGTGGTCTCCAAGGCCTGCCATCATTGTTGTTTTTTTCCCAGTCTCCTGGCTTCAGAACTGGAGCAGGTTTCCTTAACAATAAGAACAGTTCCATAAGTACTTATCAGAGCAAATAGTCAGACGACTGTATCAGAATTCAATGATTTGAAAGCTGGCAGTTGACACTTACTTTGCCCCAGGTAACACTGTAGCCTTGAAAACGAAGTCTTCAGCAAATTGTGGATCTTTGAATGAGATGCTAGAAGAAAGTATTTGAGGATTAGGTTCTTTGGATAATGGAGACAAAGTGAAACAGTAATCACTGCTTTATTACCAAGAAAGCTAAAAGCAAACAGATGAGAAGAATAATCTCACTCTTCCAGCTGGAATTCATGTTTTTCAGGATCAAGAAAGAATGAGGCTACAAGGAAGGAGAATAATGGTTCCCTGGAAAATTCAGCCTGAGTGACACAGCCTGAGGAGCAGCACCCTGACTGCTCATACTACCTCCAAAGATAGGAGGAAAAATCCTTGTGACAGAGAAACAGGGGGAAGCACAGAACAATTCCAACCTCCTGACAGAGGCAGATGGAAAAGCCAAACTCTCCCTTTAACTCATCACTCACAGGAACTACATCCCCATTTAGGATATCCTTCCTGCAGTGTACTGACGAACCATAACTCAGCACTTCTTACTGCTCTGCACAGTTGTTCTGGTTGAACCAAGCTGTGCCTCTCTGGACATGACACAGATGACAAGGGATTTGCAGTGTTTTGAGTGCTGCATGTTGCATGAAAGCCTGAGTTTACTGACCTGACTGCAGAGTTCTGCGTCAGATCCCGAAGCATGGGAACAGGAGACTGCACCACTCTGGTGAAGAGAAAAACCTCTGTCAAAACACCATGGAACACATTTCTCACCATCTGCTGCTCTGCCAACTAAGCCTGCAAAACATTTATTTCAAAGTTAACTTGCCTTTTCCCTAAACCAAGTACTTCCATAAGCACTGGAGTGACTGAATCCTTATTTCTTAATGCCAGTTGCTTTGCAGCTGACCTGTGGGGATTCTCTAGGGTCTGTCTAGGGAAGGCAAGGCCAGAATAGGGTTCTTGTTTCTTCCAAGAACAACTTTGATGTCGTGATATTCTTCACAACCATGACAAGAATGGAGAAATATCTATTAGAGTGATCCGGGGTACATTTTCGATCCAACCAAGCCAGTGTTTGTGCACTTAATGCAAATGAGGCACTGAAGGCCTGTATCTCTGAGCACCTTCCTACAAGGTGAAGATTACACTGATCACTCCTCAAGCTGGATGCATTCTCTAGAAAGCTAAAAATATGAGTATTCTTGGTATGTGTAGCTGTAAACAGCTGTGATTTTAGTGCTGCACACTAAATGGACAAAGCCAAAATATATCTAAGCCATCACTACCTGGATTTTTCTCTGATGTAATGCAGATTAGCATATAAAAAGCAAGAGTTTTGGAGTTTTTAGGCAATATCCACTAATGAGAAGTCACATCAGCCCACACTAACATCCACACAAAAGCAGAGAAGCCAAAACATGACCCTATGAACAAAGCCACTGAACACTACCAGTTCTATTACCCAGGCCTTGTTTACCTCACAAAACAGTAACTAAACACAAAAAAATCAGCCTTCCACAGGCGAAGTGACAAACAAAGATTCCTCAGCAAATAAACAAATGCATTAGAGTATTTTAAAGATATCTGAGGCTGCTTTAAAAACCAAGTTGAGAGGTTAAAAAATGGGGCCATAGAATGCAAATTTCACTTGCTGGGTATGTTCCCTGTGCTGGAGGTGAAACAGGCCTCCTCTGAACCCTCAGACCTACACACATGGCCATGTCAGGAGCTTTAGTTTACTCCTTTTGGGCACAAAAACATTTCTGCTGCCATAAGTGCAGGAGGGATCCTTTAGCAGCAAGAATCCACCCCAAGGGCCACACTCACTGATCCGGGAGGACAGCGTTGTCGTTCAGGGTGAGCTTTCCCTGGATGCCATGGCACAGCTCCGGCGGGATGTCCACTGCCTATGGAGGAAGGAGTTTTCTGCTGCAGCACTTCAGACCTCCCACCTCACCGTTTCCACTGTTTCCAAAAAAGCAAGTGTGACCTACCTCTGTGTTCTTGGTCTTGTACTGCTCCACAATGAAGTCACAGAGTGGATGGTGCTTCCCCACAAAGAGAACATCGCCCCCCAGGCTGTTCCTCCTGCCTGGAGAAATGATGGGAATGGGGCAAGAGTTCAGAGGAAGGAGGGAAGGAAGGAATGCAGCAAACCAGCAACACTGTCTGGGTGACACTTCCACAAAAGCCAAGTTTCACTGTGATTTAGGAGAAAGCTTTGAACATTCCCTGAGAACATAGGAAAGACAATGTCTGCCCAGAGCAGGACTTGTCTGGTCCCAAGGACAGCTGGCAGGCAGTAAAAATAATGGGTATCTTGCGTTCAGTGGAAGAATGCTGAATTTAGGATAGAGTAACACTGCAGATACAGAATTGATAAACACCAACCCCAAACCCCACACACCTCCACAGTTTACCCATAGGAACTAGATGTTATTTCTGTACAACAGAGAAACATACACTGGCCTTCATAAGTTGAGTAAGTGCTCAAATCCACTGAGGATCACTCTGATTACCAGCAGCACCCCTGAGGAAGAGTCTGTCATAAACTCAACCCAATCAAACATCAAGGACACCTTGTTCATCTACAGTGAATTTCATAGGTGGCAGCGAAATACCCCAATTCTTTAACAAAACACCACAATTCTCAAGCTCAACACCCCAATTCTTACTCTCTTCAGGAGTGAGGTCGGGGTACACTTCCTCCAGGGCAGCTCTGAGGCGTCGCTCATCCACAAAGGGCAACAACGCCACACCTGACAAAACCAAACCAGCATTTTCTCACACTTGTTGAAAAAACCCAGAACATCCCCAAAGAGACACCAGCATGGCAAGTTCTGATTAGATTCCTTAGCCAAGAAACAGCTACAGTAATGTGATTCTGAAGGAATCACACTTCTGCTTCAGAAGTCAGATCTTTCTGTGGCTTTATTCATCAAAACCTGTTGCACTCAAACTGAAAACCTAAAGCTTTAGCTGCCGTGTAAATTACACCCAGCCACAGAATCTGGCAGACCTTGGAAATTAATATTCTCTAAAGAAAGGAAAAGCTGCATAAATGCAGTAGCTCTTTTTCCATTCTTTGTGTGCTCCAAAATATTTCTATATTCCCCAAAGAATTTCTGGCACAGTACTAATGAGCTACTGATTGAGCGGAACAAGATCCATTAATTAAATGCAAAGGAGACAAAAGACAATTACACACTGAGGCTGATAAAAACAGAAGAATGATTAATCTAGTTCAGGACAAATGAACAAATCTAGAATGACTGCTGAAATTACCAATAATCACTGCCAATCCAAAACCAGTTACTGAACTATAATTTGCTCTTCATATGAATTTCTTTTCAAAAATACACCTGCTGTAAAATACTTGTCACCTCAACAAGTAACACAAGTTACCTTTGTGACACAGTGTAGTGATTTCTCACTAAGATAATTTTCTAATTTCTTTCTATTTTTACAGGTTTTTAAGACTTATGTCTAAACATTAAAAAAACACAAGGTTGAAGTTTCACCTTGCCAAGCATACTTCTTCCCATTCAAATCAATAGCAAAATCTTCGGGGTAGAAGTCAATGATGCTTGATTCCTAGAATTGAGAAAACAAAAATCACCCTTAAAGCCAACTTTGACATGGGTTCAGATTGTCATGTGGTGCCAAACACAAAGGTCTTGGATAACAGAAACAGCTTTCATTAAAAGCCATTTAAGCCCAAAGTGAGGATGTGCGCTTCCATTACTCAGAGATATTTTAAATAAGAAATTAAGGAGGAGAGCAAAATTAGGATAAGGAGGACAGCTAATTAAAATAAGTTTTGGAAGTTTCATGTAAGAAACGAAACCATCTGACATGTAAGAGAGCTGGGAAATGTCATCTGAATTCCAATAAATCATTTTTAAGGATTTTGAAGAACAATTGCAATCTACCAAAACCTTTCCCTTCTGGTCTGCAGCATTTCTCTGCCTGAAGTGAGAAGCAGCAGGCCCTGCTCACACCACTGCAATAACACCTGAGCTTCCAGCCAGGAATACAAGAGGGATTCTCACCGGGTCTGTCATGAGTTTCCTCCATGTTGGTGGCAGGAAGTTTCCACTGGCGGCCGGGAACACCCCCATAAGCTGCTCAAGAGGCTTGAACTGTTGAAGGCAGACAAGCAGGTGTGGGACACTTGGAACGAGAGGGCAAATCAGCAGTGAATGAGTGGATAAATCAGGAGCCTTACCGGTTTGGAGCCCTTCTCAAAGTCTGAAGGCATGTCTGCAATGCCCTCGAAGTCCGAGGCAAAGGGAGCATAGTGGAAAGGGTAATACCAATTCCAGGATGCACAGCCCTGGGGCAGGGAGGCGAGAGACACAAAATCAGACATATCAGCAAATGAAAATCATGCAGCCCATCACCAAACATGACAGCATGGCAGAGAGCAGTTTACACGCCTGTTTTCCAGAGCAAAATCCCACTGCTAATTTGGGGAGGTGTGGGAGCACAGACCCCCAGCACGCCCTACTGGATGTGCAAACACGAACAGTATTTGTTGCAGATATGCTGAGAAGCATTCTGGTTTTTACTCTCTCCAGTACCAGCACTACTGCACGCTTGGAGTAGCACTTTGCTCTTCCCCTCTCTTTCTCCTGCCTTGAGCAGGAGGGAACACAAAGTGTGTCCTCAAAAAGGAGAGAATCGAGCAAACTCAAAACACACCAGAACACCGTGCACCTTGTAAAGGAAATGTGGCTCCAGAGGGTCTAAGTCAAGCTTTCACCTCCTCAGCTATTTTTCTTAGCAGCACCACTTGAAACAAAAGCCCACTACTATTTTGACTTCCAGTTCTGAACAATTAAATGTCAACGAGGCTCCTCCAGTGATATTTTTGGTACAAAATTGCAGCACCTATAATTATTCGCTGCAGTCCTTCAGACAGACTCAGAATGTTTCAAAAGCCAGGTGGATTGCTTTCATTCTCTTTTCTTTTTTTCCCCCTCTTTTTCCCCCCCTCTCCAAACAGATGTTCCTTCTAGTGCGACATGTCCTGCATTATTAGCTTTCTGTAGGAATAGAAAGGCACGTAACGTATTCTGGCACAAGCCAGCTGTAGTTACTGGAGTCAATTTTTATTATGGTGAAAAGAAAAAAAGCCAAAGATCCTCAAGCAAACCTACCTTGAAGTTCCCCAGCCCAACAGCTTCCTAACTGCATTTCCACATGAGCACGGAGCGATTTTCCAGCTGCTCCATCCCCATACAACAGACTGGAATGTTTTTGTGCTCTTGTACCACTGAAGGGGACACTTTTACCTACACCTCACCTGAAGGCTCATTTACCCCTGGAGACAGATAGGCATACAGAGAGTTGTGGGAAAATACCCTGGCATGGTGAAAAAAACGTGGTCTCCTTGTGCCCAGGATCCTGGGAAATCCCACCTATAAAGGCATCCAGATGACATCTGTCCTTTGCAAAAGCAGGTGATGCACACAAGGATGTGAAGAACTCAGCCTTCCTGCAGACCAGCTGCACTAGAACTTGCAAACCTTAAACTCGATGATTTTCATCCCCCACAGCACATGAGCCAGAGCCCAAACTCAAGGAATGGCTAGAGCAGGAGGGAAGGGGACACATTCCCATTTTATTCCAAGGGAGGAGTGAAAACACCTATTGAAAACTGCATTTTGTAAGCACATGAGGTATCTGTCCTGCCTGTGCTCCCAGCTGGACAGCTGGCAGCCACTGAGGAAAAATGGGAAGTTTTAAGAACACAGCCCTGTGTGGAAGCTCCAAATTCCTGCTGAGACAGACAAACTCCATCAGCTGGAGCACACTGTGCTCCCAGGTCACAGAGCCAGTCTAACTGGCTTTGCCTTCAGGGCACGGAGCTCCTTATTAACCATCAGCACAACAAACTGCACCATGGCCCACTAATCTCTTGCCAATCTAACATCTCAATTATCAAAAGATTTAAATCGGATACAGATTACTTCAATCACAACACACCTCATGGACCAGCATTACAATCTGCGAAGGAGACTGACAACTCTGTCCCTTGCAAATTCTTACTGGCATTTCACAGGCTTTGTCCTTTGTTCTCCCATTTAGTCACCTGCAATGTCATTATTTGTGGGAAAGGGAAAATAGCAGTGGTCTTGCAGCACCAGCAAGTGATGCTACTGGATGTGAGAAGCAGAATCCCTGAATCATTGAGGCTGGAAAAGACCTCTGAGTTGAGAGTCCAACCTGTGACCAATCACCACCTTGTCAACCACATCACAGCAATGAGTGCCACATCCAGTTATTCCTTTGGCAGCCCCACGGATGGTGAAACTGGATTTGAACCCCCAGTGTCAAACAGAATGGGCACACGTTTATTTTACACATTCAAAAAAACCCCCAGCTTCTCCAAAACAAGCAACAGCCTGAAACAAATTCAGACAAGAAAGCTTGGGGTACCTGATAATAATATCTGAGAACCCAGCAAAGCCCTTCCACGTAGGACTGCACAACCTTGCGACGAAATTTCTCATCCGAGGCATCCACATCAAATTTGTTTTTATAGTAGCGCTGCTTCCAACCAGTTTCCCACAACCTGCAACACAACCAGGCACGGGTAAAACATGTTAACATGGATGGGCACCTTAACAGATGCACATCTGCAGGTCTGAATTACGGTGCAAGGCAAAGCCACTTGCTACTTCAGTTGCCATTTGTATGCAGTTTAAATGAAAGCAGAAAAAGTGATGCTCAGCAGCAACAGAATAAAATGTGACTGTTGGCAGAACTGACAGAGTATTCCTGCTACCCCAAATAAAAAGGCAAGCAAATGCATAACAGTTTCTGTGTTCTGCTGCTGTTCAGACAAGCTGTGATTACCAGAGGCAGTTTTGCAGCTCAGCATCCTTGCTGCCTCACATCAGATGAGCTCCCTTTCACCCAGGATTTTCAGTCTCTCAGGCCAGGTCAACACTGGGATCACAGGAGCCACCTCAGCCACAGTTCAACCTTCCTTCACACAGCTCCCCCTCATGTCTGTCCACAGATGGGGCAAGGAAAACAAACACTGGTTCCTCTTTCACACACAGGCAGCTGTACCCTTCAGCTCTGCTGTATCATGTCAGCAAAGAACCAAGCTGGTTAAACTAAATGATCCCTTAATAATGATTTGTTTTCTTACACAGAATTTTACTCCAAACCACTCCAAGCGGTCACCTCAAGCTGTCATTGGTCAGACTCTCCCAGAGCCCAAAATCCTGTGTATGGAGCTTTAGTAGAGAGCCATGATTCATTTATGCTTCCTTACAGGATGCACATCCCTTTGGCTCTACAAAGAGGATCTTCCCTTGCTTCTGCTTTGAGACAGTTGCTCAGGACACTTCCTAAATCCTTCCAAGATGATTCACACTGATGAGCAGGCAGAGAAGCCAAGAGGTGCTGTCAAGACTTCCAGAAAAACAGGTGTGCAAGGACAGAGCTCCTGGCACTGGAGGCTTGAGGGATGAAGTCAAGAACATCTGCAGGCTCTGAGCTGCCTGGCAGACAGACACTTGCATAAATTCAAAAAACCTTTCTGTGAGATAAAACCCATTTGCAGCCAACTGCAACAATTTGTTCTGGTTTCAAAGTCATTCTAAATACAGAACATAATTTCACAAACAACATGGTCGTATCTAAGATATCAATGATATCAATGCAGTTCTTTTTATTTACAATGGCAAGCATAGAATTAATTTCCACTCAGAAAAGGACATGAAAAAAATATTCTGAGTTACAAAAGTTTAAAAAACTGTGATTGAATGTAGCACATCCTTTTCCTTGGCAATACCAACCCTGTCAGGACCACTGCTGCTTGTGAATCATCACAGTGTATTCTTACTGTTCAAGCTTCTTTTAGCAGCTCTGTTAACACTCAGATGGAATCATTTATCCTTAGAACTTATGAATTTATATAAAAATTCTGCTTGCTTGAGACTAAAAAAAAATCAGTTCATTCAGATATAGACACAGAAGAAAGAAAATAAAAATGAGAGCAAGAATTGTGATATTGGAAGAGCTGATGGGCCAAATGTCACAAATATATTGTGATGACCATGACCAGAACTCCACAAGGAAAGAAACCTAAATGTTTTCCCACATCCACCCATGCCCTGACTCCACAGAAAACAAACCCCTGTGGCTGCACTTCTCAGGAACAGCTGTAAGGGCCTTCAACCTCAACTCAAACAGCAAGAGCTCCATTGAAACCCTTGATCAATGCAGACTCACTGGTGGTTAATTCCCAGAAAATTCCTGTCTCAACCATCCCAGGCCTAGCCTTCCTGAGACAATGCATGAACTCAAGAGACAAACCAAGGCCTCCTGCAAACTAAAGATAGAGGAGAGCACTGCAAGTGAGGATGGATACTGCTGTCTTGGTGCACACATGAGAGCCATGTGGGTTAAACAGCTCCCAGATTCCAGGAACCACAGCATTCCACTCACATAATCAGGGAATGTCTCGCCAAGCTCGGTCTCAGAGGGAGCAGTGGCTTGGAGGCTGCAAACCTGCACGCATACTAATCTGGATACTTAGCTTGAACAGCCAGAGCTCACCCATCTCACTGGAATTTACTGGATATCCTCACCCTCCACATTAATTACTACTGGATAAAAAGATCACAGAAAAGCATCTGAAGGCACCGCTGCACTGAGCTAAATGGCATTAATTAGGCTGTATCTATCTCAGCAATTTGCTAACAAAGTGCTACAAAAAATGGCTTCACCTGATATTATCCTCTGGCTCAGGTTCACTGTCAGTGTCCTCAGATTTCCGTTTAATTCCTCCTCCCAGGGACGGGCTGCCATCAGGAGTCAGGCTGGTGTTTGGAGATGCTGAAGTCGTCTAGGGTCAGAATTATTACAGATAAATAGGGGAAGGCGGGGGTGAGGGGGAAGAGGAGGATTTATTAGGCTTTTAAAATTCAAGTTAAAATTAACAGCTCTGTGGTAATCGCAGGCCTTCTCTTCAATTCCAAAAAAACTCCAGGCAAAGGCTGCACAACCCTTAACCTTCAAGTCAAGGGGCAAAAGGGAAAACCACATCCCTGTTAAAAGGCAGGCATTGATGCACAGAGGCAAAGATGTCATAGGCTTTGAGAAAGAAAAGGATGCAATAAACAACACAGCATGAATTGATTCAAAAATGCCATTCTGGATACATTCCAACTTTGGAAAACCACTGCCGTTTCTGTTACAGTTTCCTTTTGTGGCACCAGTGAAAAAAAGGTGCCTCCAGCTCAGAACTGCCAGAAAATACTCTCAGGTGCTTCACAGCTGGCCTCTTAAATTCCTCTCAAACTTATTTATTTTAATATTAGTGCCTAAAAGAAATGTATCCCATTCCATAAAGGAACTAATTTGCATAACTCAGGTGCAAAAAAGTTTTGAGATTAGAAGGGAAGAGCAGCAGAAATTATACCTTGAAAAAGCACATTGTATTTAGACTTCAGAGACAGAACACGCATCTGTGATGAAAAGAACTTTTAATTTGTTTGTTATGTTTGGATGAAGATTTATACCCAGAAAGATTTGTCATAATTGTTATTTAAAGTTAACAGGACTTCTAACAGCACTTTTTTCCAGTTTTCCTTCACTAATACCTTGCACGAAACTCCATCCCAGGGAAAAACATCATTCCAAGCAGAAAAAAAGAAAATTTTATTCAAGCAGGCTTAGAAAAATCAGTTATTAAAAGCTACTTCCTTGAAGAATAATGTTTGAGGTGTCAGCTTTTCAAGAAAACTCGATGGGGCAGAGAAAAAGGTGCCTGGAGCAACATGGGGTTCGACTCTTTCCTTTCTCTGAGCAAACATCTGAACCTCTACTCACAGAGTTCTGCCTGTCGTGCATCCTCATCTCAAAGGCAGCTTGTCGAGGGTTACAGATTGCCTGAGGGCTGGATCGATTTCCCAGGGCTTGAGGGGAAAACTGGCCACCAGGAATAAAGGAAGGCTGATCTCTCTACAAGATAAACACAGATAAGGCTGCTGAAAGAGCTGTGTGATCTTCCATGCACTGGGATTATGCTCTCTCACAATTTTCAGATTAACATTATGGGGAAATGAATGCACAAAGGCACATTTTTAATATATGGAATAGAAAAAAAAACCCAACCTAATTTAAATCTTTTAAACTTTGAAGTAGTTTACACACAGTCCAGCAAACACCGTGATTATATCTGCAGTTCCAACCTCCAAAAACTAAAATAGGCACTTAATTTCTTGCTAGTTTCTGCATTGGGTAAGGAATTCACTTACCTTCAATCTCTTCCTTTTTTCTTTTTGCCGTCTTTTAAAGTTATCCTAAACGAAGAACAAAGGGAAATAACGTCAGTCAAGGACACAGATTCCTTGGCAAATGATTTCACTATAATCCTCAACTGACCACACCAGAAGGTTTTTAGGGAATGTTCTGAATAAGACATGGGCCAATTCTTGTGTCTGTAAATCCAACAGAAATGGGATGGAATTTTCTACCCTACCCTGAAAATCTATGGGGAAAAAAACCAGCTGGGTACTCAAAGCCCCAAAACTCTGGTAGTGATTTAAATGATGTACTAAATTTATCTGCAACCTTTCTAGAGGTTGACAGCAGTGTCAGAACACACAGACTCCTTGGCTGCACTGCAGTGCTGCCCAAAAAAAAGTCAGAGAGACATTACAGACTTGGAAGTAGGAAGAGATTCAAGGAAAGGTATTTCTTATTCTGCGATTCCTGGGCCAACTGAAAATTTGAACATCAAACTGGCATTTCCAGGAAAAGCAACTCAACTGGAAGCACAAGATTCTTTTTTGAGCCTGGAAGAATTCACCAGAGATTATAGCAAAGAAAATACAAATTTTGGGTTGTCTTTTTTCTTGTTCTCTTAAAGGAGTGTGTCTGGCTAACAGTAAGTGATTAAAACCAAACTCCAAGAATGTCAGAACAACAACAAAAAAATTACATCGTCGTCTTTCCTCTTTTTGAAAATACTGTCTTCAACTTCCCCAACAGCCAGCATGATCATCTGAACCCGCTGCAGGTTCACAAACCCACTTTCAGTCAGGTAGCCCTGCAGGTCAGAGAATAACAGAGTTGAAAAGCAAGCCCATTTTGTGGCAAAGACCCAGGTATTTTTAAAGGAAAAGGAGAAACTCTCACCCCAGTTTTGTGCACCACGTTTTTATAGATGTTAACCAAGCGATCGATCGCTCCCTCCCTAAACACAAACGACAGGGTGAGATTCCTGGTAGTGAAAAGCACAAGAGCTATTCTTGCAGGAAAAGAGAACATCTACCTGATCTCCAGAGATGGTAGATGAGGGAGGAAGTCATTCCCCACAAAGAAGCACATGAAGACCCAGTCATCAACACTTCTTTCAAAATCAAAAGTGAAAGGCAAGCTGGCCATGGTGAGTTCTCTCTCCAAGTACTGCAACACACACACAAGAAAAATGAACTCAGAGAGCACTGCACAGGGTTTGAATGGTATTTACAGCCAGCAGCTGCAGCAGCTGCTACACCTCACCTCTCGCAGGACACACAGGCGGATGAAGATGAACTCTTGCTCCGAGATGGGCAGGGTGTCGGCAAACTGATCGTGCTGAAACAGAGGAGATGCATATCAGATCCAAGCGCATCCCAGAGCTTCTCCAGCCCCACTTGCAAGGCTTGCTTCAACAGGAGTTGAGAAAGATCCAAAAAGAGGCTCCCAAGCCTTTGTGCCAAGCTGCTTTGCACATCTGTTCAGTTACTGATCGTTTGTTTTCGTTCAGAGGGAAAAACCCCAAACAACAAAACACCACACGTGCGGATATCAGGTTTGGCATGAGACTTTTGTGTTTTTACTTTCGAGGGGAAAGCTAGGTATTCCCAGCAACAATTTGCACCATGCCCCAGCTAAAACCAACAGCAAGGACGATTTGATAATCTCCTCATATGCTAAATTTAGATTTAAAAAATCCTAGAAATAGCAAAATTCTTACCTTTCCTTGTTTCTCTCTGGGCAGACCTTGGCAATCCTTAACCTCATGACCCATCTGGTTACAGAGAGCACATGGCTTGGGTTTGTTTGGTTTGAACTCTTCCCTAATGATGGTGAAGTTTGGTTCATGTGTAGCTAAGCCAAGCATGATCAGATCAGCTACCAAGCAAAGGAGAGGAATAAAATGTGACTGGGGAGAAACATCAACAAGTTCTTTTTTTTTTTTTTTAAAGTTTAGAAGCAAAGTGGATTTTGCCTCAAGCAAGATGTTGATGTGATTACCCAGGAACCACAAGCAAGAGAGAACTCACCATCAGCCCCACACAGACAGTGGTGAGTGTTTGGGTCATGGTTTGGCTGAGCTGCACAAAAGAAAAATACATTTTTAATGTAATAACGTAAGTTATTACTGAACTGATCTTAACTTAAAACAAAACGTCCACATTAACTGGAACTTTACCTCTTTGTCTCCTGATGTAATCCATGATTTTATGCTCCCCTTCACCAGGAGCACTGGCATCTGACAAAATAACCTGAAAAACATTCAAATCATGGCAACAATTAATGCTGCCGAAGGAAAAAACCCAGTAACTTATATACTGAACACAGCATCTGACTTATGAACACTTGGAATTCTAATTTGTAGTTTGAGCTAAAATATTGTGATTCAAGATGAAATTATTTACAAGCAAGGAGCAGTGAAGAGACCGTCACCTTCTGCTACCAGCCCCAGGCCGAAGCTGACAGTGATTCAACTTCCACTGAAATGATCACGTGACATTTGACGTGTCCTGATAAATTATCAGGGCAATGAAATGGGCACTAGAGAACTCCCAGATTCATCTCATTGATGCACTAAAGCATGATCTCATCACCCCCTCCTCACCCTGATGAGAATTAATGTTCATTAAACCCCCGTCTGATGGGGGGAATCAAGCAGAGCCAACTGCCCTCTAATTAGAACACTTGAGCAGTCAACTCATGGCACATAGCACAGGCAGCTGCATTTCCTGCCTGCACTGCCCCTTGTGTGCAGCAGAGCCGTCACAGACAGAACTGGGGGAGTGGAGTGGCCGGGCAAGACCCGGAGAGAATCTCCAAGCCCAGAAAGGCAAGAAAGCTGACACCTGTTATTTTCACTGCCTGCCGTTAGAGCAACAGAGAAAATGCAGCCTGCTGAGGGAGCAATTACAAGAAAGAAACAGTGCGAAAGATACAACTACAATGTATCTTCACACTTTCCCCAAAAGCAGAAAAAGTATTCCGAAAGCCCTGTCTCTCATTATGTGAAATTGTGGCTTTCAGCAGCAAACCTTCTCCTTGCCCTTCAATGAAATCACAGCAAATGGTGCTGGGAGATGGAGTTATCAGCACGGAATGCATCTCTGAAGCCTCAGCACATTGTGTGATGTGCACATTGGCCCATTGTTAATAACAGCTCACGGCCAGGCCAAAAGCCAAATCTGTTAAATTTCTACTCTTCAATTGGATCCCAGGCCAGCCCAAACACCTCCTTCATCTCCCTCAAGTGTGAAAGTAGGAAACTCACAGTAAGGTTCTTCCAGCCTGGGTCACTGTTCAAGCGGTCAGCGATGTAATAGCGGAGGCATTTAGCAAGATTGTCCATAAACTCAGTTCCCTACAGAGGGTTAGAAGGAAATGAATCAAACCAACATTCGGCCCTTGGCGATTCCTGGGTACAGAGCCAGGCTACTCACCGGGGTGATGCAGTTGCTGTCAAACCTCTCCTTCACCTCCTCTGGAGGCAGAAAGCCACCTGGAGCAACAGAAACAGAGAGCAGAGTTACATCCAGATGGACCATTGCCAGTATTTTTGCAGGGAAAATTTCCAGCTCCCCTGGGAATAATTAACTCACTGAAACCAGTTTGTTTAATAAAATTCCCACAAAACAACACCTAACCAACTCTTACTATTGTGTTATCTCCACACTAAAAGGTGTTACCACGTTTACAAACACTGTTACTTCAGCAAGGTGATTTCAAAGCCCAGACAACAGCAACACATTCCCCTTTCACTCCAGCTGTTGTCACCACCACCCTCAAAGTTGCTCTGAATTTTATTTCCTCACTGAATTTAGAATTTCCACTGTCAAGTAACTCCCCTTGCTGGCAGCTTATTTATCCCTGTGCAGGAGTATTTCCATCTGATCCCTGCTTTTAAGCCTCAATCCTCCTTTCATCAGGTCCTACAAACGTGTACTTCCTTCCAGAAGGGTTTTGGTTGTTTCTCACTGCATTTATCCTTGCTCTCCTGTTCAATTTATTTTCAAAAGGAATTAAGAGCACTCAGCACAAACTCATTTCAGTCAGGAGACTGAAGAAGAAAAGATGACATTTTGTTTTGTCTCAGTTCTTAACTTCGGAAAACACAGATCCAGCTTTCCCCAGGCTTGTTCTTCCCTTCTCCCAGCAACGCACACACAGTCCTCCTCTAAACCTTACTGAGGTGATCAAATAAGGTGATTCTCATGGAAAAACCTCTGATAAGACCACTGCCCTACCTTTGGCTAGAATTTCTTGTCGGATTTTTTGCTTCTCCTCAGCAGCTTCCATGCCCTCCTTTGAGGCTCTGAATCTCCTGGACCGCTGTTGATTCATTTTGGCACGTGGAGCCTAGAAGAAGTACAGGAGAGCTTGGGTCACTTTTTACATCTGGACAATCTCTCCTGTCCTGAGAGCTGCTTTGGGTCACAAGTTATTACAAAGAGTTGGTTTGAACTCTCATCAGACCTACTGATGGCCAGGTTGGATGGAGCAACCTGTGCTAGTGGAAGGTGTCCCTGACCATGTGGAAGCAGATCTTTAAGGTCCCCTCCAGCACAAACCATTCAGTGATCCTGTGTACTGAGGGGAGATGAGGATTTTCCAGCTGGAAACCCAATGTGTCAACACTCACCACTCCATCAATGGCCATGTAAAGGAGCCTCCTTGGTCTCACAATGTTGAAGATCCTGTCGATATACTCAAAAATCGCCACCATCATCTCATCTTCATTTTTGGGTGCTGGCCTAAAACACAGAACATTCAATTAACAACTGAAATGTTGTCAGTGAAGAGAGACATGTCACCTGCAAAGAGCCAAACAAAGAGCCTTACTTGTCCTCTGGGTGCGTGCAGGGGTGAATGATGCCGTTCATGTCCAGGTAGAGGTTGTCGAACTCCACCTCGTTGGGGTTGGGTTTGCTGGTGTCAATGGGGACCTTGACACCATTGCACTCTTTGGCCTGGAGATGCAGTAGGGACAAGGATTTCAGCACAAATAACCGGCAGCTATTAATGCACTGACTCATGTAAGTCTGTTTTGGTTTTAACAGCAGCAGAAGAAAAACAGCAATAAGTACCCACATTACCTGCAACTGCATTTTTCACTATTAAACAGCACTTCTTTCTATAGTTGTTTTTAACCAGAAAACACAATAGTGGGTTATGGCAGTGTCCATATCTGCTGACAAGAGAAGTTCCCATATCTCATAAATGTTCATTAAACCCCCGTCTGATGGGGGGAATCAAGCAGAGCCAACTGCCCTCTAGAACACTTGAGCAGTGAACTCGTGGCACATAGCACAGGCAGCTGCATTTCCTGCCTGCACTGCCCCTTGTGTGCAGCAGAGCCGTCACAGACAGAACTGGGGGAGTGGAGTGGCTGGGCAAGACCACCTTCATCCTAAATCACCTAGAGCCACTTGTATTCCTCGACTGCTCCAGCAGTGGATTCTTCAACATCCTCAACAACCATGGTCATATTTGTTTCCTCACCACAATTTCAGGTTTGTTTTGTTTGGGCCTTTGTTGTTGTTATTGTGTTTGAGGTTTGATTTTGTGGTTAGTTTGGTCAAAAGGCAATTAGCAACACTGATTTTCTCTTCCACCTGCCACAGGCGTAACACACGTAACACAAACCCCAAGGGCATGGTAGAGACAGGAGCTGAGCAAGGGAAAGCCTGATGATTTTCAGAGGAATTCTGGCTGGAATGGGTTATAACACACCCAAAGGTGAAACAAAGCATGCTCTTGAATAGCTGGGCATAAAGCAAAGTTTAAAAATGAATGGCATGTTCTGAGGTAAAGGCTGTGATCACAGGATTGCCTGGGATGGGGGAAAACAAGGATACCATTGGGTCTCCCATCACATGGAGCTCAGCAGCTGCTGCTGAGCCAACATCAAGCAGTTCTCTGAGCTTCTGTCACCAGATTGCCAGCTACTCACTGGGTGAGTTCCCCACATCTCTGACGGGGATTCAGAAAGAAAAAACCCCAGAATTTACAGATCACGCCATCAACTTTGGATTTTTCAATTGGAATTTTCTTCAATTTTCCTGCTTAAAGCAGCAGCAGGACTGGCTGACTTCTTACCCTCAAAATTAAATGCTCTAGTGTCTTGATTCTGTATTTATGTCTGGCACAGTTATCCTGACAGATGCCATCCCCAAGCTCTGTTTGCCTCCTCTACTGAGCTCTCCAGACACACACACACTCTCAAATGACTTGGTGCTAGCAGAAACTAAGTGGCAGTGCAAACATTTGTCTCTTGCTCTGGGCTACCCCCCTGGATTCTTCCTGATCCCCAGCCACCCCCTCTCACAAGCTAAATGGGATTGAGAAGGAATCCCAGCTCTGTGAGGCAGAAAATGAGCCCCCCCCTCACAAATCCACTGGGGATCTCATGCGGCAGCCGTGTGGAAGGAAGGCTGAAGTATCTGGCAGTGATATTTCCTGCGATAGAGCTAAACTGTTCACTTCTCATCCACGGCCTCTTTTGAAACCACTGAAAACAGATCTTCAAACATGATACTTTAGCTGCAGCTTTATTAATTCCTATCCATTTGATTAAGAATATTCTCGCCTGGATTTTTTATTATCTTCAAGATCTTCCTCTCACTCTTCCTGCTCACCTTAAGAAGAAGATTTTTTTCTTAAATCTAATTAATCTAGCAAGGTAAGAGAACAAGGATCAACTTTTCTATATTTCAAAGAGACAAGCTACCGGGAGATACAAAATTTCTGATTAGAGAGATTTACAGCAATCCTAAAACACACATGGAGCTGATTGCATTGTGAGAGAAGCTTAAATTCATCAACAGTACGACAAACTACAGCTTCTCCCTGCTGTCCGTCCTAAGTCCACTCTCAGATTTATGACCAGATTTGAATATAAAAAAATGTTAATGAATATGATTTATCCATATGCTGTCCTGGCTGTAATTGCAATGTGCTCTTGAGTTGGAACAAGGCAATGTGGATGAGGACAGCAGGAGCTGCCACTTCACTTATGGCAAATCCAACTCAAGGAATTTGTTGTGTCTTTCCACTTATTTTAATAAAGAACTTTGGCTGGTACAAGCTCAGTTATTAAAGACTCAAAGAAAGGGACATGCTATTCACTAAAACCAGGGCTATACAAACCTTTGTCTTGCCTAAAGGTGAGAGCAGCTTTGATTACACAGATTAATCTGAACATTTACAAGTGTGCTGAAAAAGGCAAATCTGCTCTTAGAGACAACTGCCCTGAACTGTTACAGACAATTGTTGTTTCAATTGTGGCTACTTATCATTGCCAAATCTTAAAGGGTTATCCAGGCCAGCCCCTAAACTGAGGATTCCCAGAGCCTCAGGACAGGTCACACCCAGGAGTTTGGTGCAGACACTAGAAGAGTCAATCCTGCTGGAGCTCAGCAGTATGGGAAACGGTTGAACCCACAGCCCCCCTTTTTTCTATAAAAATTCCCAGGCAGATTCTTAGATCTTAATTATCCCCCATTAAAAATTCACTTCTCACAGCAACAGGTGAAATACACTTCCCATCTTTCTCAGTGGGCCTGAAATCACAGCTGTAATAAAACCACAGCAGTGACTTACAATTTTAACCAAACCTGTGCTTCTCTGAACCTGAAACACAAAACACCCTGGAAAAGCACAGAGCTGAACATCCTGCTGCAGGGCAGGGCACACGTGCAGCCTCAACGTGGAATTCTACCACTTCACCCTCTTTTCCCTGATCTCCTCCACCATTCTCCCAGATTTTATTCCCTTCCAGGTGTTTCCCCAAGGTAAGCACACCTTGGGAGGAGGAGCAGAGGGGAAGAAGCCCCAGCACACACCCTGAACTTTTCAAACTAGTGATAGGGAAGAGCAGAACACAGGCACTAAAATCCAACAAAACAGAACACAAATTATTTGGAAAAGCCTATGGGAAAAGCAGTTCGGGAAGCAAGAACTCCAGCCTGCATCCTCAGAAAGGCTCGAGTTAGCTCTGAGGAGGAAAACTTGCCACAACTTGCCACTCAGGGCACAGCAAATCCACCACGGTGCAGCCACTCAAAGCCTGCCGCTGAAGGGAGACCGTCCCAGACCTACACGTCCCCTCCCGCCCTGTCCCATAGGAGGGCACAACACTCTCATGGCTGCAAGGATGTGCCTGAAGGAATCAGCCAAAAAAACCATGTAAACAAACATCATTTCAGCTGCAATATTGCCTGGAAAGGCACCTGTGGAATCCTGTGTCACCTGTGAAACTGCCTTCTGCTGCTGCCATGGAAAGACAGATTTTTAGAGGACGTCTTTGGAATAATCGGCTCCCTGTTTGGCCAGGAGATGTTTATCCTGAACTAGAAAACACCAGCAATGAGACAAAATCCCCTGAGGCTGCTCAAGGTTAAAGAGCACAAGCACAAGTTTGCTGTAAATCTTGGATGAAGCAAGACAGACGGCTACACTCGTGTTCCCATCAAGTCCCGAGGCTTGCTGCGGCTTCTAATTCCCAATAAAAAAAGTTGGGGAAAAGCAGGGACTGTGAAAAACATTCAAGAAACAGCAATAAAACACTCCCACTGCTCCGTACTCAAGCTTCACCACTGTCACAAATCCTACTTTTCCGGGCCAAAGTCGCACAAAGGCAGAGCCGAGGGCGTCGGGAAGGGCTGGGATTCCAGCGAACGGCCTAGAGAAGAGGAAATCGGAGGAGAAGCCCGATTCCCCCTGCTCCTGCGCCCATTCCCACTTCCTCCACGTGCCCATTCCTTCCAAGAGCGCTCACGCGCGCCGGTGACACTGAACGAGGCGCCGGGATAACTCCTCCCGCACAACGGCCGCTTCCACCGGGAAGTCCGGAAAAAACTCCAAAACCCCCAAAAAACCCCAAACATCCCTAAATCCTAAACAACACACGAACCAAACCCAAACAAAGCCCCAACTCGCCCACCCACCGACCCGCCTTGGAAAAGCTTCGGGGCAGCCCACGGGGGCACAGCGGGGATTCAGTACCGGCCCCACCAGCGCCGACCCTCCGCGCCCGCCCCACGGAGCCCCAGGGCGGCCGCCAGCGGGCCCCGCCGTGCCGGGCGGCCGGCTCACCTTCTCCTCGACGCAGTTGACGATGATGGAGGGATACTTGCGGCTGAGCCAGCGGAAGAAGGCCGGGACCCCCATGGCGGGAGCGGGACGGGCCGCGGCGAGCGGGACCGGCGGCACCGGCGGCACTTCCGGGGTCGAGGGGCGGCGCGGGGCATGCCGGGAAGGGGGAGGGCGGGGGCGCACGGTCACATGGGGCGCGCGCGCAGTGCCGCCGCCATGTTGGGTGTTGGCTGAGGGGAGGCGGGGCGTGTGAGAGGACAGCCGCCCCCCAAAACGTGGTCGGGCAGCTCCTGGGGCACGAAAGGGATACCCGGAGGGGAAAAGCAAAGCCTGAGGGCACAAAAGTGATATCCAGGGGGGAAAGCGAAGCCTGAGGGAAGGCTAACTCCTGAGACAGCTCCACTCACGCTCAGCCAAGACACAAGGTGTGACAGTTTGCCTTCAAAAACAGACATAAACAAGCAGTTTAACAGGAGAATCACCCTCCCGTAGCACCTTGTTAAAAAGCAAGCTGAGGTACTGCTGTGGGGTGCTTTAAGCAGCGTTTCCCAGGCAAGTTGATAATTTATAGAGACATGGATGATTTATTTCAGCACTGCACGAGCTGCGTGCTCGGTGTATTCCCTAAATCCAGCCCAACCACCAGACTTCCAGCATCGTTACTTATACTCAGCAATCCAGTGTTGGCAACTTCCCAAGCACAGCCCCTCTTTCAGGACTGATCAGTGATCTCCACATAAGTTACGCAACCCCAGGCAACTCTCCACATGCTCAGGGGAAGGGTCTGCACCTCTATTTGACTTGTAGGTGTGAGTTTTAGTGTTACAACGAACATGGTTCAGCTATAGGATACACGAAATTTGGGTGTTTTGCCAAGTTAGGAACGTACACATAGGCATCAGCATCTGGATTTACTACATCCTTAAAGCTTGGTAGTTCCAGGGTGTCCTTGAGGAAGGGATGCGCTAATCAGATCTCTGCGTGAAAGCATACAAAGATCATACATTAAAGAACATCCTTACTTCAGACAATTTTGACTTATCCCGTATTTGGCAACAGAACTGATTCAGGCACAGCTGCTCTGTGCCTTCTGAGGGGACATTTCCAGTGGGAAATGGCTCCACGTGATTCATGAGAGTGGCACAAGGCAAAGAGCCCCCGTTCCCTCGCTCTGCCCATGGCATAAGTAAATACTGTTAATTTATGGCAATTTGATGGTGCTGAAATGGAATTAAACGGTCAGGAATTAAACAGGATTAACATGAGGCGGGTTTTGCTCCGCCGTGTCCCGTTGCCGCACACCAGCTCCCTTAGCAGGGCAGCCACAGGGCCGAGGACAGGGAACAGTGGCCTGGGAGTCATTAACAAAAATAACAAAATTTCAGCAGTGCTTGTGGAGTCAATGCTGCTGATCTGGGGAGCGGAGGGGAACCTTGGTACCTGGCTAATTCTCTGTAGAACAAATTAACCCAACATTGTGTCTCTCATTATTCTTATCCTCACTTGGCTGTTGTTAAGCCGTTTTCTGTTGTCGTTCCTCTCAGCAAAATCTGTGACTTGAATAAATTTCCCCTGCAACTTTGTAGTGGCACCACACCTGTGGTATCAGCTGAAGATTGTCCTTTATCTGTTCCTTACAAAACGTTCTCTGATTGAAACTTCCTATTGTAGTGCTTCTCCTTCTGGAATTTTGTAGGGAGCACGGCAGCTTAGCATGAACATTTTGTTTGTATTGATGGGTAATCAGTTGTTTTTCTGATAATGCCGAAGAAAACAGAAGGCTGGTGGACGCAAATGAAATGTGATCGTCTTATCTTATAATTACTTGGGTAAACAAGCGCTGGAAAGATTAATACTGCAGCAGACAATTCCTTGAAAAGTTGGTCTGAGCACCAGCAGCTGCGCCGGGCTGTGAGCCTGGGTCTCACCTGCCAGCTGTGCATCCCTGAACACAGCACAGAGTGGCGCACCTGCAGCAGGAGCAGGGAAGGCTTCCCACTCGGGCACTTTCCTCGGATGAGTGGCATGCCGATGGGAATCTGTTTGGGCTGTATTGATTCCAGTCCCCCTGTCCATCAGTGTCACCTGCCACCAGCGCTGGGCTGCCTGCGTGACAGCTGTGAAGGAGCCCGGGGAAGTTGACTGGCAGGATGTTTTGCATCTAATGAGTCTGTGAACAATAAGAGTATCATAAATAATGCTCCGGAGGAACCTGGCTATCGCTCCAACACCAAGAGGCAGAGATTGCCTGTGCACGGCTCCGCAGCCATCTGTCACCTGTCACAGGCTGCTGTTGGGGCTGAGCCGGACTGCGGTGACGGAAAGCTCTACAGACTGGTGTCATGCAGCAGACAGAAAGTGGGCTGACATCGACAGCCCAGAGTCACTCAGGAGGAGCTCAGAGCTGCAAAGACACTGCGCAACTGAGGCAATGTTCCTCGGCAGCGCAAGCTGCTGGATTTTTCCAGTGGGGCTGCTCCTCCTCTCCACGCAGTGCCTTGAGCAACATGCCATCTCACAGCACAGGGCTTTCTCTGCAGGCAGCAGTCCCACAGGACGTGGGGAGTCGGGTGGTAAAGAGGACGTTAAAGCCCTTAATGAAGTATGGCTTTAGTCACAAAATCACAAAATCACTAGGTTGGAAGAGAGAAGGTCATAGAGTCCAACCTATGCCCTAACACCACCTCAACTAAACCATGGACTGGGTGCCACATCCAGTCTCTTTTTAAACACATCCAGGGATGGTGACTCCGCCACCTCCCCAGGCAGACCATTCCAGTACTTTATCACTGTTTCCATAAGAAACTTTTTCCTAATATCCAACCTATATTTCCCTTGGTGCAGCTTAATGTGTCCTTTTGTTCTGTCAGTTGCTGCAGTCCTTTAGTTGAGCCCAGCAGTCTCCCAGGATGACAGCTCTGGTCACAGACTCACCCAGCTCCATCCTTGGCGCAGAAGATTCCCCAGTTCCCAGAACACTGGCAGACTGAACTGATGGCAGACTGAAACCCACAGCAGCCAGCGGTGCCAAGGGTTCCTGCTCAGTTCCAAGCCTTCTGCAAGTCTGCAAGGCATTTTGTGCTGTTGAGCTCTCAGCCTACATGTTCCTCTTATTAAACGGAATGTTCCCATTTCTAGATGGGTTTTGAGGGATGGGATGCAGAGATTGGTGCCTGTGTTGGGAGAAATGGGGCTGCAGCACAGCACAGCTTAATTGGGATACTGCTTTCTGCTTTTGAATTTGTCGTCATTTATGAACAGCTTTAACATGTCCCCTGGTTTCTCCCTCCCAAAGAAAATCTTATGTTTAATGAACTTAATTTTAGATAAAAGGAATGAAAAGAAGAAAATTAAAAATGCATGAAGCTCCTGGAGTCATGCAATTACTCTGATGTCCACAGAGCAACACCAGCAGAGATTTCACAAAGCAGGGAAACGCAGGAAAGCACTGGGGCTTGCCACATGTAAATACCGCTCTGTTTCAAAATGTGCTGAATTACAAATGGATACTTTATGCCTTTCTTTTTCTTGATCTGTTGCAGAAGAAGATAAAGATCAAACATGCTAGTCCATCCCAGCAGTGCCTGTCTGCATACCCACAATGCTTGTCTGCTTCTTCCCAAACCCCGTCTAGCGCAGCAGTCCCAATATTGAGATGCCGCAAGCCTCGGGAGGGGACTGTCACAGAGAAGGGTTCCTGTCAGAGCAGGAGAACACTGCCGGTCAGAGAGAGCACAAAGACAATGTATAGGACTCATTCTGTTTATTTGGTATTTAAATTTTCCTTGCCAATAAAGTGACAAGCAGTGCTTCAGCCTGTGGCACACTCATTGTGTAAAAGAAAATACAGTTTGTTTCTTCCCTCCCAAAAACCAGTGAGAGAATCTCAGCCATAAAAGTCATCGAAGTCATCTGAATCCATGCTGTGGGTCTGTGGGCGCAAAGCAGCCTCGAGCTCGGAGCTGCTGTCGTCAGATTCACCCCAGAATGCTGCGGGTAAGGAGACAGAAAGCAGAAGTGTAAAACCTTTTCTGTAGCTGTGCCATTTGTTACAGTGACAAGCACGGGACAGCTCTCCCGAGGCTGACTGAGGGCTGGGAATTGGGAGCCCCAGCCCCAGGTGTGCGTGTCCAGTGTGGTGTCTGGCAGTGGAGCAGCTGTGCCGGACAGCAGCCTCATTCAGTGCTCCCACTCCATTGTGCCACAAGGTAGCCAGCCAGAACACTTCCACTCCAAGCAATTTACTTGACCAGCTGCTGCCTGAATCACAGCTTTGTCTATTCTCTTCCACTTTCTCCCCACTACTTGACCCTGTGGTGAAGTCACCAGCGGGCCAGGACATCACAGAGTTGGCACAAAAAGGGCAATGACGTCACAAGTGAAAAATCACCAGTTTGAGACCACATCAGATCCAGGCAGGCCTGATCTCAGTGGAGCACACTGCTCTGTTTCAAAATGTGAAATCTTAGGCTCTGGGAATCAGCAAACCCTTTCACTGACAGCAGCAGAATCCCTCAGCAATACAATCCCTGAGACATTTCTTGAGATGTGAATTCTTTTGACCCATGGATAGGACAGAGCAGGAAGCATGGCACATGAAGTCAGGGCCACAGTGGCTGACAGAGCTGTGCTGTCTTGTTCCCACCCAATCCAGAGGCTGCTGGCTGTCCAAAGGCCGCCGGGATGAGGCCCAGGGCTCAGCCAGGGACAGCGGGAGGAGGAAGGCTGTCACGCTCACACAGACACTGTGGCTCATGTTTGAGGCACTTTGGTGCCTCTGACGGCATCAGCTCCATGAACAGCTTATCTACAAATGCAGCAGCTGCATCTTTCATCCTCCATCCCTGGCCCCCTGGGCAGCAGGGCTGCGCTCCACCGGGAACATCAAAGACAGCCCTGTGCTTGCTCCCACGCTGAACGGCTCTGAGACAGGAAAGGGGCCGGGGACGCCAGAGCCTTTCAAGTGCCACCAAGGCAGCCATCATTGATGGCATCCATACCTCAGTTCAATGCCACACCTCTAAAGCTGGGCCATTCCGGACTGCCAGCATGCAGAGCAGGGCTTCAGGCGGAGAGAACCTGGTTCCCAGTGCTGCCTCACTGGCAGGAGGCTCTGTCAGAGGCAGCTGCAGGCCCCAGTGGGCCTTGCAGGGGGCAAAGGGGGAACTGGAATGTGTGGGCAGTGAAAACACACAAGGCCCAGACACCAATTCAGAACAAAAACAGCCTGGCCACAGACAAAACCATGCAGCTGCACCCACCCATGTCCCAGACCACAGGGATGACCAAGGAACCCACAGGTTTCTCCTTCTCCAGGTTCCCTTCACCTGCTGTTCACTGGTGTTTGATTAAATCCTGCAAAGATCCCAATCCGTTCCACATCACCTGCCCCACAAACACCTCCTCTCTGCCCTGGATCCATCATACTCAGATCCCTGCTGGCTCCCACAGGAGACAGGGAAATTCCATGCTTTTCCTTCTCTGTACTTTATACAGGTCATAACATTCTGGGAGGGCTTCTACGGTATAAATTTAACTAGAAAGACACTAACTTTCAGTAGCATAGCATTTGTCTCTTACCTTTGGATTTTATGGCAGTTACTGTTTCCTTCCGCAATTCAGTCCTATAAAACATTTCAAATAATCAGCACAATGTCTCCAATTTAAAAAATGTAAGTGAATTTTTAAAAAATACTGTGTAATGGTTTAAAAAACCAACAACCCAGTAACTTCTGTAACTATTTTTTTTTCAAATAACTGTTTAATCACAGACTTCTTCACCTAAAAATTGGAGAAATTCATATGCAGGCGGGACACTGGCCCAGCTGTTGTTGGAATCATTCCCTGGTAACAGCGCTGATTTACACCAACACTGAGTTAAGGTACAGAGGAGCAGGGCCTTGCCGACTTTCAGAGCATGCAAAGGATGGAAAGACAAAATCCAAACAAAAACAAATCTCCCCCAGTGCTGCTCCCTGCACTTCCTCCCTGCACACACCTCTGGGTCCTGGTGCAGCCCCCGGGCCCCATGGCAATGTGCAATCTCTGCTGCCTTTGATCTACCTTGATGTGTGTGCAGCCCGAGCCTGCTCTGGTGAATGGCTGCTCTTGTGTCTGGAGCATCACAGGCCCTTTTGAATCTCTCAAACAAGCTGGAATCATTTTGATCTTTTGTGTGCAGCGTGTGCATTGTGTTGGGGTTGGGGAATAATCGCATGGGGAAGAGAATTAACTGTTACAGCAGCAGTCCTGCAAGAAGCTCCAAAAATAAAGCTTCAGCTGATTTTAATAAGGAAGATCAAATAGGATATATTTGGGACATCACTGGGCCAGCCAGTGAAATACAAGCCTATGTCAAGGTGCAGTTTGAAGCTGTGGCCTCAGTCACAACAGGACTCTCTGAAATGTCTGTGATTTGCAGCATTTCACTTAAAAAGGTGGGAGCTAATAGAGAAGTGCTTAAAGTGGAGAGCTGCAAATATTCCGCTATTGTGGAGGCATTTGCGAAGGAGACAAAAAAAAGCAGGGATGATTCATTGCTTGCATTACCCTCAGTATTCAGTCAGAATTTGGGAATTGCAGCTGGAAAGCCACATGTAAAGTTTCACACATTGCAGCTACCAGTGGTGCAGCCATTCTTCCTTTTAACCCAGAGAAAGCTCCCACTGTTTAAATCCCGTTTCCTCTCCAAAGGCTCCCACTTTGCGGACAGAAATTCACAGAATATTAAACATAGCCCAAGTTCCACCAAGGTGCCAAACCAAGGCAGAAGTGCTAGTATCAAGTGACAGCTCTAGCAGAGTACTAACAGTAACTCATTATGACCTTATTCAGTAAAAAACTTTAAACTGTTGGGCTTCAAAGTTTCTCCAACATTCCTTTAGTGCGCCATCCCACTGCCTTTCTCTTTTATTCCAAGCAAAACTCCACACTGCCTCATACTCTCACTTCTCCTTCAAAGGCCTTCACTCGACAGGATACCCAGAGAGGATTTGAAGCTGGAGCCTCTGGGCTGATCCTGCTCAACACCTCGAGCTCCGGCTCCCTTTGACGAGATCTCCTGGTCCTCAGCACTTCCCAGGAGGTGCATCCCATGCATCCCAGGCTCAGCCCATAAAATGTGATCAAGAGGCTGTGCTGTTTTCCTCGGGGTGTGGAGCAGGAAACCACTTGTTGCTGAGCTGCAGCTGGCAAGGTTCCTCCTCTGGATGCTGGCACAGGAACCATTTCAAGTAGCTGAGAAGGAGATTGCGGGCAGTAGCCACTGCTTCCCCTTGACCACATCCCAGACTGCTGCTGGGAGGGAAGCATGGGGTTCCTGGGATTTTCAGTTAGCTTCTCACAAAAGCCATTTGACAACTGAGTTTGTCAGTTCTGTTCCACTTCTCTCTGTGGTTCAACCCCACAACAAACACCAGCAAGTCAGTGCTTTGGGTCCAGTGCTGAGGATCACCAGAGAGGACTGCCCATGTCTCCAGGGCTTGGTCCTCCAGATCCAGCTGAAGGATACACAGAGAAAGGACCATGATGGCTGTAGGAACCTCTGGAGACCTTCCCACTGCCCACCCCAGCTTCCCATGAAGAGAAAGATCAAAGCTGGCAGGAGAGCAAGGAGAGAGATGTTTGGTGTTCTACCAAACACCATCTGTTCCCTGAGGTTCATCTTCCTGTGCCTAACCCACCAGGTATGGATTGGGGTTCACTTCCCAAAGAGCCCAGAGCCAAAGCCAAGCACAACCATCCCAGAGAAGGGAGATGGGGACAGCGTGGCAGCAAAGACTCAGCAGGAGAACTGTCAGCACAGGGAAATACCGGGCAGATATGGAAAACGGAGCAAGGGCATCAGAAAGGCCAGAGGGGGAATGGCAGCTCCCAGTGACCAAGCCTGGGAAATGCTGCAGGGGATGAATTCTGGGGTGAGGTGTGCAAAGCTGGGGAGAAGCAGTGGCACCTCCATGTCACACAGCAGCTGCCCTCGGCAGCCCCGGCCGTGGCAGCGCTCACCCAGCAGCCGCAGCACACAATGAGCACAGACCTCCGCTGAGACATTTTCGGGCTATAAATGCAGCCAGGCTGGTTCCAGCACCTCCACTAATCCTCCGTCATGACCCTCCGATATCCATTTACACATTTGCTTCTTCCCTAAAATAATTCCAAACTGAACCAGGCTCTGACAAAGAAAAAACCCAAACCAGTTTCACTTCAAAGAGCCTTTTAATCTCTCAATTTCTCTGATGAAACAGGCTTTTTGTATTGAAGATGCTGCAACAGTAAGGAATGAAAAAGCTCCAAGAAAATATTTTTTCCTCTATAAAGAAAATTAATAGTAAGAGGAAAATGCCAGGACAACAAGAGCCAAGTTAATCAAGGGGGCTTGCTGGAAAACAGCAGAAAACATTTACTGTGGCCTGAGGGTCTTCTTGCTAAAGCACCTGTTGAACTTTTATGTTTTAGTGTCAAGCAAAAAAGACACCCAAAAAATTTGGGAAATCCTAAATGCCAAGGGATTTTCCCACCCTGGAAAACCAAGTATCTACAATACATATTCTGCACAGTGTCACACAGGCAGTATAAACTCAAAAGTCCATTCATCATGCCAAAGCTGGAGTAATAACACTGAATTTCAGTAATTACACTGTGAGTAGGACAACCCTTATTTTAGGATACAAAGATTTCTATCGAGCTGTGTCTAAGACCAGTCTCTGTTTGGATTCACCATGCTAGAGAAAAAACCCCCCACGGACACAAAGATGCATCACAGCACTACGGGGAAGCTGTGCAGGAGAGCAGAGGCAGTGCCAAAAAATCCACTGTTCCCTCTGTGCTCGGCTGGCAGATGTTGGTGCCTCTCCCCACAAACCTGGCAGGGCACTGCCACCCCAACAGCTCTGCTTCTGCAGCAGCTGGGGGTGCAGGCAAAGGAAACAAAGCTCACACAAACAGCTGGAATGGCAGAGAATCCTGCTCGAATTTTCAGTCAGCTTCTTATGGAAGCCATTTAACGACTGGGAGTAGATCGGGGGGATAAAACCATTTGATCCTGCCTGGTTTCTAGGTGCACCTCCCAGGAATCTAGACTGACGAGATGGCACTTTTCCTGGATTTCCAAGGGAAATGCATTTGTGCACATCCTGAGCACTGCCGGCCCCAAAGCTCTGGGATGTCTCCTCAGAGTACAGCAGAGTTTTTGTTGCCGGGACTGGTTCGGGAAGGGGGAGTGGGGGATGCGCAGATCCCGAGTGCCCCCCGATGGCCAAAGCCAACGGGGCCGGGAACGATTAAGAGATGAATTCGACTCTGCCAACTTCTATTTGCATGTCACTACAGCTGTGCTGGGCAACAGGGCTGAAAACCAGCTTTCAGAGACCCCCCCGAGAGTCCCTCCAGCAGATTAATTAAAGTTTAAAATACTTTGTGCCGTGTTGGTGTCCTGACAAATCCAAAGCAGGCTTTGGTTCTCAGCTGATAACACACCTTTCATCTCCAGATTATTTGGAAACGAGACAGCGCAAACAAGTTGAAGAAAAATAAAATGCCTGCATCCGAAATGGGGAATTCCCAGAAAGTGAGTGACCTCCACTGGCTGCATCCATCCCTACAGGCCCCTGGAATGCCACACACATCGCTGCCCACCCGCCTGCACTCGCCTGCAGCCTCAGCCCTGACTTCTGATATCTTCTCCCCCCAGGACCATGTCATTTAACGCCCTCTTGCCTGCTGCAGCACCCTGACATCCCACCTAAAGGTGGATCTCCATGCGTGGAAATATTCCCCGAGGAAAGTAAAGGAGCCAGGGAAAAGTGGTTTTCTTGCTGGAGGTAGAGCAGGCGGCATTTCTGGGAGAAGAGGAAGCTCTGGCATGCACTGCTGAACAAAAGGGAACAAGTGGTCTTTACTCAGAGAGCAGCTTCCTATTAAGACTCACTCCGTCGTACATTATGCCTTTCATCCCCACTCAACCACAAAATGATTTTGCTGTAGGAAATACAATGGCAGAAAAAGATTTACATTGAAAGAATCTTTAATAATAAACTGTTGCAGATCTGCCTACTTCCCCATGATTTATAATACAATAAACATCGGATTCTATTAAGTCTCATGCACTGAAGACACGCACTGAAAACCCGAGTATGAAAGCCCTCAATTCTTCCCTTCTCCAGGCCCATAATAGTGAAACGAGCATGGATAAATGTGCTAAGAGTATCTCTTTGCATCTTTTATAGCTTGTGTGTATCAATCTGTAAAGCTTATTAAGAAAGTCATTGCTATGCAAAGCAGCACCCAATCTCTTTCTCTTGCTTTTCAACAGCGCGCAGTGTTTAGCCAATAGGGCCGGGCCCCGGCCCCTCATTCTGCATTCATAACATGCAACATTTGCACAATGTGTATCTCAAAGGCTGCTGAATAGAAAGCCTTAATACTCATGTAAACAACTGCAAACCAATTACTTAATGAATCAGGCCCACACATAATGAGGTGCCAGACAAAGAGCTATAAATGCATTTTTGCGCCCGAGCCTCCGCTTTAAAGTAAAATCCCTCAGCTGTAGTTTGGGCTTAACTGGCACATGATAATTATTGTCTGGGGGACATCAGAGGAGCCACGGTTTTTATTCCGGTCCGGCGGGGTCCGCGCCGAGGTCACTCATCAGCTCAGTGACAAAACGCGGCAAAGGAGAATTTATAAAGTGCCACGGCCGAGCTTGCAGGGATGTTTATTCTCAAGTAGTGGGTTTGAGACCACTTGTGAAAGCAATAAAGCCCGAGGAGTGGCTGCTGGGAGCAGAGCTGCAGCGCGCAGAACCATGGCATGGCATGGCACAGCCCAGCTGCAAACAGCTCTGCCTCTTCCTCCTTCCTGTGGCGCGCTCCAGGCAGCCAGTGCCCAGGGCTGCTCCCAAACCCCGCCATGGCTTTGAGCCATTTTCAAAAACTGACTCTTACACTGACTTACAGATTTATTTCCATGTTTTTTTAAAGCAGCATCATCACATATCCCTGCACAAAGTGTGCTGCTGCTGCTGAGCACCAAGAAGCCAGGGATTATAGACCAGCATTATTTGAAATCCAATACACATCAAAACTGGAGAAAAAGAAAAAAAAAAGGCAAAATATGTACAGGATCTAACCAAGGCAGAAGTGGCTGCAGGCATGATTGGCCAGCAGTGCAGCAGCAATGGGGTTTAGCTTGGAGACTTCTTACTTAAATAAAAAATAGTTAATTTTAAATTACACATTTTATTCAGCCACAGTGATCCTGTAAGTTCTCAGGGCCCTCTACTGCTCTTTCTGCTGTCCCAGGCTTCAGGGATGGGCTAAAATGTAACATTTCAAAACCTCATCTACAGGAACACCCTTGCATTTCATAGCACAAGGCAGGATAATGTGGCTTATCATTCTTAAAGTTCCAAAGAGAAAGAGAAAAAGAGAAAACATATGAAAAGAGAAAACAAGTGAAGCTAAGATGGTAAGAATTAATCCCACCAAAAGCAGGAATGCCAGTCATCAATGCTGGGTTACAGATCGTATTTAATGTGCTTGAATTATAGAAATTCTATGATTTTAATAGCAGTTGCAGAATCATAACTGGCCTCACCTACAGCAGCCTAAAAATTTGTGGAGCAGGAGGATTAAAAGCAAGGAGGAGCTCATATCCTGAGGTGTTCCAAATCTGCAGTGCTTGGTTACAGAAACAACAACCAACCTTAACCCTGGTCCAATACAAAAAATAAATCAGGGGAGCTTCAGTTCTTTTCTGTTGGAGTTTCCCCCTCATAGAATCATTTACAGTGTTACAGCCTTACCTGGAGAAGGGAGGAGCGCTTCCATCCAACAAGGAGATGCTTTCTGAATGCGTTCCCAGGCTGTCACTTCCTTTGGGACTATTGTGGCCGTGATCCCCACCTGTGCAGGAAAAACAGGGACTATGAACTTTCCAAGTTCCCATTTACGTTGATTAGAAAGGTTATTTTTGTTCTTCTTCCTCTTAAATGTAGATAATTTTGGAATGTTACAGTTCTGCCAATATTACTTGATACCTCTGTGCTTTCAACCATTCTCTGGAATTAGACAAAAAATTAATAAATTCTATAAAAATCAAATTTAACATGTATCTTGAGATTTTTATGACTTAAACAGCCAAACACCCAACTGTTTCAAAACCTTTTATCCTCACTTTCCTTTCTTCCCTTTCCCCCTGCTCTGTGGATCTCATTTCCATTCTGTAAAGATTGATTTAAAAAAAAAAAAGAGGCAAATGGATTCATTCACTGGAGTCAGACAATTGCTCATCATTGTATTCATTTCCAAAGCACATGATGCTCAAGCACAAATCCCACTTTAAAAGGCTGGTTTGCATATATATATATTTTATATATATGTTTTTATGTATAGCATTGAAACTATAACTAAACCCTGCTGTCACCAGTGTCCCAACCCAGGACAATTCAGTATTTCTGACCACACTGGATTCTCCACTTCCGAAATGGCTGTGTACATTCCCAGTCCCTTCTGCACTTGGATTGCAGTGGCAAAAATCCTGCTTGGTCTCAGGCACTTCCACCAAAGAGGTGCCAGAGCCTGCCCAGGAAGAAAGAGAAATCAAGAAATAACCAGATTTACCCCCTCTTTCCCAGGATGCATCACAGCTCATGGCATTGGCCTCTCCCAAAACCAGCACTCAGGCTGCTGCTCCCTCTGCTTAAAGATGGATGAAGAATTTCCACCCAGAATTCACAACTCCAAAAGGACTCCAAGGTCTTTGAGGAAATCAAGTGTCCAACATGAGCTGTTGGATGGCATCATCCAGACTGACTTAAGTGCAGTGTCCAACCTGGCACTGGCCTGAGGAACTTGCTCCATCCCAAACGTATCAAATGATATCAAACAGAGCAAAAGGTTGACTGAGACTTATTAAATGCCTTGATTGGTGCACTCCAAGCAGCACCTTGGAATCCTCAAAGGAGGGCCTCACTGGGAAGGACATGCAAGTGTGGGAAAAGTGGTGGCAAGATTGTTGGCTTATTAAAGGTGGCCTGAAAAGGGAGGCAGAATCCAGCTTGTGCACCTTCACATTCCCATATAATACATAAAGAAGGGCTAATTTTTTCTTTGTAATAGCAATTCTCCTCCTTATTCCTACAGGAGATTTTAGACCTGGAGAGCAGCTGGGCGTGACATTCCAGCTGTTGTAAAGCCGAGCCCAACGAGTGGAGCAGTTAGCCATTTTTATCCAAATCCTGTATAGCCTTAATGCCTGCTCAAATCAAAGACAAGTGAAGGGGAGAGAGAGAATCTGGTTTTGTTAAAGATTTAACAAACTTGCCCCTTCAATAAAATCAGCAATTTCCTACTCATAAATGAGACCCTTAAACAGTCATCCAGCAAAATGAGAAATAATGGGGTTTATCCTTTTTAATCTTGCACTGTTCGCCTACCGCAGGAACAGCCGAAGAGCTGAACGATTTCTTTTACGTGTCTTCCCTGATAAAAAACAAAGCATCCACAGAGGAGCTGAGAATGAGCCCCACTCTCCCACTATATCCTCACATAACCTGGCAGCACAGGAGATTGCTGTTATCAGCCAGCTCCTCTCTGGGTGAGCTGTGCACCAGGTACGATCCCTTTAAAGCCCATTATTCACGGGCAGCTTCCCACAAACTCCATACAGGGCATTAAAGAACCAACACAAATACTTCTGGAATATTCACAGATATTCAAGTAAATGAATGTATTGGCTCTCTTTTTATGTAACAGAAGTAAAAGAAAACTGAACCAAAACTCCAGAAGCATTCCCGAAGTGCCATCCTAAAGACTGCCTGGAAGTGCATCCACACAGCTCTCACAGTGAAGTCCATCAAACCCCAAAGCCCCACAAGGCTTCTGGTGTTTCAAACCAGAAGATCACAGGCTGAAGATGAATCATGTCTGAAAGGAGCAGCTTGGCTTTCAAGTGAGGTGAGAGAAGCCTCATTCCTGGACACAGAGGAAAAGCAGAGACAGCTCCCTCGTAAGGGACGGGCTGGAGTTAGTGGGTTTGGGTGAGGAGCTGCTTGGCATTTTTACACACAGGAAACATTAGCACTTGCGTGTCTGCTCCACGAGAGAGCCAGGAGAAGTCGGGAAGTCTCGGTGATGGCACTGGCTGGAGGGAGCCATTGTTATCAGGCAGCTTTGGTACAGGAGGCAAAGAGGAGGCTGCTGGCTGGCAGGGATCTGCCCCACGCTTATTCTAATGATCTCCAGTCAATTACTCACAGAAAGAATCAAACCAGCAGCCTCTGGAGTTGGCCATATAATTACTGGATCTTCCCCACAGAGACTGACCCCTGTAACACCAACAGCAGGCCCTGACGGGCTCGCAGAGAGGATATTCACACGGTGCAAACGTGGAACATGATTACAAGGCATTAAAGAGGCGCCATGCTCCCCACCTTTGTTTCTGCCAATGTGGACTCTGTGATGTGATGTGATGTTTAATCTGCGCTCAGGGCGAGCGGCTGGGTTTGCTCCCTCTGAAGCTGCCCACAGCACAGAGCCGCCAGGGTGTGATTGTATAACCCAGTCCAATGCTGGGCCCAAGGTTAATATGCAGCCACCCCTTCCACCTGTAATGGGAATCTTTCCCACCACACTTTCTTGCCCGCTCTCATCTTCACTCCAGCCTGTGACTTCTGGATGTGAACACGCTGTAATGAAACCATTTCAAAGCAGCAGCCATCAGACCGGTTTGTTTGCTTTTAAGCCCTACTCCCTTTAATATCCCACTTTTGTTATCTCTTGTTTATTGATCTAAACTATCCATTATCGCTTTTAAAAGCAGCGCCCACTGGGAACTTGCCACTTCTCTGTAGCTTCCTCACAGAAGGATAAGCCAACCAAATGTCCTGAGGAATTGAAGACCCAATGGATTTGGGAAACAAACAACCCGCAGCAATGCCCAGCAGTGGTGGCATGTGCCAGACCCACTGCAGGAAATTAGTTTAAATCAAAGTCTGGTTGCCTTTGCACATAAGAATGGTGTGGATTTTGGAGCCTGGAGCAGCCTGTTTGCATTTGCTGCAAATGCAAATACAAAGGCAAAGAGCACAGCAGCCTAACTGTCTGCTGCTACCAGACTCCAATGGAAGAGATGCTCCAGGAGCAGAGCAAGCGAGCTGCCATCACTGGAATAATGTATTCCCCCCCTGTGTGAAAAAATTAGATGGGCTCTCCCTGACACTGGCACATCCTGAGCTGGGAAATGGCCCCGCAGGAACCCTTTCATTTTGGCAATTCCTTCTGTGGTCTGGCTTTGTCACAAGAGCCACCAGATATATCTCCCAGTTCCTAAATGGGAAACACTTTGTAAATGTGCACACAGAACTCACCGATCCATTTTATAATGGCCACAAGGCTTGGCCTTCCATCTCCTGCAGAAAAATCCACCACCACAGGCATCACTTGGTTTGGGAAGTAGCCAGAACCACAAGCGATACCAAGATATTTAGGAAAATCCCCCAAATCCATCACAAATGTACATTGATCTGCCAGCAGCCACTGCACAGTCCCCTGGGGATTCGGACAGAACTCCCCTATGTCCAGAGCAGGAACCTGGAGTGGCAGCCAGAGCTGGAACACCCCTTTACCTGGTTCTCTCTGTGCCAGTTCCCTCTGCTTTCCTTCCCTGCTGTTGGTCGGGATCGATGGCAGGCTGAGAGAGGATTCATCACTCTGGACAGGTGACTCATCCCCACGCTCCCCTGGAAGGGCCTCTCTCAGCACCGGCACAGCCTGAGCATTCAAAACAGAAACAGCCACAGCTCCATTATCCTTGCCCTCAAGCGTTTTCCACCACACATTCAGGCCTACTACTTCCAGTGTAATCTGCTTTCAGGGTGTTTCTGTTAGATGTTTCATTACCTGAGTTCTTCTGGGTCTTGGCATGGGACAGAAATATGGACTTGAGACTGTAAAATCTATCTGCCCTAGCTCTCTCACTGTTTAGTAAAACAATTGTTTAACAGCACAAACAGTAAGAGACTGAGGCACTCACAGCTGATGGAATGTGATTTCTATTAATTTATTTAAATAGTTTGCTATAACCTTTTGCAATAACTTAGAAAAACCATGAGCATGCCACCATTTATAAAATGTTCTGTGTGTTCAGCACCAAACCTAACTCTGCTTAAAAAAAAATCAAAATACATCATTCATGATAAAAAGTCACAGAGAAAGACAAAGATAGAAACCTCATGATGGTTTGCACCAGAGCAAAGGGGTGAACTTGTTCCAATGCTTAACTGGTATGAAGGGTGGGGACCTTAAAAAGTCCCTTTTCCTGTGGGATGAAGCACTGGACATATTTCCCTGAGACCCCAGGGCTGGTTAACCACAGACTGCCCATCCTTGCCCTGAAAGCCACATCCTGCCAGAGCACAGCTGCAGCTGTGCAGAGGAGTCTCCAGTGCCCCTGATTTACCCAAGGTGTCAGTGCTCACCTGACTGTCCTGCTCCTCCTCTCCTGAAGCCAGCAGCTGCTCAAACATCTCTGCCACCTCCTCTGGGAGCCGAACCTGGTGCTGCTTCAGGAACAAGCCATGATGGCTCAGGAGAGTCCACAGCATGTCTGTGTCCCTGAGGAACAAACCGGCACCCTCAGTGGGACATCCCACCCACACGTGCTGGGAAAAGCCACCACCCATCTGGTCCTTAATTCCCACTTTTTCTTTTAAAAATGTTCAATGTGGAAAATGTAGGAAGCCACCTGCGAGTTCTGCAAGATGGGCAGGGGTGACCATCATCATCATCACCATCATCATCATGATGCCTTCCCTGTCCTGAGACTCAGGATCCAGACACAGCCCTGGTCTCAGCACCATGGCCTGCTCACTCCCTGGGGTACATCCAGGCACCCACTGCCCCAGATTTGTCTTTTGCTCAGAAAGAATAAAAAGGGAAAGGGAAAAAAGCAACCAAGGTGTCTTTTAATGTAGAAAATCTCAATCCTGCAATTCTTTTGTTTGCCAAAGCTGTTTGTTTTTCCTGTTGCTCCAGTGAAGTTTCAGAGGAGTGAATTCCAATTAACTCCAGGAGTGTTTGTCCCTAAGAAACCATTCAGGAGACACAAGGAGCTGCTGGTGCCTGCAAGCATATCAGCCTCCCAGGAGAGGCAGGTACTGCAGAGAGACCCTTCTGCAGTGCTCACAAGTGCCCCGATCCTGCCAGCACTTAAGCACTGCGGAGGCTTCGACGGGGAGGGAGGTCTAGACAGAAGCTAAGCAAGACAGAATGGAAATTGGTTTTATTCCTGGGTTAAAGAGACCTGGGGAAAAAAAAAAAGTAATTCTCACTTGTCCTTGTGGCATATGCACGGGAAAAAAAAGCCCATTTTGAATAACTGCACTTTGTTGTTTTTAAAGGCCATGTGCATCTTCTGTCTCAGACTAATTTTCTTCTCAAAATTACATTTCCCATCCTTACTTTCAGATCCTGGGAATGACTGGCTGAGAGGTGTCTGGAGTTCCTGCAATTCCCTGCCTGCCAGAGAGTGGGAGACACTGTGGACCCTGGCGCTGCCCTGTGGAGCAGGAGCCACCACTGGGGAATGGGAGGAAAATAAATTAAGTCCTGACCACTCCCGTTGCGAGTGCCACGAAGCGCATGAGGCTCTGACGGCTCCGTTTGCCAGTGCAGGCCTGGCTGCCTCGGCGCCGGAGGGGCAGCAGGGATCCAGGACAATGATGTTCCTCACCCCTAGTGGGTTCCGTGTTCCCCCGTACCTGGTGTACTCCTTGTGCCCCGCTCCACCTGCGGCCTTGCTGGTGTTCTCCGGCAGGAGGCTCCCACACCGCCTGCCCTGGGACACAGCCTGGAGCTGCTGGAGCACCATGGCCTCCATCACCTCCAGGTCGCCCTGAGCCAACCCACTGGCCTCAGCATGAGCACTGCAACACAAAGCAGGAGGGACAAGCCCCGTGAGCACAGCCCATCCCAGCCTGGAGACAGGACAGCCAGAGGGACAAACAAACATCCATGGTGCTCTGTGACACATATGGGACAGGACAGAGAGGTCACACATGGCACATGGAACATGCCAGGTGCAGCCTCCCAGGGAGAGGGAAGCTGAGCACACCCCCTTGGTGGAGCTGCCTCCAGTGGCAGGCTGGGGGGCAGGCCTGCTTGGGGCCCCTCTTTCTTATTCCCGAAGAATCCTTCCATCATCAAGTGCCTACAAGAGTCTCAGTCTGTGGAGGCTGTGCATCGCTGATAAAGTCACCAAGAATTCCCAGCTCTGTACCTAGGGGCCCAGAGGCTGAAGAGGAACAGCGAGGGCTCTCTGCCACTGGTTTTGGCAACACTCGAGTTCTGGGGATTCCCTTTGCTCTCTTGCTCCATTTATTGTGTTTTTCTGGCACAGGCCATTTGTCACCCGGGCTGCACTCACTCACCTGGGCAGCTCTGCTGTCCCCGAGGGCTGGCACTGGTACAGCGCCCGGTGCCGGGGGCTCGTCCTCTTCACCAGATCCTCCAGGAGCTGCAGCGCACGGCAGAGCTCCGAGAGCTCAGGCAGCGTCCCGCCGGGCCTGCGGATGGACACACAGGCTGGGAGTGACCAACGTGTGACAGGACTCAGTCCATTCCCATCACACCCCTTGGGAAAACAGTCTCGTTTGAGCTGTCCAAAGTATACAACAAAAACCACGTTCCCGAGTAGGAAGGGGAGGGTGGAAAAAAAGCACATGAGCAAACAAACCATCCAAAAATCAGCCTGGGCTGAGCCGCTGCATGGAAATTACCCCTGTGCCGAGCACTTTAATTCCTTCACCTCCACAAGCGAAACAAATCTGGTGACCACCTACAGGTATGGGGAAAGCCCTGGGACCTCAGAGGGGTTTTGATGAGGCTGCACCTCTATAATGATGCAAATGAGGACTTAACCACTGAAACAATGCCGCGGGATAATCCCGGGACAGAGGTGTAAATGGCTATTCAGGTTCCCGGCTGCCGCTTTGTGGGGCTCCCAGCCCAGGTCTCGGCCAGCAAGGAACGCCGCAGCTGGGGCAAAAGAGAGTTTTCTTTCTTTCCCCCACACGCCGGAGCTGACATGTTTCCACAGTTAACCCTGGCTTACTCTGCCTCCAGGGAGAAGCTCTGTGCACAAAAACTTTCAGCATTTGCACACTCGTGCTGAGCTGTGCCCAAAGCTGTGTTTTCCCTCCAAGTGTTGGCCAACAGTGAACAATTAAGTGGGGGCTGCTGTGTCTTTAGTCGAGTTTCCTAGATATTTAATAAGCAAAACAATGCCAGGGAGATCACATAGGCAGTTAAACAGTGCTTTCTCTCTTTTCCCCCAGCCTTACAAACCCTGTATTCCAGCGGCCGGGTCGTTTCCCATTGTTTTCCTCCCGCTGGGTGGTCCTTCCAGGGTGCCACTCGAGAGGGATACAATAATAAAAAGGGAAGGGGAAGGAAGGGACACCAACATAAAGAAAAACAAAATGTATGACAATCTGCAGCAGGCTACGGATCAGAGGTCAGCAAACAAGAGGTCCTTCTCTTTTACAGGTTGCTTCCTGGAAACAGTCTGATTAAGCTGACAGCTTGAATTATGTGTTACATTTTGTAATGCACAATCCATCTGTGCTAAGTCCTCCTCAATGCAGCTGAAGCAGCACAAGCATAAGCTCTGCCTTTTTCCACCCCCTCAGCTCAGGCCTTAAAATAGTCATCATCTTTCTCCACACTAATTCTCAGAGACCCTCTTCCCCCCGCCTCCCGCACTCCGGGTTTAAGCCCTCAAAGAAAGGGCTGGGTGCTACAGGGAATGGTAAGAGGACACGGAGCCTTTCCCCTTGGATCACCAGCTCTACGGGCGGGGACACCAGGAGCCTTCACAAGCCCCCATAGTGCNGGGGGGGGGGGGGGGGGGGGGGGGGGGGGGGGGGAGGGGGGCTGCTGACAGGAAACCCATCCCAGTCTGTTCCCGTGGGGCTGGGTGTGAGGAGTCAGGAGAGTGGCCTCTGATCCACAGGAACACCTTACTGCCCAACAATCATCAATTCTAATAACTGAAGCAGTGAAGCTGCAGCACCCTACTGTGACCTGCAACAAGATATTCAATCACCTTTCCCCACATCTCCCTTACTTGGCTGCCAACACTTCACTGAAGAGAAAAAACCCAAAACTCCTTAAAAAACGGAGGCTGGCATCTCTGCAGTAAGACAGGAGAGGCATTTGCTCCAAAGACGAAAACTTGTGGCTTCCTGGCACACAACAAGGACTGGTTTTGCCTCCGGAGTCAGCCATGGTCTCTGCTCCTTTCAACACCACCCCTTATACTCATTTCAGATAATTCACCAAAAGTGTATAAACAGTGCTTCCTCCTGATGCCACAGTGACACTGCTACAGTGGGAGAGTCCAAGCTACAGATATTTCAACTTAAGGCAACAAATACACAGAATTTGGCGAATTTCTGCACATTTCTTCAGCCAGCACAGGAATTTCGCAAGAGAAAACCACAGGGGCTGGAAGAACATCACATGTTGTGAATCCATGGTGTGACACAGCTAAGGCAGCTGCATTCCCATACTTTGTGTAACGTATACAATTGAAATTCATGTACTAATCACTTGCAAGCTTTTCCACAAGATTTTTTGGCCGATTAATTTTACAAGTCTCAACAGTGCACGCTGCATTCCAGGTGCCTTGGAAAGCCCGCCTGGCTGTGAGCACAATAAGGGAACGGCTGCTCCTCCACTCCTGGCTCCTGCCGGTGGATGTGCCTTTTCATTTTCAGGTAAAGCAAATTAAAACCTGTATCTTTTCTGCAGCACCAGGAAGCAGTGGTGATCCCACTTCCATGGCCTTGAGAAGCGGAGGCATTCAGCTTGGCACCACGGGAGGAGAGCTCTGAGCCGCGGTTCCAGCCGTGCCCCGGGGACAATGCAGGCGCTCAAACCTTGTGTGTAATTTCCCCGGGCCTCGAGAGCTGCTCCGCGTCTCATCAGGCGCCGCACAGCGAGGCCGCGCCGGGGAGGGAACACAAGGTTAAACTGCTGGTGCTCACAGAGACGGGCACTAGGTGTTCTCCCCTCGCTCTGCTGTGATTAACAGGTGGGATACAAAGGGAGGACTGTGGGAAAGCTATTTACATGTAAATCAGATGATGTTTCCATAGCGAGCAACAGCCCGATGCAAATAGGAAAGGGATAAAGTTACAGAAGTGTCTGCCGGGGGCCCCCAGTTTCTGCTCAGGTGTCAACACCCAACCCAGCACTGGCATCAGCACCACCACAACACGCCNCACTGCCATCAGCACCACCACAACACGCCTAGGAACAGATATTAACAGACTTAAACACTGCAAACAACCAAGATAGAAAATCCCAACCAACTAGCAGAAGAAGAGAATTCCTTCTGCAGGAGCACGTGCTCTCCAGGGGTGAAAGTGCTCTTTTCTTTGCATAGTGTCCCACTATAGACCTACCTGCCCTCCTGGGTGACCTTGGGCCAGCCTCAGGAACCATCCTGCCATGGGTACTGTCCCGCCGGGACAGGGATGCACTTCCCTGTCTCATGAGGGCGTTGCAGGGCCGAAAATCCTGCCGGGATGGATTTACAGCCGATGCTCTGGCACTGCACTTGTTGGCCACAAAATCTTGCCACTGTCACATGGCAGCAGAGGACCTGTGCCTGCAGCACACTGTCCTCATCCTCTCTTACTCTATTTCCCAACAAAATACTCAAACAGTTCAACCTCTGGAAGTTTTACCAAGTAGAGTGACTGGAATAAGATTTATGTACATTTAAAGAACATCATCTGCATTTTAGCAACAAATCCTTCACTTGCCAGCTCTGACCTCAGTGAGGTGCCCAAAGCCCCTGAACGCCCAGCACAGATACAAGGTACTAAAGGACAGGGGAGAACTAGGTGTGAGCTTTGGTGCCCTGACCAGCCCAGCTGACCCAGGAAACAGGGAGGTGGTACCTGTGTGGTGTTGAACTGTCCAAGGGCTCCTCCTGGGCCACCGGAGGGCTCAGTGGGGGCAGCAGGGAGCCCTCCGGAGCCTGGACATCCCTGCCCTGCTCCTGCTGCATGCCGGGAATGCTCGGCCTCACCTCCTCTTCAGCACCGGCAGGGACTGGGAGTTTGGCACTGCTCCCCTCCCTGCAAGCCCACCAGCTGCTCAGGCCAGGCTTTGCTCCTGTAATAACAACAAAAAATAATGAACCCAAGATATAAAAACTGTTATTATTCTTCTCAAAACATTAGCAGGATCATGGAGTAGATCACAGTGTAGGAACTGAAACNATCCATCCATCCATCCATCATCCCTCTGGTCCTCTTGTCTGTGGGCTTCCCCACCCTCAGCCCCTCTTCTTCCATGCTCCTCTCACAACGGGGAGTCCAGGGAGGCTGCAGCCTTTGGGACTTGGGAACAAACCTGGCACTCCTTAAAAACCGCCTTGGCACAGAGACCAGCTGCCTGACCATATCAGCTCTGGGGGAATCAATCAGCTATCGTGCACCAGCTCTGAGGGAGAAGGAATTCAGCCTGAACCGGAAGAGACCCCTGTGATGAAGCACGTTCACAAGGCTCAGACTACACCAGGGCCTCCGTGGGCACACCAGTGAGGAAATCTTCCCTGTTCCCAGCACACCCTTCCCTGTCCCCGTGAGTGGCCTGGGAGGAAATGGAGTCGAAAGGATGAAAGAAACAAAGAGAGAAAAAAGGAGTAGGAGCCACCACACTCCAAGCCCAGTGCCAGAGGTGCAGCAGGAACAGCAGCCATGGGCATGGCTCTGGCTGGGGTAGAGGCAGACAGGGACACATCCCATTGCCATACCTGGAACACTTCCTTGCTGCTGTCCCAGCCTCGGGGGGGCTGCTTTGGCACCAGACACTGAGGTGAGATGCTCAGAGCCTTCCTCACTGGCAGCCAGGTCCCCGTGTCCTGCTGTTCCCTCCTCACTCCCTCCAGCAGTCCTCCCGGTGTCGGGACTGAGTCCCTCAGGGGATGGGGAGCGCATAGGGGGCTCCTGCTGTGAGCCCAAACCTCCTGTGGCTGAAGCAGCTGATGTGGGGGTGCCCAGCAAGGCTGTTGCTGGATGGCCCAGTTCTCCTGGCACAGCTGTATCGGTGCCAATTCCCACCTGTCCTCTGGCCTGCAGCACCTGAAACACAGGTGGGACATGGCTGAAGGAGACTAACAGGAGACCAACTGTGTGTGGCACATGGAGCTGGGCTCTGAAGAGAAAAGTGTCACAGAATTCAAGACTTTGCTGTGACATTCATATTACACAACCCCTGGCACACATTCCATGCATCCCAGTGTGAAATGAGGGCGCAGGCCTGCATTAAAGCTCTACGAGCCAAAACTCCCAGTGGCAGAAGCTGCCTGCACCCCCAGGCTGGCCAAAAGGGACCCACATACACCAAGGACTCAAACCCATCCAAATGGTGACGGGATTTTACAAAGAGTCAAATCTTTGGGATTAGGATCCCACACAGGTTTGGAGACCCTGGACCAAAGCACAACATTTAGAGCTGCCCACAAGGCCCAAAGTCCAGAGGGACCATCATATTCCATGTGTGACTCACTCAGCAGATCTGGCTTCCCTCACAACATGGAACAAGGCAAAACTCAGTTTCACTGTCTCCCTCCTGCCCTTCCCATGGCAGTGACATGGCCTTTCCCACCAGGTGACATGGGCCATGGAGCAGACGCATTTTGAATGGCACTTTCCTCCAAGGGCTGTTGAATTTGCACAAAATCAGCTCCAGGAGGACAACAACTCTGCTGCTAAATCCCAATGTTTTAATACTTGCCTCTTCTCCTTTGCAAACCTACTCAATCAGGACAATTTAGGAGGACTGGTCGCTGCCACCATGATGCTGCAGGGTCACGGCCAGTTTATGCAAAGTCAAAATGAGTCAAAATATCACTTTTCACACTGATCAGGGCTTCCTCTCCAGCCCCAAATCGCACCAGCACAATTTACAGTCACCTCTGCATCTCTCCCCTCTCTTTCACCTCTTCCTCCCCCACCAAGTCAGCTGCCAAGCCCAGCTGAAAGGAAACAAAGGCATCTTGTCTGCTCTGTGACCAAGGTTCCTTAAAAAAGCTCAAATTCCACGTAAGAAGGAGCAGAACAAAAAGTTATGAAGTAATTTTAAGTAGTAGTAAAGGTTTGCCACTCAGATTAAGTTCACAGCTTATTCCATCACCACTGCTCTCAGGTTCTTCCTAATTACTTCTTCGGTGTGGGATTCGGTGCTTTCAAATGCCTCCTGACAGTCCTGCATAGCTTTAGCAGCTCTTGGATGCTGTGCTCCAAAACAAATGGATTTCAAACAGGCACAGGCACAACACGCATCCCTGTTGATCCCTTTCCCTGGGAAGGGACTCTGCCACCCACACGTGTTCCTGGGAGATTCCAGCATGCCCAAGTCCAAAATCTTTTGAAGGCTCCAAGGAAGAGCTTCCAAGCTGACTTCCCAGCACAGAGGATCCAGGTGCCTGAGCTGTACAGTGCTGACAGCTGGGAAAAAGCTCTTCAGTGTGGGACTTCTGACCTTAAGGACTCCCCTGGACACTGGGAGCCCAAAAGGGCACATACCCCATGGCTCAGGAATGTGCCAGACATTCCTGAAAGTGTTTGAGCATTGGGACACTGCCCATCTGTAGAAGGCTGGTTCTGGGATTGTCCTTCTAGGTCCCCAAGGCCCAGAGATGATCCCCCAAGACGTCACTGAGGGGGGTCATCACACAGCCACTGCATCCCAACCAGCCTGAAGGAAGCCATCCCAATCCCAGTGCTGGGAAATAAAACCAGTTCCCCAAGCTGTATCCTGGACATCCCACATGCTGACTGCACAGTCTCTGTGACTGACTCGGTGCCACATCACTGAGAACAAACTTCTGTGTTTTTGACAGAGGAATCAGCACATTTGAAGTGAAAAAGAACAGAATTAAGAGCTGAAACACAGCCCAGGGACATGGCAAAAACGCACAATGTAGCTGAAGTTACCTCTGTGTTTTAGGAGGGAGATGAGGAGCAGGAAGAAGCGGACAGGGGATAAAGGAATCCAGAATCCACTCCATTATTATACACAAATTGACATTTTTGGGTACACACCGCACTGTCATAGTGCCCAAAACCTGCCCACAGTTTTTCAACCCCCAAGTCACAGCACAAGCCTTTGATCTAGTACTAGTACTCTAATACTGATGACAACTTTTCCATGGGCTGAAAATCCTATATCCCACACCGCCTGCCCTAATTGGACAGCTCACATTCCAAAATAAACTCACCTTTCCCCACAACACCTCCCAATTCAAACCACAATTTGCACCCTGCCACAGGCCTGCCTTTATAGGTCAAGGCTGCTAGGGTTCACTGCTTTGTGTATTACAGTTTAAAGAATGCTCTAAATTCAAGGTTTTTAAATTTTTAATCTATGGGGAAAACTTCCTATAAACTCAGATTAACAACTGCTAATGCACTGAAGAAAGGAAACCAAAAACCTTCCTCCTACTATAAAAACAAAATAGTGTGGCCTCTGTTTCTTTTCTGATAAGAGTCTTAAATACCAAACATTTAACTGCATAATAACATTCCCTGGCAGCCAGCAGCCTGCTTAGCAGATACATAAAGCAGGTAAAAGGGGAAAAAGTTAATTTCTTGGCTGAATGATTCCATCGGTAGCTATAGGGCAAACTAGAAAGTCTTTTAGTAAAGTAGCAGTTGATTCTTCTATCAATCTGCAGCACACACACTCTTCCAAGGAATGCATTAAATATGAAAATCATATCCCGTTATCATCTGTTCCCAGCTTTCAGCCCAGTAAGCTTTCCTTAATGAATGCTGTAGCCTAAGGGACGCGCGTGCTGCCGGCTCCTCGGAATAATGGAGTGATGCTCCCGTCCTGCCTATTCCGGCGCCGCCTGGCTGAGGGGCTTCCACACATAGTCACAAGTGACTACTCTTGCCAGCATGCTCCAAGTTATTACAAGATGTTTTTAGACATTTCATCTAAAAGAGCTTTGCTGCTTTTAGTAGAGAAAACAGCTCTGGTCTTGAACTGTATCATTTATATGGAGATAGGAGGAGGGATTAGGAGCCTGCATTACTGCAGATATATGGCAGCAGATATTTAAGTATTCCTTGTCAGTCTTTTTGTCTGTTCCTTAGATATGCAATCTCCTTCTGCTCCTTCTGAGGAAAGGTCAGAACACACAAAATTATAAACACAGCACACGGCTGCTTGGCTGCAGTTCTGCAAATATCCCTCATTAGGAACATTTCCTCCTCGGTCATGACCATCTCCACACCATCCAGCACAGGATTTATAAAAGCCAACAAGAAGACGTGTGTAAACAGTCAGTTTTTTCTAATTCTGGCTCTCTGGATGAAACGATTGCACTTTTTACCCAGGTGATTCTCTTTCTCTCAGGCACCACACACAATTTCACACTGCACGTGCCAGCACCACAATCCCCACAGAACGGCTGCACAGCTCCAAGGAGAGCACAGTGCTGGAATAAAGCCCATTTCCCCCCCATTACCTGCTCACTGGATCCTTCCTCCTTGTCACCTCCTGCTGACAAGCTGCCCTCTCGAAGGGATAACAGGTTTTTAATCTCCCTTCTGTACCATTCCTAAAAGGGAACAAATCCGTCACACAAAACTGAAGGCCGAACAACCTCCCCACCCCCCAACCCAAGAGATACCACTTTGCAAAATGTGCACCTTTAAATGCAAAGCCCTCACAGCCTTTTTAACTCAGACTATATTTAAAAGCAGGGATCTCATTTGCTCCTCATTTTTCCGCTCCCCTGCCCAAGCAGCGTGGCCTGTACACAATCCACTGCAGGGCTTTCCTACACATTTATTCATCTCTATCATTTAGAATCCTACAGAACAGCAGTAACTTGTTGACTCACACTTATTGCATCCCAACCAGCATCTCTAACACCAAATTATTGCTGCTGCCTCCAGACAATGATTCGGCTGCTTTGGGATGAAACGAGGTCCACAATGTGTTTTTCATGCCCCATCTTACAGCTGGCTGGGTTGTTGTGAGGAACAACCCCTGGCAGACGTTCCAGAGAGCAGCCCGGCAGGGAAGGCTCCGTGCTGGCCGCTCCAAACGCAGCTCACTGCATTCCAGGGTTTATTGGAGCAGCGCTGGGAGTGGGGCTGGGCACTGCACAGGCAGCACCTGCAATTAATCCTGCATACTCCTAATTGCAGCCCCCAACATCAGCAGCACGCCGGGGCTGAAAGCAGGGAATGGGTGTGGGAATGAATCCTTCACACAATCAACTCGCCCACCTCTGCCCTTCACTACGGTGGTGTGCTCAGCTCCCAGGCAGGAGCTGCTCAGGAAACCTCGAATGTGGAATTTCAGGGAACAAAACTTCACCACGTGAGGAGTCGAGATGCTCAAAAGAAACTCAGATGTAACTCCTGGATTTTGCTGAAAGCTGAAGTGCATTTATTTATACTCCTAAAAATTACTGACCAAACACGGGGAGCGAAAGTGCATCTTTCAGAAACAAAAGGAGTTTTGTGAGCTACAGCTATGTAATAAATGTGCACAGAGTTGTGATAAAGCACTCCTAAAGGGCATTCTGTATGGAAAAAAAGGAGAGAAAACAGCAATAATTTCTTTCTGTGTACTCCCATGATAGATTAAATGATTGCATGCTCCATAACTCTCCTGCTTTCCATAACTAACACGGAGGAGATGTCATTTGTTCAGCAGCTCCAACAAGTAACTGTAACTTGGCAAAGATAAAATGGATGGCACAGGAACACCAAAATGGAAGAACTGAACAAAAACCCCACATGCAGCTCGACCTGTGGCACTGGGACCCACAGCAGGTGTCAGAACCATCAACCCTAACAGTGGACAGACTGGTGTGCACCACTGCTGCTGAGGAGGAAAAACCCCTTCAAAACAGCAGGGAAAAGCTGCCATTGCAGCACAGCTCCCTTCCTGCTCTGCTTCAAATAACAAGTAAAAATCAGAGGCAGGGGATCACACACCCCAGGGACAGGCTCTGAATTCTGGGCTACTGCACTGCAGCCAGGAAAAGATGTTCTGGAAATGTCACCAGATCCAACAGGCACTACCTGGGTTATTGCTGTGTGAGGAATAAACACAGCCAAATATTTCTGAGGAGTGACACTGCTCTTAGGAAGCAGGAATAAACTCATTTCCCTCCCAGATTGTGCTCCCCAAAAAACCTGGCTCTATGCATCAGTGGCATAAACAGGTATTGCAGTTTCATCTTTAAAAATCTGGACTCATCACTTTGCAACATCCCAAACTGTACTTTAGGGAACAACATGACAACATAATAATAACAATGATAATAATAGTAACAATGTGATTCAAGAAACCTGACGGCTTGGCTTTTTCTTATGGCATCTGTTGAATCTGGGGTACTTCAGACATGTCTATTCTACAACTGAAATAAGGGCCCTGATTGAGTTTGCTTCCAGCTCTAGGATGTACCAAGGATTCCTGCATAACAATAGCAAACACCCACAATCAAGTCTTATAGAAAGTTACTTCCATCTTCTGGATGGTCTCCCAGCCCGTGGTTTCCATGTGAGCCTCCAGCCGCAGGAATTCCTGGCGCAGGGCCCGGTTCCGGTGGAGGGCCAGCTCCTGCCGCACCAAGACTGCTGCCAGGTGCTTCTGCAGCTTCAGCCTCACTCTGCAGGGCAAAGAACAGGCATTTAAAGGTGTGAAAATAAACCAAAAGCATCCAGCACAATCGCTCTGCCTCACACACACCCCCCAACACTGAGGGGGAACTGCCCCAGACCACAAAAAGGAGGAGACTCGTTCTTCTGCACACCTACATTTATATAAATATATATGTGCCACTTCTCTGCAGATTTACACGGAGGCTTTGATGTCCCAAAAGGTAAACACATTAAAAATCTCCTGTAACAGTGTTTTAAATTGATTATGTGCTAGTCATTTCTATCCCATTAAATCAAAATGAAAACTCTAGCAAAGGAACGTGTTCTGAAAGTCACCCAAGCGGGAACAGCGAGGCTGAGGTTCCACAACTGCCTAAATCCATGGTGCCACCAAGAGGGGCCCTGGAAATCCATCTAACCCAGTTCCCCCCCACCTACAAACCTGAATTCCCTTCCCTTCCTCTTTCCTGATGTGCCTCCAGGGCAGCCACAGGGCATTAATGCCAACACAGGGAAATGGGAACCCAAAGATGCCCCTGGTTCACAGTTCCACTTCAGCCAGGAGGGAAACTGCAACACAATGCCCCCAAGACATTCAGAGAAACTGCAGTTCTAAACCTGTTAGATTAAGCCAACAAATCAAATAAAACCAGGAAACAAAGTACATGTGATGCTGCTTCACCTTTTTTAGACATTCAGAGTTTATTTTTTTTAATTTGTATCTGCATTTTCTGCCCCTTTCAGAAGAGAGGTTCCCACAGCACACAGCACTCAGTCCCGGAAGGTTTACAGAACATCTTTGAGGAAAGGAATGGAATATTGGATGACACTTCTCAGTCGTCTCTGGTTGTTGAGACTTTAGGTTGTTTTTTTGTTTGTTTGTTTGTTTAGCTTTGGTTTGGTTTGCTGTTTAGGGTTTGGATTTGTTTCTACAGACTGTCCATGTAATTTACATTAAATAGACACTGCAGAAAGAATCCAAGGAGCAGGACCAGAACCTGGAATATCCTCTAGTGTTTCTTAAGGCTTTCAGCTTTCTAAGACTCTGGGATTCTCCAGCATGGACTAAGCTGTGGTGATTTTGTAAAAATAGGTTAAAGCCAACCTGCATGTTGTTTATTCCCAAGATTTTAGTATCCACAGAATGAGGCATTTATGTTACTGCTGCAGTTATTTTGTCAATAACTTGAAGACATGAATTTTGCATTACACTTAGCATATGAATACAAATGTATTATTATTGAAAAATCTTCAAGACAACATTTTGAAGGCATTCCAAGATAACTAAACCTTTGCAACTAAAACAAAATAACCCCCAAGAAGCTTTTAAACAGGCTTACTGGTGTGGATCAGCCATTGTGTATTCCATCCGCTGTCTTCCTAATTCCAGCCTTTTTGCTTCACTGGAAGAAAACCAACAACATACAGTGCGATAAATGTATTTCACCATCTGAGGTCTCCAAATGCCAGAACTAAGGGGTTTTGCAGAGCACAGCCCTTGCCAAGCAGAGAGGTCAGATTTGCTGGGAGTTACAGACTCATCTGCCAGCCCAGCTCTGAGCAATTCCAAGCTTTCACCCCTCTCTCTATTCCTCACTATAACAGGGTTCCTGGAAAGGGAAGAGATGCCTGAACATCCACATGGGACCCACCAAAACAGCCAGAGACCCCAGACAGCCCAGGAAGGGCTCTGAACCCCATGATGGGCAGTCCCCAAGCCCATCCCTCCCCTTCTTGCCCCACAATCCCACAGCAGATCCCTTTCCATGCAAGAAACACTTGGCTGGAGTTGTTCCCAGGACAGCTCCCCTGAACCTGCCACAGGAATGGATTAGAACACACTTCCAAAACCTCTCCCAGCTCACAGACCCCAAATATCAGACAAGTGTTTTGTTTAGGAACTGCACTTGAAACCAAGGTCATATTTCCATCTTGGCATGCAAGCCACGTCCATCTAGAGGCAGGTGTCCCACTGCCAGCACTGCTGCAGGAACAAGTGTCCACCACGAATCCTGGTAGTGCTGAGAGCCTGTGGGGCCATCGGAACTGCCTGGAGCAATGCCAGGGCACTGGGCAACGGACAGACACAGGCTTAACCACAAAGTCATTCACACCTCACCTAAAGCCATCCCATCGGGAAGGTGGTTGTGAGAACAGAGTAAAGTTGCCATTATTGAATAGTTCCAAATTGCACCTGAACAACCTGAACAACCATCCCCTGAGCAAAAACCAGAAAATAACCAAGAAATGCTGCCAGCAGATTCTCACTGCAAACCCTGCCACGAGCAAAGCCAAGTGCCTCTTCAGGTATAGCATCAGGTTGTCATTAGGCAGCAAGGTGTGGGAGTGAAGGTGACATCACACGGCCCAACACGTCTATGCACACTTCTCCGTGGAACTGGGCTCTCCCGACACACACACACAGACACCTCCTCCCAGTTTCTCTGCAGAGAGGGGGGCCAGGAAAAACCCAACCTGCTGCTCCGCACGGGAGATCAAGGCGTCTGTTTTAGCCATGTGATCCTGCCAGCGTCTGGAGCAGGATTAGGTTTCGTGTCATGTGCACAGTTCAACAGCCATGCTACAGCTGAGATTTCATCCCTTCAATTTCCTCTTATAGGATGGACAGCCAAGCAAACGCAGATTTCAAGATCTTGTTTTTACACTTCTCCGTGTAATTTTCCTGCCTCAACGGAGAACACCGATATCCCAAGGGATGAAGAAGCCGATGGATGTGAACAGCCGTTGGCTCTGGTCCCATTTCCTAACCCCCCATCCCGCAGAGATCACACTGCGTTCCTCAGCTCCCTAAAGGCCATTCCCTCCCCACCAGCCAGGTTTTTTCAGCACCCCACCGGCCAGCCTGCAGGCAGACAGGAAGACCCAGGGAAGGTCTCCTGGGGCAGGACACAGTGAAACAAACCCCCCCGAGGCTGCAGTGCCCCGGGCACGCAGGCACTGCCATGGGCAGGCTGGACAAGGGACCAGTATCAGAAAATAAACCCTGGCCAGGAGAGTCTGAGAGGTGATTTAAGGTCTAGCTACACGTCCCAGGGTGGACCATCGATCAGGAGCTGAATCTCTGGTGACTGACTTCTCAGCCCCTACAGAACTTAGGTATGGAAGGGGAAAAGAAAAAGGAGATGGCTGAGAACAAGGGAGCAAAAAGCAACCCCCCCGCCCGGACTTCCATCACCCCGCGGGGGTCGCGGCTCACCTGGAGCGGGCCGAGTGCGGGTCGCGGGGATGCCGGTGCCCGGGGGCGGTCCCGGTGCCGTTCCTGGTCCCGGTGCCGCTCCTGGTCCCGGTGCCGTTCCCGATTCCGGTGCCGTTCCCGATCCCGCCGGCCCCGAGCTGTAGGCGCCCATGTGCAGCTCCCGCCGTGCCCCGCGCGGGACCCCGGAAGTGCCGCCCCGCGTTGCCATGGGGACGGGTGGGCGCGGCGTGCGCCGCCCAGAGGCGCTTTGGAAGCCTTGAAGCCCCCTTTTTTTTCTTCTTCTTTTTTCCTTTTTTTTTCTCCTTTTTTTCTTCTTTCTTTTTTTTCTTCTTTTTGGGGGGAGTGGGCGGGTTTGACTGGTTTGGTTTTTGTTTTTTTAAGTCAGCGTTTATCGTTACCCCATCTCTCACCACCACGTTGTTACCGCGGGTGTTGCTGTTCGCCCAAATCAGCCCCTGGCTTGGTGCTGGAGGGCTCCTGGGGCAAGGCAGGATCCATGTCCCTGGAAAATGGGGAAATTTGCAAAGCACCAACCCAAAAAATAACTGGGAGGTGCTGAACAGTTGCAGTTGGCTTTGCCGAATTTATTGTACACCATGGTTTTCAAGAAAAAAAAACCCTGATTCCTCGTCCTTTGGAGTGCCACTGTGTCCCTCTGGTGCTGTCACCTCTCCAAAATCCGTATGGGAGAAGCCACAGTCATCTCCAGCCCTGCATTCCCATCTCCAGCTGGAGAATGCAAACAGAACACCCGCCTTTCATTTCCAGGGCAATTTTATCCATCGATAAAAACTTTGATCCCTTTGAAAGGAAGTTGCCAAATGAGCGCTTAAATTTCAGGGCCCCAATAAAATCTGAATACCATGGGAATAACTGAAATGAAGGAGAAGCTATACATCAATAGACAAAATTGCAGAGAGCAGTGAAATGGTTGAGCATAATTAGGACAGCAATCAGTGTACAATTAGTGCGAGATCATCACAGTAATTACCCTTCATTAGAACTTCTGGCCGAGAACTGACACATGAAATCTCAGCTGGAGCTGGAGGCTCTGGCTGGGGACATGCCCTAGACTAGGGGGGATCAAAAACTTTTGGGGTTCCTAGGCTGGTGATGCAGCAGCATTCCTGGTGTTTCCAACACCTGCAGCCTCCAGCTCAGCTCCACGAATTTAAATACAGAGTAAAAAGCTCTGTGGGATGGATGTAGTGCCACGCAGCTGTCCCCAAATTAGCCTGGCTCTGACCCTGCGTGTCTGTCTAAATACCCGGCTCAACAAAGTATGGAGAACATTGGCTTGAGTCAGAGCTTTCCAACTCCAGGAATGCCCAGCAGAGGATTTGGGATCCTTTTAGTGTTGCATTCCCATAAAACACACTGGTCGTGGAGACTGTTCTCCCCCTTTCTTCTGTTTATTGAAAGCAAAGTGTATTTTGGAGATCTCCCTCCCACCTTCACAAGAGGTGACAAGGTAGAATCTGGGCCTGCTTTTGAAAATATTTGTGCTTGCTAAAAGAACACCTAAAACAGTACAAAATTTCCAAGCTCTTCCAGCACTGTCTGAAATCCTGAGCCTACTAGAAGCCTTATACCCAAACTTTAGTTTTAGGGTTTGGTGGAAAGAGGCTGATGGTTCCTGACGCATCAGGTTGCACAGTTTGTCTCCTGGGCATCTCTAGGAGATTTTTTTCACTGTGGACTTCGGACTGCAGCTCGAGGGTGTTGAACCACAGGCAGGGCTCAACATCCTGCTATTTATTTAACAAAAAATAAGGAAATAAGGAGCCTTAGCCTGGTTCCCCCGATGTACTTCCCACTTTGTTCTGTGTCTCGGTGCTCACTACAGCCCTTGGGCTCATAATTGACTCAAGAATAATCTCCATCCTCCCATCCCTGATAAGAAATGTGGTCCCTTCCCTGAAAGCCTACAAAGAGGAGTGTTTTGTTTGTGTTCTCCCCGCAGTACTTCACACTTCTTTTAGATTGTTTTAATTTAATTTTGATGTAATCTGATAAGAGCTGTAAAACTGTCAAAGGAAGCTGTCTCCTTCTGTCGCATTAAATACACTTTGAACGGAATGGTGTCTTTGTCCACAGTAGCTGCCAAACCAAAGCATCTCTTGATTCCCGTGCAGGGATTGATGTTCACTAATCTGAACAGCTTTACTCTCTTTTTCATTTAGGGAGGCAACCACGTCTCCTTTAGCATCCCCCTTTCCTCTGGGATGTAACCATATCCCAGAAGGTGCGGGATTGGCCTCATGGAACTGAGTGCCTGGTCACAGGCCTCTTACCTACCTGAGACCCCTGGCAGGGCTTCCCAGTTTTCCAGGGTAATGCATCCACGTGCTGCACGGGCCTGCTGCAGCAATGGGAAGCCCCTCGCTCCCAAAAAAGTGGGAAACTCCTTACAGAGAAGGAATTGTTGGTGTCCGTGGTAGTGTGTCATGGGACACACACTGCAGGTGGGGGGGACAAATTGCCCTGGATTTGCAGAAACACAGGGATGTGTTGGAAAAGAGGTTTTCTCTCTCTGTGCCTGTGTCTGGGTGATCTCTGAGAGCACCGTGAGCTCACCCACAAGTCAGGGCAGAGCCAAATGCATTTGCTTTTCTTTTCTCAATGAGACATGTAACACAGGCCCCAGTAGCTGTGTGAAAACATACAGAGAATTTACATAATGCCCAATACGAGTCCTTTTTGCTAATGACTCAAGTCCCAAATGCAGAGCACTAATAACACACCAGGAACTAAGGAGCAGTAACAGCAGTGAGTGATCTCAGCAGAGCAGTTGTGAAGATCCATTTCCTCTCAGAGGCAATGCCTGGAAACAGTAATTAGTGTGTTGAATTTAATGTTCACATTTTAATACATTTAAATGTAATAAAATGCTTTTACTAAGTGGTACAGTTTCTTGAAACCTGTTATTACTTGTGTCTGATGCACCAACAGCACACACCATGCCTGGCCTCAGATTTGCTGCCTCAGGGCAGGTGACAGAGTTCCTCCAGCAGGAACCTGGAACACAGAACCCAACGGCTGAGTACACAAAAACCTGGAGACCGCACCAGTTAAAAGCATGTCATGTTTATTACAAATGCAAGGGCCTTAGCCAAAGCCTGGTGACATAATTGAAAAGCCCCTAGGCATGGCATTGTCCATGGATTTTGAATCAATCCTGGAGAACTGAGATATAAGCCCATACCACTGATATTAATGAGCACCAGAAAAGCCATGGCACAGGGAAGGGCTGGGTTTAGCGACCGTTTTCCAGAAAGCCTCCTTCCTTCTCCAGCCATCTCCAAGTGCTTTTCCAGTGCCCTGTGCAGCACAGGAGGCTCTGCAAGCAGAAGGGAGCAGGTGTGACATGAACGGGGCTGTTCCAAGGCCAGGCATCCAGAGAGGATGTCAGGGAGATTTCGGGTCTCAATCGCTCCTGTGACCAGGCTGTAAACATGAGGAGGAGTCTCTGTTCAAGTGTCTGCTGCTGTCTGAAGAGAAAAGAGGAGATTGACAGTGTTGAGTTTCCTTGTCCCTGAAGAAATGAGAACTGAATTCCAGCTTTCTGAGATGTGAGCCCATAGGCTGAATTTGAACCACACCACTCACAGCCAAAGGGCTCAGCTCTTCTCTTCCCTGAAAGCATCTACACCTCACACTCGGAAGCGCCCTGTGCCACGGCTTGTTCAACTTCTCCTCAAGTTGCACCAGATCTGGTGTATTTCTGTTCAGGAGAGGGTATTTTGGCTCATTCTGGAGCCAGACTGCAAGTGGGAGAAATGGCTCACAACACACAGCCAAACTCAATGCCACAAGTGCCCATTGAGGTCCCATGGCTGGAGGGACCAGGGTCCCATTCAGCTGCAGCCTGACTCAAGGGGACAGAACCCAGCACAAGGCAGAACCTGCCACAGGCAACACGCGCTCCCCTCCCTATAGATGTGGGATGGAGACCATCCCTCCGGGGGCTCTCAGGATGCCCTGTGCCCAAGTGTTCTGCTGCCAGCTCTGCACCTGAAGCACATGGTGCTGCAGCGAGGAAAAGGGGACACTGCACCCACACATGTTCCCAGCACACAAGGTCCTACCTCACCTTCGGCATGCTGTTCCCTGCACCAAGCCATGTTTTTGCCAGGATCCTCTTTCAGGAGAATGGCACCTTCATGGCCACGCTGTTTCCTCTGCTGTCTGCTCCACAGCTCTCGCCGGCAGGGCCATGGCTCTGCCAAGCCAGTCCATCCTGCTTGATCTCAGTGCTTGCTGCTGCTGCTTTAAAGGGCACAGATCTATCAGGCTCTTTCACTAGTGTTTTAACAAATGACCAGGTGGATCTCATGTACAGATGGAAAGACTGAAAAAGTTTAGCTTCTACAAGTGATTAAAAAATTAAAGGGAAATATAAAATAACTGTGGAATTCTTTTAACTGAATTAGGCATTTTCCTGTCAGTCCCACAATTCAGAGTGATCGGTTCTGAAGAGCTGCTGCCTGCATTGACAGGGCTGAGGCGTTTGGACAAGGTGAAAAGCCCAGAGGATCCCAGCACTGGGCTCAAAGGGCTGTGTCTGGCCCATTGTCTGGCTTGATTAATGAAGCCTTTGCACAGTGAAATAATGCCATGTTTGCTGTGCCGGGGACACTGCTGTGCAGCACAAATATCACAACTACGAGGAATATTCAATATGGTAACAACAGCAACGAGTCCATCTATGTATGACTGGATTCCACTCAAAAATGCCTCAAATGATATTTGTTTATTTCCTAATTGTCAGCCACTTTGATGCACTCGCCGTCAGGTTCAATGAGTACTCCAGGCTCCAAGGGTTTGAAACAAAGGGAGGCACTTGGGCGAGCTGTGCGGTCCATGGAGCCAGGAACCGGGATCCGGCGGCATGGGCAGCAGGGCGCGGCTCTTGGGAGAGACACACTGACAAACACGGGGTCCCTGGAGGATCCCTCGCCTCCTTGCACCCCAGCACTCCAACCCTGCCCACCACGTCTGTATCTCAGCAGGAGCACCTGTGGGTCAGCAGCGACTCTAGGAAATAAAAGCAAGCAGACTAAAAAAAGGGCCATGCAGGAGGAAAGCGAGTGCAGAGCCCTGAACGTGCACCATAGGGGACCCAAGTTCCTGCCTGAGCATGGCTTGGCTGCTGCCTTTGTTTCAGTCTCACTTCTGCCAGAGGTCTAGAGCTGAGTGCCCGGACCTGGGAGTGCTGGGGAAGCTGGCTTGAAGCTTGCAGTTTGAGGAAGTGCTGCCTGTGCAGCCAGCCCAGGTCTCACCTGGGGGAATTCCTGCACCCTGCCTCTCCCAGTCCTCCAGTGCTATGAAATAGGTTTGAGTGGACATGGTATTTTTCATTTCCCACCCCAAACCACTGTGCTGGTTTGCTATGACTGATTAAGCATTTTCTCCCTGTCCCCTGCAGAGGATTGTTCTGGTGGTGAATGAAAGAATCCACACATATCAACTGTTCATTTGTTTGTAAAAAGCAGAGAGCACAGGACTATTGAATTAATTAAGCTGTGTCTGCTCGGAGCTCAGCACCCATGGGCCTTGCACTCCATTCAGAACACACCAAACAAAATAGGAACCTGGGGCTGAAGCTGACAAAAAGGCTTGAGCAGAGATTGAAAAATCCTCCAACAGCACATTTTGATAGTGCCCAAAAATGCGTTTCTAAAGTACCTGTGAGGCAGCGTGGGACAGACATATAGGTGGACAAAGGCTGAGGCTCACTTCCAGGCTTCAGGTCCCGAATGCTTTGCCCGTTTGCAGACACACAAACCACACAAGCCTCTCCCGGCGGCCCGGGGGGTGACCTGTGTCCTGTTGTCATCAGGACCTGACCCAAGAGAGGCGCCTGACCCCGAGCATTCTCCTCCTGCCGCTCCCCGCAGTGTCCCCGCAAATTCAGCACAGCCACCTCCTGCTGTTACCAGTCCAGGGCAAACCCCGGCCTCCGGGAGCACAGAGCTGCCCCAGCCGGGACACTCCTGTGCGCCCCAGCCCGGAGTTTCGCTCCTTCGATATTTGCATTATTTCTTTTGCAGGAGCGCGTTTGTTCTCTGTGCCCGAAGCGCCGGGGACGCGAAAGGCTGACAAAGAAAGGCAGAAAGGGGAAAAGCCCCGTCCCATTACCCGCAGCTCCGGGCGGAACCCCGGCCACCCCACAGGCGGACGGAATTTGGGGAGCGGCTGCGCGGCCGCCGCTCGCCTTCGGGCGCGGCATCCGGAGCGTTCGGTCCCCTCTGCCGCAGCGGCCACGTAGAGAGCCCGGACCCCCGTCCCGGGCACCCCCGTGCAGGTAGGTGCCCCTGGCTTTGCCCCCGCCTCCCGCTCACCGCCTTCCATCCCCTTGGATTTTCCTCCGTCGTTTCCCTCAAGCCATTGAATTCTGGCGATTTTACCATCGGGCAGCGCCGCGGAGAGCGGGGGCCGCCGCTCTATCCGCTACCCGGGGATCCAGAGTGAAGCCGCCTCTGGTCTGGCTGCGCTTCCAGCGGCTCTGGGCAAACGGGACCGACCGTAGGCGGCAGTGACCGCAGGCGGCGGGACTGGACCGGGGCCGCGGGAGGTCGCATCGGACCCGACAGGCTGGGTTAGGGTGAAGCGATGTAGAAGGGTCCGCTCGAAGAGCGGCTCCCCGCCGGGGCACGGAAGGGGCCGGGTTCTCTCTCCCTGTCCCCCCGCAGGTCCCTTACCTGGGCTCCGGGCTCGGGTCCCCCGCCGGTGTTGCCGCTCTCGCCGAGGCACGGACAGGTAGCAGTCACAGGGAATTTAGGGTCTTCCCGAAGCCCTGCCGTCCTTCCCGAGGGAAGTCAGTGCCGGGGATGCCTCCCCCCGATCCCGGGATCCCCTCGGTCCTCCCCCCGTATCGATTCCAGTCCGGCGCTGGCAGCGTTTAGGCCGGGATTGGGGGATAATGGGAATATCATCTGGAGACAATTACCTTTGGAGCGCGCTCGCTTCTCCTCCCAGACACTGTTATTTGAGCAATAGGATCATTTGATTTCATATCGCACTAAATAACCCCCGGCCGCCGCAAATTGCCGNTTTTTTTTTTTACCTTCCTTTCTTTCTTCCTTTTTCTTTTTTTTTCTCTTCTCCCCCTTTCTTTAAAGCAGTTTTTCCCCCTCTGGGTCCCACCGACGGCAAGGCTCGATGTGCCTTTAAGGCTCTGTCAGCCCTCGCCTGATTATCTGGTCATCGCCGGCCTCATTAGATCCCTATTAATGTCAGCCACGGATTGCTAATTAGATTTACGGGATAAATGAAATTACCCGAGTGGGCTGCGTGGGAGGGGGAGTGCAGTCTCCTAGCGCTTCCCGGGATTTACAGGGGCAAAAAAAATAAAAAAGGAAAAATAAAAAAGGAAAGGCATAATTTTATTTTCCATTCTTTTCTCCCTCCTTTCCCCTCCTGCCCCCTGAGCCCCATCCCCTCTTCAGGTTCCCCTCTGACAGCCACTAACCAAGGAATTCCTCAAACTGCTCTGTAGCTGGACCTGGGGGTTCTGCTAACGGAGCCCATCGGTGCCAGCCCGGGCACTCTGCGCGGAGGGATCCCGCTCACGTTGGATTCATGGATCCCAGGGACCAGCTCTGGGGTGAACAGCACTGCGCTGCTGGGGTCTCGAGGGGTTGAGGGAGAGACCGATGGCATTATTCATCGTGTTTATTTATCCTTATTAGAAAATGGGATGAAAGAACAGTGCCCGGTGTCTGCCTTTAAGCACCGGCTGAGCTGCGCGCACACAGCCCCAATTAAACACTGCGTGGACGAGGCCTTTCTCCATATTAGAAACCCATCTCTGTTTAACGAGGACCAATTAAATCCTGCTTCATTTTACCTGGGATCTCACAATAGATGTGACAACAAATTCTTTTTCTTCTTCCCTGGTAATTACTGGCAGAATAAGCCCTGCTGCCAGGGCAGGAAACCCTCCCCAGTAACCCACCTGAACCCTGGCTGGATTCCAGCGGAGCCAGGGGCCCCTTCCTGCCCCCAACGCCACCAAAACCCAGCCGAGATCAGCCCGGGTCCCCAGTCCTCTCCCACTGCAACCCACCACGGTGCTGGCAGAGTGGGGCCCCTCCTGGGGAAGCATGTGGAGCTATTCCAGCCTAACTTTGGCCTTAATTCCCAGGCCTCCCCTGAGCACCCCACAATGTTAAAAACCACACCCTGTCTCCCAGGGGACATCACTGCAACGGGGACATTCAGTTAAATAATCCTGGCCCTTTGCTTCTCCCACAAACAAATAGCTTTTTTTCCTCTCACAAATATTTCCTTTCCCAAGTTCCCTTTCAAAAAAAACCAAAACAAAACAAACCAACAAAACGACAAAGAAACAAAACCCCAAACTGGAGAACAACAGGAAAAAAAGGGGGNNGGGGGGGGGGGAAGAAAAGAAAGGAACTGTTCTCCTTTCTTTTCCCTGTGTGTAGGGTAATTGATAGGCTCTATCAGAGGTCAGGATTTGCATAAGAATTAAGAGCAGTAAATTAATTTAATATTCCATGCACATCTCCAATTATTCCTGCAGACCTTTGTCTCCGCGGCTGGCAGAGAGAAGGTTCAGCTGCTCTTCAACCAAACAACATCTGTGCAGTTAATAATTTGATAAACAGCTCATACAAATAGTTTCTGAATTATCTGCCAACCCAACAACTATTCAGTTTGGAAACACTCAGCGAGGGCTGTGCTGGTGGCTTTCGAGCCCTAGCCCAGGGATTTGGCTGCACGGGCAGAGATCCACCCTGCGTATCCCTAAAATATCAGCCGCCCTTTGCAACAAAACCCCATCAAGAATGATATGTGAAATAAGCAATTAGCAGTAATTAATGAGAGCCCACCCTCCCCAGTGTGTGCCCACCACCTGGAGAGACTTGTGCGTGCTGCAGCGCTGGGCTCCGTCCCCCAGCTCTGGGCTCCAGGTGGATCCGTGTGAGGTCTGTGGCCCCATGAACTGATCTTGCTGCGTGCAGGATTTACAGCCCTTCAGCTGTTTCCTTCCCCACACAATCCCCTGGAAAGGGGCTGGGTTCCCCTGGCTGTCACCTTGCCCCATTCTCCAAGGAGGAACGGCTGACAGTTGCCCTGCTAAATCCAAATTTCAGCCCAGGAAGGATGTCCTGATTTTCTCCCAGGAAAACCCATTCTTGCAATAAAATTGAGGTGGCTCCTTCATCCTTCCCCACATGGATGCAGAGGTCCAGCTCCAGGCTGGCCAAGCACCACCAGTTTAATTCACCTTCCTGGGCTGTATGGGAAGATGTGGTGCTTGACTGCTCCTGCCCTGGAACTGGACAGTGATGGAGTCCCCCCCCATCCCTGGAGGAGTTTAAAAGGTGTGTGGATGTGGCACCTGGGGACATGGCTTAGTGGAGGCCTTGGCAGGCCTGGAAGAATGCTTGGACTCAGTGATCTTAGAGGGCTTTTCCAACCTTAACAATTCCATGATTCCGTGTCTGCATGGGCCGTGGCTCCTGCAGCACTCACAGGCCTGACCTTAAGTTAGAGAGACAAAGAGCTCCCCTGGCGATGCCACTGCTCCTCACTCCCCTCAGGCATTAAGCATCACTCCAAAATTAATAAAAAGTTGATTTTTAAAAGATTATGAAGTTCTCCAAGCTGAAGGGAAGGTTAATGCACTTCTCCATAGTCATACAACTTTAATGTCTGCTGTCATAAAGAGCTGATTTTTTTCTCCCTTTTAAAAGGAGAATTTACAGCATGAACAGAAATCCAGAAACAGGGACACAAACAGAAGTGAAGGGATGGGGTGCCAAATTTGGAGGGATGTCTGGGGCTTGATAAACCACTGCAGTCTTATCACAGTGAAAATAAGGCCAGACCTCACACCGGGGCCGTGGGACAAGCCAGACCTGGTACCTCCCCCAGGGGAGGGAGATCCGAGTGCCTGGGTGGAGATCCCACATTTGGGATTTGGAGCTCCCAGGCTCCATTTCTACTGTGCCAGCCCGAGCTGTTACCTGGCTGCAGCTCTGAGCTCACCGTGGGGAATCAGCCCTCTGAATATTCAACACCAACAGCTCCAGGGCTGCCCAGAGACTGGGATTTGCTAGGAAATGTAGACTTTTCCCCCTCCTTTCCAAAATTCAGATCAATCCACTGTGCTGTCTCTGGAGCCTAAGGCTGGTATGATATGAGAGTGTATTCTGCTTCAGCTCTAATTAAACAAACACATTCCAGTTTCTATTCTGGAAGCTAATTGTGCTGTTTTAGGGAATTCAAATCCTGCTTTTTCCAGCCCCCAATTCCCAACGCTTCATGTTGTAAGGTGGGAATTGGACCCTCAGCTGTTTTCTGTCACCCACCATGGATATCTCTCCCTCCTGACACATGCCTGTGATTTGGCAGCCCAAGGCCTGGCACGGGGGTTTGGGGATTGGGAGGATGCAATGCAGGCTCTGGAGAGCAGGATGCAGGAGATGCAGCATTTTGGGGGCTGTGGGTTCACCCTTGGAGCTCTTTAGCCCTTCTGGTCCCTCGATTTAACCCCAGCAAGGGAATTTCAGCACTGACACTTGCCAAAGGGTGCTGGGCAACTTGATTAACATTTGCAGAGCTCCGGGCAGATAGTGCCACGTGTGTGAACATTTTATCATATTTCAGCTAGGCCACAGCCCTCACAGACATCCCAGCACTGCCACATCAGCCACATCTACGGCTGCACAGAGTTTCCTTTGGCATCTCAGCCACCCAACCACCACCAAAGGCTGAGGTGGAAAAATCAAAACCCCAGCCTGTGCAGATGGCTGCCCAGAAGCCGTGATCCCAGTGCCACTTTTTGGCACAGAGGTCTCTCTTTACGGACTCACTCGTTGAGCTGCCGCACCACTCTTTTCTTTATGGAGCCACAGAAGTGTCTGTAATGAGAGATTAAAATAGTAGTCATGCCCCGTGATTTATTTTTGAAGTTCTCGTGTCTCCGTGTGTGTAAATACCCTGGGCTGCAGGCTGGGATAAATAATGCAGCGCAATATATTAACAAGGGAGAACGCAAAGCGCGGTAAAGACAAAGAAGGGGGAAATGCGTTTGCTGTGTGGTAAGTTATGGGGTCTTTGGAGGCAGGGCGAGGCTGAGCACAGGGGGGTTTGCTCCTGCCTTCCCCCGGCCGATAAATCAGCAGCCTCGCAGTGCTGGTGCCAGAATAAAATATGCCGGGTCCCTGTGGTGGGGTGGCACGCGGCGCAGGAGCGCGGGCCACGCACGCTGACTGCAAATGGGGTGGGCCATCAGACGCTGCCATAAAACACCCCCTCGCCTCCCCCAGCTGATTATCAACCTCATGCATAGCAAATGATGGAGTGGGAGCGCCAGCGGTCCCTCCGCTGCTGCTTCCAAGGTAAAAAAATAAAATATTTACAGACTGACAGGCTAATGGACACTTTGCCAAAGAGCTGTTCGAAAGAAGTAGTAAATGGGCCCGTGCTGATGCAGGGCAGCGGACCCGGTCAGGGATCAGGACACACGGTACCAGATCGGATAACATCTAATTGGCAGGTCACATACAAATGAGTGTAGTCATGCATCATCCGGAAGGCTTTTTGCTGGTTATAAAGACACTTGTAAACAATTCAGCCGCTGAACATGGCAATAATATGTTGATCCGGCATGTAATGAGGTGTTCCTGGAATCAATAAACTAGTCATGAAGAGCAGGGAGCAAGGTCAGCGCCTGCCTTTTTGATGACCTTTGCTGGCTGGTGAGGACATCATATACTCTGAAGAGGACTTTTCTCATATTGCAGAAGGCGCCGAGTGTCAGAACTTCCATTCGCAGCAAGCAAATGAACAGCCGGGCTCTGCATGCTAATGAAGTCCAGGCTATTTTCCACCTTTTCATCTGCACATTATGCTCTTGACTTTGGAGAAGGTGGGAATTAGGTTGGACCCTCGTGTCAGGCTGCCTGATGGCTCGGCTGCGGAAAACTGGTAATTGAAGCTGATGACTGATGCGGAGGAGGCCTGAATTTGGAAATAAACAGTTTCAAGCACTGCATGTCATTTCTAGAGAGACTGCTGAGTGAATGGAAATGAGCTCCGTTTCGCCGATCTAATGTAGTTTCTCAGCAGGAAAAACACCGTCTTTGAGACAACAATGCCAATCAGTGAGATTTAAATGTCCTGGCGATAATGAAAGGAATAGCACCTGCCTCGGCAAACAGCACTTAGGGAAATGCTGCCCCGCGCCAGGGCCTGCGGCTCATCTCCAGCCCTCGGCGCCAGGCCGGAGGACCCAGGACGCTCCGAGGCCGGGGGCGGAGAGGGCACGGCACGTGCTCTGCACGGTCGTTGGCATGGAAAAGCCACCGGTGACACCGAGGAGCGTGGCTTTGAGCAGCCCTAACTGAGCACGGTGCTTTCCGTGCTATGCCCGCTGAACTGCTCCTCCCCGGCATGCTGAGGGGAAATCTCGCCGGCCTCAGCTCCACCACTGCTTTCCTTTCCTCACACCAGCCCGGCCACAGGCCCCACAGAGATGAAAAAATGGGGTTTCTAGACAAGGCACCCAAAGGCCAGTATGTTCAGTCTTGATTCTGAACATCTCAGCAGCTGCGAAACAACACTGTAAATGTTATAAACCCTCCCCAAGTCCTGCCTGGGGGTGTGGTGTGGAACAGGGCACAGCCACTTGTGTGCTGGGGCAAAAAAAGGTAGCCTCGCTGAGGCTTCTAGGGCTTTGAGATGTTTTCCTTCAGACACAGAATCCCGGATTGGCATGGCTTGGAAAGATCTTGAAGTCCATCTTGTTCCACTTCCTGCCATGGGGAGGGACACCTCCCACTATCCCAGGCCCCGTCCAAGCTGGCCTGGAATGCTTCCAGGGATCCAGGGGCAGCCACAGCTTCTCTGGGCCCCGTGTGTCCCTCTGTGGGTCCCCCCCAGGCACAGGTGGGACAGGGACTCGCCCCGTGTTTCCCCAGCAGCCACGCACCGATAGGTCTGTGCTGGAGGTACAAGGGGGTGTGCTGCAGGCAGGGGCTCCCCAGAATCACTCATTCCCCCAGCCAGAGGCTGCTGGGGTCAGCATCCTCCCGGGTGGCCACATCCTGCTCCCCGCTGCCGAAAGGCACCAGCTGTCCCCTGGAGGTGGCTGCATCAGGAGTGAGTGTGTTTGTGTAATAGTTTGCAACCCTTCAAAATGAAAGGATGGAGATGGATGCGAGTTATTATTATGAAAATGAACTGAGCAACAGACAAAAATATTCAGGAGATGTAATCTGCGTCCCTACAATGCGCTCGCGGAGAAGAGCACTTGGCAGACAGGAGAGTTGCCGTCAGATACATTGCCTTTTGTTAAATTGCTTTTGCTCTGACAATGCCTTTTAAAACCACATGCAATCTTAATTTAAAATACCCAGTACCTCAAGGTACAGGGGCCCAGCGCAAGTCTCCTGCTTTGGATTTGTCCAAAACGATTCCCTCAGCTTAATACCGCTATTCCTCATTTTAATCACACAACAAATGTGGGAGCCTGAATTCGCTTGCAAGAATCCATGGACCTGATCCAAACATCACTAAAAATCAATGGGGCAAAAATTGATTCCCCTGCCTGCCACCTCGCTGTTGCCCAAATCACTGGAAGGTTCACCCAAGGAAGGCCCTCTCCCTGAGGGGCAACTTTGGCATGCACGATGGGCGGAAAGCAGAGCTCAGCTTTTTCATCCTTTCAGAAAATGGTTAATGGTGAGGAAATGCCGAATGCGGCAGAGCAAGCCACTATTGCATTTTTATTTTCAGAGACAGAGTGGTGGGAAAAAAAACCCCAAACAAACCAAGCAGGACTTGCAGGTTGCTGCTCCCTGCTTGGCCCTGCTCCTGCCCTGGCAGGCTGTGTGTTGCTCCCAGCTGCTCCCTGGCACGGAGCATGAGGCCTCCACGGACTGAGAGTTCAGCTGCGGGTGCCAGCTCTGCACCACTTCACTCAGCACTCAGTAGAACACCCCACACTCCCTCAGAGGCTCCTGAGTGCCAGATTTACTGTCTGCCCATGGGAGCTCAAAGTGCATTGTGGTAGTTTGAAGCCATCCATGAGGAAGGGCAGGTGCATGTTCAGGCACGATGCTGGCTCCAGGCTCAGCCCATCCATCAGAACTCCTCTGCCCTCCCACCTCCACAGATAACCTCCTTCCCAATGCTAATTCCCTCAGAACATTATGCAGACTGTTTATATTTCTGTACGGCCAGAACAGGCTGCTGACACAAATCAGCCATTAGCCATTCACACTGAGGAGTCTCTGCTAATTGTGCAGAATGTAATTAGTGATTATGTAATATCTAAGCTCTTGCAACTGTCATTAATGTCCACTATTCACCAGAGATAGTTCTTACTGAATTAGGGAATGATTACTGCATGCTAAATCTACTTACTCCTAAATATGCTAATTAACACCGCCTGCACTTTAGACAGTGGTTAAAAGCACTAGTCACCTCAAAAAAGGCTCTGATACACCAGAACCCAAATTGCTTGTGATGGATTTTCCCTCAAAAGGTAAATTTGTTTAATTAAATGCTGTAGTAAACTGTTGGGCACAGCCCTTGATTAGTGCAGCCCAAGGAGGGGTCTTCTCAAATGATCTTGTGAGGTGCCACCGCAGGGCAGCGATGCTCCTGCAGCATCCCGGGTCTCCTGCAGCATCCACAGCCTTGCCCCCATGCCTGCCAGCGCTCCCCAACAACCCTGACATGAGCAGAGCCCAATGTAAAACAGCTTTCCAAAGTCTCTCCCTCCAGAATTAACCACCCTGTTCCTCAGGTCATAAACAACAAAATTCCTACAGGCAGATACAGGAGCTTCTCTCAATAAATTCTGACTTAAATCCTGATTTGAAGATTGACTGTGTAATTTTAAGATTGATTGTGTAGAACAGACTTCAAATATTAAATGCTAAAGGAATGGGATAAATAGAGCAATTGTATGGGTTTGAAAGGTCCCTTTTCAAGGCCTGGGGTGTTTAATGTGGTCTGGGTTTCTGTGGAAAAAAATGATATGGCTGTCATGAACCCCAGGATAATAGCAGCCTGTGATTTATGAAGATTCCTCCTGCTTATATATTTTAGATAAATAATGCTCCTGTGTGTGTCTCTGTGCTCATTCATAACCAAAATCTGCCCAGGCTGCGCAGAGGGTTTGCGCAGGAACCTTTGGAATCAGCTCAGGGGGACAGGATAACTCACGGATCAGACACTGAATAAGTCATGGTGTGACAAGGCCAGGAGTGCCCTGGGCAGAGCCACAGAGCACGAGCACACCCAGAGCCAGAGGTGTGCTCCACACGGGGACTGCATGGGGGCAAACATAGCCCAGGGACCTCGGCTTGCCGGCCACTGCAATCACCACCATGGAAGTGAAAGAATTAGCCACACAATGAACCCCTAATTGCCTGGCAACAGCATTTAGGCCCCATTAGGTAGATTTATAACTGCTTCCAGAGAAATAAACTCCTGTGTCATTAGATAACAGGGAAAGAAATAGGTTATTTCCTTTTCGAAAGGTATGAAAGCTTCCAATTGCCTGATGTATGCGCTCAGTAGATTATTTTCTGTCATCTCAGTTAATTGAATTTTACCCATTGCTCTTAGAATTCCTCCCTTTCGTGTGAGGTTAAAAAGTTCAGAGGAGTCATAGTTTTGAACCGCGTCTATTTATCGCACGAACCAACTCCAGCTGTGCAAAGTGCATCAGGAAAAGGGAGCAGCGGCCAACTGAGCTGGGATGGCTGCAGCATCCGGGTGAGCTGGCATCACATCATGGAAAACGTCACTTTTTCAGGCAGCCTCCAGCTGGGACACTGCTGAGAGCCACGGAGAGGACCTGCTGCGAGCTCTGTGGTCACTGCGATGACTGCACCTCCTCCCCTGGAAAACCAAACTGGAGACCCAGAGTTAAACTAATTCCTCAGATTGCCTGGGGACCCTTGCCAAGGGTGCCAGCTGGGGTGGAGTGTCATGTGCACCAGCCAGACATGGGAGGAGGGTTTATTCCAGGCCTGCTCCTGTGGTGGCTCTGTCACCCTGTGTCACTCTCTCAGCCATCGCCAGAGATTCCCAGCCCTCACTCTCAAGCAACCCCCTAATTTCTGCCTTTCCAAAGCAAACCTAGACAGATGTTCTTGATTTCTGGGTAAATCCAGAGCATGCGTCATTCTTCTCATCATCGCTCAGGCTGCTGCTCTTAAACTTCACCACCTCCCCCTGATCACTCCTGAGAGGCAGAGGCACCCTCCCATCCCCAGCGGTGCTGCTGTGGGGAGCTGAAAGTCAAAGTTAAACTTTTGTGGGGAACTCTGGTTTGATGCTGTGGGACATTTGCTTTGCAGACCAGCAGCTCCCAGAACAAAAGGGCTGCCTTGGCCACGGAAATATTACTGAAACTATCATCTGGTGAGTCCCGAGTCGCTTGATTTTAAACCCTCCTGAAAAGCCAGCTCCATTTTCTGCTTTGGTGGAGACCAATTCCCCACGCCGGTGTAGGAGAATAGATCAACCCCGGCAGCAGGGTGTTGTTATCCAGCTCCCAACTATTATGACATAGTTTCTATCAGAGCAGTTTTCTTCTCAGCCAGTCAAGTGGAATGATCCCTTAAAGCTGTGGTTTGTGGCAGAGACGTGCTTAGCACTGTCAGAAATCCATGTCTGCCCACACACAGGTCAGAGTCTGGAAAACAAGGAGGTGGAAAAGGGCCTGCAAATGCAGCAAGGCTTTGAGGCACTGGGCAGGGAGAAAGCAGCAGAAACCCCAAGGATGGGAGGAAGAAAAATAAGTATGGAGAGATGCGTAATGTGGAACAGCCAGGCCCAAGGAAACGCTCCTTCCTGAAGTCTCTGAGGTGCTGCGTGTGCTGGGAGCTGGGCATGCCTCCCCTCACCTGCCAGCCCAGCCTGTTCCCTGTGCCCAGACACTGGGAAACCTCCTCAACACCACAGGGGCATCTCAAACTTTGGGACTGGAGGGGTCAGGCACAGCTCCTTTTCCCCAGGACTGGGGGATTCAGGCTTGGGAGACTTGCTTTGGAGAGCTGGGTGCCAATCTGACCTCTTCTTCAGCTGGTTTATGGAACTACTGACACGGACAGGAGAGGGCCCACAGCACCTCCAGGCTCACGTGCAGGGATGTGACCCCACGAGTGCATGGAGTCCATTTCCCCCATTTGGAGAGAACGGGATTGGGCTTCTGCTGGGCTGGGGCTGGTGGTAACCAAAAACCATCCCTGGTGGGCTGGAGAAGCAGCACAGACACCGGGGAGAGGGAGAAGGCAGAAATAAAGAGCAGGGCTGTGCTTTTCCATGCTGCCTTTTTGTTTTATTTGGTTTTAATTGCACCCCAGAGCCCCTTGTATTAAACATCCCTAATTAAGGAGGGCCAGGCAACTGCAGGGTGGGCGGTGGTGGCCGGAGCGGGGTGGGAGGCCAGCTCGGAGCCCCTCGGCTAGCAGAGCGGTGCGTCGGGATAACCTTGTAATCTACAAAAATCTGGGAATTATGATGGATATTACATAAATCAACTCCCCGTGTCAATAAGGAAAAAAACATTTTTAAAAGAAAAGGAGCTGATAATTAACCCTGAGAGCGCAGGTTTAACCCAGATCACCTTGGGGAAGAGCCCGGACAAAGGCAGGCATTCATCCCCGGCCTTTCTAATTTAAATAACCCGGCCTTCATTGGCTCCTGAGGGATTGCTCGGGAATTGCTAAACCGGAGGTTTGGTCGGGTTTGATGTGTAGTCGCATTGAATTCCCCCTCCCTCATCTTAATAAAAGGCATTTTATCGAGCTTCGGCGCGGGGCAGGGCGAGGCATCCCGCAGCTCCCACTGGTCCAGCAGCGAGTGCTTGCCAGCCCACAGGAGCTCTGCAGACACCTCCAAGCTCATGGAGCTGGAGGATGGCTCTGGGCAGCATTACCAGCTCGTTGCTCATTAGGAATAACTTAATTATTACTTAGCAAAATAGCTTTGCCCAGAGAAGCTGTGGCTGCCCCTGGATCCCTGGCAGTGTCCAAGGCCAGGTTGGACGCGGCTTGGAGCAACCTGGGATTGTAGAAGGTGTCCCTGCCCATGGAATGAGATGAGCATTAAGGTCCTTCCAACCTAAATCTTTCTGGGATTTTCTGCATGGATTTTAAGTCTGCCTTTTGGCTTCTTCAGGAGCCCACAGGATCATTTAGGTTGGAAAAGCCCTCTAAGTCCAACTGTTCCCCCAGCACTGCCAAGGCCACCACTAACCCATGTCCCCAGGCATTCCATCCACACATCTGTTAAATCCCTCCAGGAATGGTGACTCCCCCACTGCCCTGGGTAGCCTGTTCCAGTGCCCGACAGCCCTTTGGACAAGAAATTTTTCCCAATATCCAATCTAAATCTCTCGTGCTGCAACTTTTGAGGCCATCAATCCCGCAGTATCTCCTCAGACAAACATATGGCCAGTTTTGCTCTTGAGGCATCCAACAAAGCTGCCAGCCCCTCACGCTGGTCAGATCAGGCCCCAGGGAAGCCTCTCCAGGCTGGTTCCTGCCACCCCACCCTAATGCTCCTTGGTTTTTCCCTGCATCCATAATTATTCACAGGGCAGCACCTGAAAACCCACATTCAATCCTGGTCATTCCTCTCATTTTTCCTCTCTGCAAGCCATCTGTGTATGCAAGTGCTGGACCTGGATAAAGCAGCGATTGCTCAGGGGAGAAAGCTGCAGGCTGGAAGCTGAGGGAGAGCTCCTGACCATGATCTTTCCTCCTGTGGCTGTGGCTGGAAAGCCCAGCAGGGATGTTCCTGCCCGTGGCTCTGCAGCACCCACACACCAGCACCTCCATTGGTGGGGCAGCAGGGCTGGATCCCTGCCTGGAGCCCACAGGGAGCTCCCAATCGAGGTCAGACGGCCTGCAGGCAGGCCCACATGGGGTCGGAGGAAGCCATGCACATAGCCCTGGGAGGGAGGGCCCACAACCTGCCTGCATCGCCCTGCTTGCAGAGGGCTGCTGCCGGTGATGGACACATCCTTATTTGTAAGTATTTAATGTTTCTTAGGAAGCACTTCTAAAAGAAATTGGTATGTAATGACAGCACTCACTGGAAAACAGGCCGATTATAAAATGCACTAACTTATCTGGTATTCATTTGAAAAGTAAATGGATGCAAGTAAAGGTGAGAGTTCACTACCAATTCAAATATTTTGCTCTAACAGGCTCTAGCACTCCTACTTTAATTCAAGCAGAAGCACAAGTATGAATAATCAAACTGGATGATGCTCATCAAAACCTTTGTGCCTTGCACCATTTCAAATGGTCATTGAAGCTTAATGGCAAAAAATTTACATTATTCCTTTAATTTGTATTCTGTTCCTTCCTTCTGAGTGATGTGATTGTGATTTTCTGTTGCCGGCTGTATTATTTTGATGCAAATGTTATGTGCTGCTACAGTCCAATTTCCTGCTTTGCCCTCCCCTTTTCTTTCCCCAGGAAAGAAACGACAGCTAAAATAGTTCAGAATTGGGGAGGGATTCTGAAATAGTTCCTTAACTACCACTCCTAATTAAAGCAAACAATGCAGGGTCTTGAATCACCCTGAAAAGCTGAAAATTAATTATTAGCTGAAGGGGGAGGGAAGTGGCTTTGCTCCCCGGACCTTAAAAAAAAAAAAAGAAAAAAAAAAGTGAGAAAAAAGTGACGGATCCCAATTCTGCCCACAAAAGAATTAGAAAAGAAAATTTGTAATTCAGTTAAAAACTCCTTTTTCTAGCACATAATCACCTAGGGATGAATGCTTTATTGAGAGGCATGGGGCTGCAAACCAAAGCCTTGCAAACAGGAGGCCCCCGGGGTGCTCCCGGCACGTAATATATGCACCGACTAATTTATTGCGCTGTGACTAATTTCCATTCCTTGTGCTCGGAGTTGCCTGGCTAATTACAGGGATGTTTTCTTAACTTGGGTAATTGCGCTGCCCGCGCGCGCTCCCCACGCCGGCTTTGATGCGCCCCCACGGGGCGGCTGCGCGGGGCGCCGCCCTAATTAGATTGGATGCCTTAATTAGGAGAGATGGATGTGGGGGGTGCTTCAGGGTGGCGGCGCCCAGCTCCCTGACAGGCGGGCACCAGGCTGTCAGGGGAGTGGGATGACGCCCAGGCTCAAACTTGGCTCTTCCGGGATGGTGAGGACATCCCCAAAACCAAAGGACATCCGGGCACCTCTGCCACCACCCATCCCCTTCCTACTGGAGGGGCCAGAGCCAAGCTCCGAGCAGAAGCGTCCCTCCAAACACGCACAGCCCCATGTGCCCGTGTCGCTGCCACCTCAATGTCAAATCCGTTGCCTTAATTCTTTCTGCGGCAGTCACTCACGCGGGCACAGTTGTTATTAGACAGATAATCACTTCCTTGAAATAATTTCAGCACTCAGCTCTAATAAAAAAGATTTCTTTGCAAGGACCCTTGGCAAAAGGGGCTCAGGGCTGTTCGCTGTCCAGCGTGGGTCAATTGGTTTCTGCTCTGTCCTCTCTCCAGCCCAACAATTGCCTTTCACCCGCTGAAGAGCAGTCCAGGATGCCCATCCAGGGCCTGCCTCGAATGCTCACCTTAATAAAAGCTTGACATCTGAAATTCTGCTGCTTTACCCCTGCCCTAGCAAAGACTTGGTCAAGATCCTGGAACACGAATGTCGTATCAGTAAAAACCCATCCCCTGGCAGGGAAGGCCAAGGGAAGGTGGCTCAGCACCAGAGGCTCCCACAGGGTGGTGGCGATGGAACCGCGTGGGAAGGGTCGCTTCCCTCCAGGATGTGCCAGCCTCTGCAGGACTGGACCATGGCTGTGTCACCCACACCCACAGGATCGTGGCAAAAAGACACCAGGGAGAGGCCATCCAGCTGGAAGTCTGGGCAGCACGGAGAGTCCCTGGGTGGTACCCAACCTATGGAATTCCAGTAGTGGGCTCTGACAGACTGCACTTCTCCAAGGTGACTTAAACCCTCAGCTGGAGATGCTTTTCTCCGTGCATTTGGGACCTCTGGCAGCTTGAGGAAATGTAGTAATTTTCCTTTATATTCAAATAAACAAACCAAGCATTTCTGCTCCTGTTCAAAGGCAGGGTGTGACTTGGTTTCACACACAGAGACATCTGAGAGAAGGAGAAATTCAATGTCTCTAGCACAAAGTGGATTGACACGGACATCCAGGCAGGGATGGATCCAGCACAGGAAATTCTCTCCACGGCTGCCCAGTCAGGCCTGGGTGCAGTTCCCCAGCAACCCCCTTCCCAACACACCAGCAAGCTGGAGGGCTTGGAACAGCTTTGGGAGCATGGTTTGTTTGCCAAGCCAGCTCCATGTGGCCTGTTGTGCAAAGCCAGCCATTCCCAGGTGGATTTTGGGGCGAGGAGCCTGTGGCTGTCTGCACGCGGCACATGGGGCTCTCGTGGCCAACTCGGCACCACGGATCTATGGGAGATGCTCATGTGTGTGAAGCATCTTCTTAGGCACACACTTACTGTGAAAAAGGAAATAAAAAGAATCTCCCCCATCCAGCTGCCTTTGGCATCTCCTTCTTAATAACTTGGCATATTCACTTAATACAGGCTGGCTCCTTCCAAGTCGTTAGTGGTGGCAGGAGACATAGCCGGAACGCTGACCTGGTNCATTATAGCTGAGAGATTGAATTCGCCTCATCAAAGCGGCGTATGACAGGTGACTCAATAGGCTGGTGCCAAGCGCGGAGGCAGGAGATTAGCAGGGCACTGATATCATTATTTCCGCCTATCACAGATTCGGCAGGGAGGCAATTGTAATTTCTGGGCTTATTAGTCTGCATTCGCAGGAAAAAACCTGGTGATAAACCTCAGTGTGACAGCCAGGCATTTGTGCAGCAAGTGCTGTCACAGTGACACTTGGAAAATGCCAATGTGGATACGTTCTCATAATCCCCCCTAATGGAGGTTAAAGCCTGGCACAAAGGCTTTATCACTGATCGGGACACTAATAACATTTGCATTTTTAAGTTAAATATAGTAAGTAAAGAATAAGTCTCCTCCTAGAGGCTTCGGCAATTAACTCAGCCTTGGAAGGATGAAAGCCAAGTGGAGATTCCAGCCGGCTGGGCTCTCTCCCACGGTGGGTCAGCATTCCCAGAGCAGCACCTCCACTCCCACCTCCACTCTCCATGCTCTCTGTGTCCCGGGATGGGGCCTGGCAAAGCAGGGAGTACTGGCTCCTGGGGCTGAGTGGGGCTGCTGACCCAGGGCTGCCCTTTCCCCTAGCAGGGGAGATCCTTCCAGGGCTTTCATACACTTTTACAAATGCTTTTGCTTCAGAGGGACAGAATTTTTAGCGGGGGGGTGGTTTCTGCCCCATGGTGCCAGGTGGGCTTGGAGTTCCTGTGGACATTCCCCCTGGACTGGAGCCCAGCACGTGTGCCATGGACATGCACATGCATGCTCTCCACAGGAATTTCTTAAGGAAAAGAATAATTACAGGTGGTAAACTGTTACTTTTCCACATTTAAATAAGAGACCAATTAAGAAGACTATGTAATTCAATTCTGGAGTGAGTGCCACTGAATTCAATTTGTTTCAGGTCAATGAATATAATGTGAAGTTATTAACAAAAAGGTCAGGGACTGCATATAAAATATACACACATGACGCAGGCAGAGTAATTAGTACACATTTCACATGTTCTGCTGCTCAGACATATGGTGTAGAAAATCTGAGCAGGATTAGACGGTAATAAATGTTCCCCTCTCCCTCTCACCAGCTCCCTGCTTAAATGGGGTTTATGGCTATTCCCCCAGTGTCCCTGGGATCTGCCAGAGGCTGAGGACCCACAGCCCACACGGCAGTGCTGGGGTGGGGCCCTTGGCCAGGGCAAAGCTCCTAAGAAAGCTGGGACTCTCCCAGGGCAAGGGATCCCCGTGGAGCAGCTCAAGCCACAAGCCAGCATATGCTAGGGCAGGGACAGTTTTTGGCCACCTCGTGCCCCACACGCTGCTTGTCCCCAGACTGTTCCAACAGAGACACACCTTTGTGGCACCCTCACCAAAAATTACTCTTGTTTCTCCACACCTGTTTGCAACAACTGCACACTCAATGTGAAGTTATTGCATTAATGATAAAATATTCACATTATAAGGTTTAGCAATGGTTGAATTTGAAAAAGTCCNAAAAAAAAAAACAAAACAGAAAGAAAAAGGACAATAACGCCCCAAATTCCTTTTTGGTCCTAAGCTTGAGTATTGGACACCTGGATTCTCTTGCAGGCACTTTCACAGGGGAGGAATATGAGGACTTGGGGAAAAGTCCTCTGAAAGTTACAGGAAGAAACCCCAAGGTATGAGAACTCTGCCCAGCACCAGGGGTGCTCTGGTGTCCAGTCAAACCTGCTCGGGATTCTCTGCTGGTGAAGTATAACCCAGATGGGTTTGTGTGCTCCAGTGTCTTCCTTGGCATCTTGTCTTCAGAATGATATATACAACCCATTTCCCAAGTTATGTTTTACCTCCAGCGTGGCTGGATGTGTTAAGGAAATGAAGTAGTTTGTGTATATTGACTAACAATTACCATTTACTACTGAACTTGGGAGCAGAATCCTCAACTAGAGGTATTTTCTTTACCCATTAATCCTGTTTAGGTTTTGTACAGCTGGCTGCAGAAAGCAACAGGAAAAGCAAGAAATGGACAGCACCAGGAATGGCGAGGGCAGCCCTGAAACCACACACATTTAGTATTTGTCTGCAAAGAGTGAACTGGCTCGTACAGGTTCAGGGGTGCATGACACCTGAGATGGGTGTGTTAATTAATGTTGCATTGGCCCGGTATTCCAGTCGGGATCGCGTCTCCAGAGCAATCAGCAGCGTTCTCCCTGTTTGCTCCGAGGAGACCCAGGTTAGTGCTCACAGTATAGCCTGTCCTTAAATCAGGGAAAGGGGCCTCGTGAGGTCTGGACTCGCTGCAGCTCAGTTCTTCAGCTGCCTCGGCCTGTCCCTCGCCCCACTCCTCCCTGCAACAGCCCCTGGGGGACACCCCACGGGGATCCCACTCGGACACGGGGCTGCACAGCAATCCCAGGCATAGTAGAAGCCAGAAGGACACCCCGCAGGTAGCAGCTCCCAGGCACAGCACAACCTCTCCGGGCTGTTGGGACAGACTCTGATAAGTGCTGCTGAAACTGGTGGATTTCTCCCCACTTCCCAAAATCCAGGAGCCCATACTCCTCCACTAGAAGAGAAGTGGACAGAGGAAGGACAGCTCAGCAGGTTGCTGAATATACTATGTGGAGAGGCAAAAAACCCCCAAACAAACAAACCCCCAAACAAAACAAAAAAACAAACAAGAAAGATCTATTTTGTTGTTAATTAAGAAGTCATTCCCCCCTCAAGTGGCCCCTTTGCTCTCCCCCTGATTCCCCGGTCTTTAAAACCACTGAAGCAATTTACTCTCCATTTTACTGTTTGGCTGTGTGTTGGAAGAGAAAAAATAAATAAAAAGCAGGGAAATACCTATGTGAAGCCTTTGCTTTCCCTTTTTCCTCCCTTTCCTTCTGAGTTTTCGGTTTCTCTCCATGCTAAAACCCCACGGCGTGACTCCCCAAACCTCCCCACGATCCCTGCCGTTCCCGAGCGACGCCGCTGCCCCACTCCGTCATCCTCCGGGTGCCTCGGGCTGGGTTTTTGTGAACAACCCAGGGATTTGCTCAGCGTTTTCCCAGCCGGGGGGTGGGAGCAGACCTCCCAGGCTCCGGCCACGCGCGGTGCGGGCGGAGGGGACACCCCGCTCCCCGCCCGCGGGGTCGGTGCCCCCGGCTCGGCAGCCTCTCAGCGCTCCCGCTCCCCGGCACTCTCATTAACTGAGGATTGCGAATGGGTCAGCAGATCTATACACTTTTGTGTTCCTCGGCCCGCTTTATTTATTTCTTTCTTTTGCAGGATGCTGAATAACTAACCTTTCCCTCAATAGGAAGATTTAAAAAAAAAAATAGGATCCATCACACAGCAGCAGGATAGCCTTGCTCTGTTTTGACCTTTCTGAAATTAATTTCCCAATCTTAGCTTTCAAAATCAGAGATTGAAAAGACCTATTAGATCAGCCAATCCATCTTATCACTAGTACAGCAGCAAGCAGAGACCCCAGCCAAGTGCTTCTCTACACAGGGAAAATATTCTGGAATAAGATGGAGTATGAATTTAAAGTGAAATACCTGTTCCAGAATATTCTGCACGTGGACATGTACTCTGGAATAACTGCAGCTGATCCTGACTTTGCTCAGTTGACACCTGGAACAGAGGGGACAAAAAAAAAAATCCCCTTTTAAGATAACAAGTACCTTTTGTGGGGTAGCTCTGGGGAATAATTCCCCCACAACCTTTTTTTCCCAGGCAGGCTGTCACTCACAGGGCAGCACCACGGGGAGGAGAGGGATAGGTGCTCAGGGAAATTCCCCCCTGACTTGCAAGGATGTGGATCACGACAAAATTCTGGCCTGCAGCTACTCCAGGAATCTGGGATGTTAACAGACACCTCTCCCAGCCTGCAGTGTAGCTCCTTTGCTGGGAACACACCTCTTCTCAGTGGGTGCCTGCCTTTCCAGACAGCAAAAAACTTGGGGGTAAAACCCCAAATCTTACAGTTTGCACCACCTGAGCTGCCCTGGCCAGCACTGCCAGCCCATGGTGGGGGTCCCCAGGAAGGCCCCTTGGTGCAGGGAGTGCTCCTGCTGCCAGGCATCCCTCTTCTCCCACTCCCCTTGGGATCCCTGGGGCTCTGAAGGTTGTGTTTTAGTGCCAGCAGCACTGATCTGGAGGGGACAGGTCACCCTGTGCTGACCTTGCTGTCCACCTCCATCCTGCCCCTCACTGTCCAGCACTGCCTGACAGGCTCAGAGATCTCCAGTGTGCCATTCCCAGAGCTCTTGGGGATGTCTGTTAGGTTTGGATGTGCAGGGCAGCATCGAGGGGCATCCTGCTTCTCCCAGGAAAACGAAGCAGGCCTTGCAGCAGGTCAGGCCTGGTCACACCAACCTGCCCAACTTCGGCCACACCCCAGGCATGGTCAGTGAGGGAACCCAGCAGAACCTGAGGGACGTGTAAGCGGATCAGTGCTCTCTGCAGGGCCCTCCTCGAGGGGCAGCACCAAGCGAATCCCTGTGGTTCACAGAGGTGGCTCCAGCAGCACCACGTGGAGCCCAGGTGCAGCCTGTCCTTGCTGGAGCAATGCCACGGTCATGCGGGGACAGGGGTGGGCCACCAGCAATGCTGAGCGGTGCCGTGGCTGTCACAGGTATCGGCGCTGAGAGACAGGAGAATGCATTCCAAGCGTGTGAAAAGAAGCTTCTCTTCATGAAATGTGATGGGAAGGAGCCTCTGCCGACACCTGCAGTGAGTGTATTTGCTGAGAAACTGGGAATTACACCAGCAGGTGCCTGGCAGTTTAAAGCCCTGCTACATTTCTTGTCAGCGCTGTGGTTTGGCGAACAGCTCTGAGCCTTTTCCCACTGAAACCCCTCTATTCCACCTCGGCAGCTCCTGCCCGGTCCACCCACCATCCGAGCGGGAACAGCCGCCACCACCCCCCACGACGGGGAGCACCAGAGCATACTGCAACGGGGGCCACAAACTTTGAACACTCAGCAAGTCCTCTCCGCACACAGTCAGCGCCAAAAGATCAATATTGACACTTCAGACGATTCCTCTCAATTTGTTTTTTCGTCGATTGTTGGGGCAAAGTTCCACTTTTCCGATATCTTGGATTCTCGACTAATGGAAACAAATAAAGTGAAAGCTTCTGTCCATAATGGGCGAGGAGCATCCATTGTCAGCTGGCGCTAATCGGATTAAATTGGCTCCGGGCTCTATTGCTCGGGATAACTCACTCCTAAATTTTTTCCCATCTCAAGGGGATGGGCCATTGTTGCTTTTTCCCCCTTCTTCCTATTCAAATCTGACTGATAGAATGAGGAATGGCTGGAGCTGACGGCGGTGCCTACGCCTCGTGAACAAAGAGCGGAGCCCAGCCCGGGGCCCTGGCTGGTGCTGGCCCCCCCAAGCCCCTTCCCCCGGCCGGAGCCACTACGGCATCGCCACCACTCCCCTCTAGAAACCGCGTTTAAAGCCCGGAACTGCGGCCGTCCGCGTTCAGGTCGCTCCCCATTAGCATTTTAATCCGTACCCCTGGCACCAGCCCCTCAGAAGGAGTTGCAGCAGCAGCCACGTTCCTGTGAGCAGCCCGAAGAGAGAGACGGCCTTAAATAATGCCGCCTTTGGAGGGAGGCTCCGCGCGCCGCCAGCTACATTTTGCCCAGAGTCTGATAATTTTCAAAGCTATTGGCAACCTGGGAATTTTCCTGCCTTATCACCAGGGCTCAGCTAACTTCACTAACACTAATCAGAGCTGGAATCATTCATTCAAGGATTGCATGATCATGTTTTTCTTTAGCGGTGACAGCTGCCTGAGCCGCATTAGCAATGCAGATGAGTCAGCCTAATAGGTTAATGCAGAACACGCGAAAATTAGGTTTAATCCCCAGTGAAATAATCTAACATTTTCACATTTCTTGATGTTGGGATAGAGACATTGGTGGTGACTCAATTAGGTGTAATGTAGATCAAAGCAAATTTACCTTCTGGCTGAACCTTCCCCGTAGTTTAGATAGAAGAATATAAGGGTTCTTTACTAATTGGCCAATGGCTGTGGGGAGAATTCTACAGAAAGTGCGTGCCGCGCAGGAATTGCGCTCCGGATTTGGGTCTGGAGCGGGGCACGGCCGGGCTCTGCAAACACCGGGCACGGTGCTGAGTGTGCAGCCCCTGCTCCTCTCCGTGCAGCGCTCACAAATGAAGGCGTCTGGGGGCTTTTCTGTAGTTTTATTTTATCCCCCGCCCCCGATTTGTTTTTAATGTCCCGTACCGCAATATCCCCGGCGAGGTTTGAAAGACCTTGTATGATAAAAGGAGCATAAAGGAGAGGAAGAACCCCACCCACCGGCACGCGTCCGTCTAATGTTTTCATTCCCGGGGAATAACATATCAAACAGCAATCGCTTTCAGTCATAAAGGGAGGGGAACAAAAAATTACATGCCCTCAGTTGCCAAATTATTTTTTGCCTTGACATCTTAATTCTTAATCCTTGTGTGTGGTCAAATCAGCCTACTATAGACAACCAATCAAGCAATTATTCCTAAATTATATTTGCCCAGCTCACATTGATTGGTTATTCTTTTCTTATTGGGTAAGCTCATTAATTCCGAGCAGCTTGCTTATTATGCTTTCCACATCATTTTCCTTCGGAGCCTATCTACTCACACCAGCCTGCTGATGTTTCAAGATGCCACGCAGAAAAAAAAGGCCGAGTGATCTATTGCATTGTCTCTTCCAGCAATTACAATTCACATTGCTGATTAACTTTGATGTGAAAACTAATGAGATAAGGCAAGTTATCAAGGCGGACCTGATCGTCATCTCATTTATAGAGCATTTGCCATCAGTGAATGACAAAAACTAATGAAGATGTATCTGACAGCAGGCTGAGCCGCGGCCGAATTTCGTTTCTCATCAGCGAGTGCTCTGCTTCGAACTCATCAGTCTATCTGAAACATGTGGAAATTAGCTTAATAATGAAAACACTTCACCCAAATAGACAAATGTTTACATTAAAACAGCTACATGATAAATAGATGTTAAAGATTTTATGCCTTCTTGAGTCTAAACAATGGAGCACAAAATATGTTCTCATATTCACTAAATCATGCCCATAAAGCTCCCTCCCCACGTGCCGCTGCTGTACCTGCGGGCTCCCCTCTCTGTGGCTCATGGAGATGCCGGGCTGCGGCTGTGATGGTTCGGGCTGCAACTCAGGAATGCCCGTGCCAGGCCTGGGCAAGGAGAGGGGGTCTGTCCCTGCCCACACCTGGGACACATGGCTCCCAAAGTCAGCTTTTTCAGTGCCACCATAAGAGGTGGTGCTGCTGTACAATGACATTTACCCGACGTAGAAAAGGGATCCAGTGCCCCCGGACAGAGTATAAAGTACAGGTACAATTCATGTAAATATAGCAACCTTTCTTGCCTGAGCCGTCACCAAAAAGCCTCCTGGAGTATCAGTCTAGTTTAGAAATGTTGTGATAAAAGGGAGGCAGGCAGAGCTGCTCCCATTTTTAATATTGCGCCTTTGGTATCTTTATTTATGAGAGGCTATTTCATATTTGTCGGCCACTATTTCACACGCTTCTGCTACATCCAAACGTATCCCCGAGACGTTTCTGTATTTGGAATAAAATACTCGTCCATCGCCTGGGATCCGAACAATACTATTTTTAATAAAAAAGACAGGCATCTGCAAGGCAGAAGGGTGAAACTCTCGTTTTAAAAATTATTCCAAAACCGGTGATACTTCAATTAAAATAAAGAATTGGTAAAAGATTCTCTTCCTTTACCATGATATTTTCCTCTCCTTGAAAAATATATACGGACAGGCTATAAAGCACTGTCTCCTCCAGGAAAAAAACAAACCCGAACACGTTACCCCAGTGTAAGAGGAACTTTAAATTTGATTTTAAAAACCGACTATCTAAGTGAACTGGGAAAAAAAACCAAAAAAACAAACCAGAGCCTTTGCAGAAAAGGCACAGGAGCTCCTATAAATTCCGTGCAGCGACGGCTCCGTGTACACACGTGGAAAATCCATCTGAGCTCCCAGCCGGGTCGAGCCGGGAGCGCGGTGGGTGCAGCTCCGGGGTGCCCCCAGCCCCTGCCCTCCGCCCGGCACTCACCGCGTCCCCTCGCTCGGCCGGGGGGACATCTGAGGGGCGGCCCCGAGCCGCCCCGGCCCCGAGGTGCCCCGGCATTGTGCGACGCAGATTAGCCCGCACAAAGGGCCCGCATCCCGGCTAAATTAAAAGAAAAGCCTGCTAGGAAGAGCCGGCGACAAATTACTACTTCAGCGCTGGATTAAATGTAAAAGCCCTTCACAGAGCTGCAGATAAATCCTGTGTGCTAAAAGGAACCATAAAAGTACTTGTTCAAGAGCTACAGGCACAAGTGGAAAATTGACCCCAAAGATGTTTTATTTATTTATTTATTTATTTTA
>VZDJ01000099.1:386696-488438 GCA_008694505.1 Cyanoderma ruficeps | reverse complement strand
ATTTTTTTTTTTTTTAGTAACCGAAGTTTATAAAATTTCTGCCGACGCGGGGAAAGGGTCGCGGCAGCGCGGCGCTCCCTGCTGCCGCGGAGGGCACTGGAGCTGGACACATCTGCGGCCACCGGGGCGAGCGTTCCGTGAAGTCCCAGCAAGGTTTGCTTGGTGCTTCGGAGGGCTTTTGCTTTGTGTATCTCGTTTGTTTGATTTGGGTTTGGTCGGGTTTTTGGTCAGTTGTTGTTNAGTGGGGGTTTTTTGTTTGTTTGTTTGTGTTTTTTTGTTCCCCCCTTTTCCCCCTTCTTTTACCCAGCTAATGAAGAAGAATGGTTTCGCTTTCACCATTCGCACACAGAGTGGGAAAGCACTGCTCCCGTGGTCATTTCCCTTTTCCCCACGCACCACAAGCGCAGGTTCGTTCCCCCATTCCTGCTAAGCCTGCCCAGCAGCGCCGTGAGACCCCGCAGCAGCGCGGGATGCTCCGAGCGGGCAGGACGCAGCCGTCTCCCTTCGGTGCATAAAAACACCGTGTCACCTGTGCACGGTTCATCTCTCCGGCTGTACAGCTATTATTTTATATTTCTAAAGTGCCAGCCCGCTCACGGCAGCGGCTCTGCTGGCTGCCCGGGTGTGTGTATCTACGTGTGCGTGGACGGAGGGACGGACAGGGAGAGGAATGCTGCTCCTCCCTCCCCCTCCCCGGCCTTTATCCTGGCCGCCTATTTTTAATAAATAATTATAGGCAGCTAAAGGATTTGTTCATTCCAAAAGGTCTCCCCTTCACATTTCTCAGAGGTTCAGCTCAAGGAGACGCCATGATAATAAGGCTGACTTGGGATCCCTACTCCACAATGTCATTATGAGCTACCATTTAAAATGAAAAAAGTCTGTACATTATACCTAAAAGCATTACAAGGTCTCAGCTTGGGGAATATTTAATACTGCTGGGAAAGCAGCACTGCTGCTCTGAGAAGGAGGAAAAGGGGACAAAAAACACAGCAAGAGAAAAGTCCTATCTGAAACACAAGCCTAGAAAAAAGATGTTGGGAGCAAGCACGGAGATAATTTGCATTTCCAATGACTAGGACTAATCCTCTGCTACCACGTTTATATTTTCTTTCTTATTACTTTTGTTAATTATCTTCTTTTTTTTTTTTTCACTTGTAGCTTTTCCTCCCATCTCCTCAGCCCATTATTGTCCGGCTCAGCGCTGGATCAGCTGGGGCTGATGACAGCCCATCCACACTGCCCAGGCTCTACAGCCAGGAAAGCGTGGGTACCTCACACACACACACACACACAGAGCCTGGGTGACCCGCCAGGGGCTTGGCTTTGTTAGGGTTTGTTAAGAAGCATTTCTGGGGGCAAGGAAGGGCTTTTTGTCGTGTCCCGGGGCATGGCACAGGCAATGAGCAGCCTCAGCAGTGCCCCATCACTGGCATGGGGACCTCAGGAACCACCCAGCCCTGTCACCCCCCATGAATGCCACCTTGGGCTGCCCTGGGACTGGCAGAGTGTGGAGAAGAAACCAGCCCTCAGCCCTCAGCAGAGAGACAGGTGCCCGCTCCGGGTGGCTGTTCCCGAAAACCCACGCTCCCCAGGCAAGGAGCGTGGTGTAATCTCCAAAGCCCTGCTGCAGAGGCTCTCAGCTCCCAGCCACGCGTGACACTGGGGCTGTGTCTCACCCCTAACTCACAGCCTCTGTCTCTGACAAGAAATTTACATGACTAAATGCCTGTTTGAGACCAGCCACTGCACTGCTCCTGCAATATTATCCTAAAATTTGCTAATAGCAGCTCTTTCACATAAATTAAGTGATAATGAAAAAAAGCCTCCCTTTGAATTTATATATATTTCAGCAGAGAATAATGTTTTATTTAAAATAGTTACAGTGCGCCTTTTGATTTAGAGTTTAAAGTAAATAATATTTGTACATCTAAAACATACTCAAGACAAATGAAAAGCCTCTAGATGCTTTTGTATGAGATGCTGAAGAGCTCTACAAACTTAAAAGCACAACCTCAATTAAGCCCATCTTCATCTGGAAAAAAAATTAGCAACTGAAAGCTGAATATATTAGATAATGCACACTTGCAGGAGAGCATTCTCTTAGCAAAAAATTCTTGATAACCAACCTAAAGCTGGCCTTCGAGTTGCTCGATGCTAATTTTGTTTGAAACTGTTTAACTAACTCTGAATAGATATCCATATTCAACAAAGATATAATTAATGGCAACCTTTTCTTCTGCTTAGAAGACATCATAACAAGCAGAAAAGTACAAAAAGATTTTTATAGTAACTAATTTAAGGACAAAGGGTTGACCTCTAGCATTTCATTAAATAAACGGAGCGAATGAAAGAAGAGTGACAGTATTCATCCTTGTTCAATTCAAGCAGCCAATTTCAAAATGCAAATCATAATCTGCAGATGTTGGAGCCTGATATATTTTTTAAAAATATCATTTGTTCAATTTAAGAACATCAGACATTTGAATTTTAAATTAAAAAAAAATCAAAACCAATTCCCGACTCCAGGTTTAGGCGCAGCGTGACTGCACACTCGTAGCTGGGGTCTGCCGGGGCTTCCCTCCCTCCCTCCCCACCTCCCCAACCACTCATTTTAGACATTACTCCCAAAACCTTTTAATGAAGAAGTTCTGCTAAGCCGTACATTATTTCTGATTAGCACAGCTGGTCAGTGCCACTGCCTCTGCAGTCTGGGGATGACTGAGAACAGCTCCAAGTGGAGCCCAGCAAGCGGCTCCATCCTCACTCCCCACCCGTGGGCACCCTGCTCCCATGGCCAGGCCGTGTCCCCACCCCCAGGGGCAGAGGGGGATGGATCCTCCCTGGATATGCTGCCATGGGGCCGCTGTGGCACAGGGAAGTGTCCTGGCTCTGGTCCCCATGGGTAGCAGAGCCCCAGAGCCCCTGCCTGGGGAGGTGACTAGAGCACAGGTGGGGACAGCAAGGGGAGGTGAGCTGACTCTGAGTTTGGGAACACAACTCCAAACCTCCAGAGCCAGGTTTTCTTTCAGGTGCCAAGGGAAAAGGTGCAGTGGGAAGGGAGAATTTGACTGGACCATGGATGATCTGCAATCCTTTAGCAGGAGAGGGATGAAGTCTCAATCCAGCTTGACAGCACACACTGTTCCACGGGGCTCTGGGGAAGTCAAACACGTGCCAAGGCACACAGGGAGCTCAGGGGAGCAGCCCCAGGTCAGTGGGTATCACACACTGTGCTGAGTACAAATCCACAGATCTCTGAAGGGTTCCTTCCTCATTCTCTTCCATGCCCTTTCACCTTTCTCCCCTGAGCAAAGGAAGCCCAGGAGTGGCACTAAGGGACACTTTTAATGTGCCCAAGGGGGCCGAAGGATGCATTGCCACACCCAACACAATGGCAGCACGAGTTCCTCCCTTCCCATTTCTACACCAGCTCCAACAGCCGCTTCCAGCTTTGCAGGGATAACCCACAGGGCCTGGCACTGCCGAGCCTGGACATGTATGAGGTTTCTCCCCGGAAATGGCTTTAGGGTGTTTGGAAGTGTTTTTGGGGAAGCATGAAATTTTAAAATTTATTTTGGCCATTGAAATACCCACAATTCCCTTCCTTCCTTAATAAATGGAAAAGATCCTGTGTTCCCACCACACGGCCCCTAGTTACTGCTAAGTTACAGTGAAGCACAATCTCTGCAAAGGCATGTATATTAATTAAATTGCTGCTGATTAGGGCCCATCAGTGACTTGCAGTATGAAGAGAGGGAGTGAAATGAATGCCTAGGAGCATCCCTGGGGAGAGGAGAGCAGTGCTGCTGTGCCATGGCCTCACCCCAAGCACAGCAGAGCCATTTCTGAGAGGCCAAGTGCAGTTTTGTCCCAAGCCCTTCCCAAAGGCCAGGAGCCTGCGCCCATCCCAGCCCTGCTGGCGCTGGGCACAGGCAGGAGGAAGGGCCGGGCCTTGCCTTGCCAGCCCTCCTACACAAACAGACCCTGCAGCTGTCGCGGGGTGAAATAAATGACTTCCGGAGGTTATGGAGAATAAATGAATCCATTCAGGCACAAGTGAAGGGGACATTGTTTTCCCCCTCAAAAAGAAAAAAAATCCCTCCCCAACAACCTATATATTAAGGTATCAATGAACAACAAATTCATTCAGTTATGACACAGGAAATCTCAAGCAGAATGGGCTGCAAAACAAACTCAATTTATCTGCATCACACATGCAAAAGGAAAAAAATGCCTCTTGTTGGCTGTTCTGCCAGGGCTGGGGCTCCTCTTGAGGATTCCAGCCACACACAGAGTGTTTTCTGCCAGTACTTTAGTGGTGGGTGCGAACTTCTGAGATTAAGATTGTTCCCTTAGGTTTATCCTCTTCAGGGACAACGTGTGCACAATACGCCTTTGGAGCGTATTTAAAGCCAGGCTGCAGATGCACATAATCTCCATCCTCCTGCACCACAAACAGGAGACTCGGAGGTTTGGTTTTGTTTTTTTTTTTAAAGGGAGAGGAATTAACTAATTCAAAGAAAAACCAAGTTTTCGCTGTGGAAACCTTCATTTTTATATCAGAAAAGAAGAGGCAAAAATAGAAACACAGGCTTGACCCAGACCAAATTTCTCAAAACAAGGCAGTAGCTCTCTCCTCTCCCAGCTCTCAGCAGCAGCCTTGAGCCCAGGGGACCCCATCTGCTCCACAGCATGTCTGGGCACATGCTGAGCCTGAGGGGACACCCCTGACCCCGACTCCGGGAAGGACAGAGGGACAGTGCCCTCCCTGCCCTTACCACCGCTTCCCTCAGCCCACCCCCCTTTGCTGTCCAGCACTACAAACCCGAAACGTGGCCGAGAAACAAAGCCTAGCCTCCGCTCATTTCCGAAACATTTATGCTTAGCTGTTTTTCCCAAGTAACGTTAAAAAAATCTCTTAAAAATGAGTGCAGCGGGTCAATCCTGTGGTAGAAATGGAATCGGTACCCGACTGCAAGGAGCGCTCGGCGTGCAGGGGAATAATCTAAAAGGTTTTAATTAGGGAAAACAGCAATAAATGAAGGAATATGAGCTTGCACGAGAACACTTGAACGTATAAATAACAGGGAAAGACGAGATCTCTCTCCTGCCAGAGAGCCCCAAAACAAGTCAGGACACAGCGTGTCCCCCCCAGACCCAAGGGGCTCTGCAAGAGAAGCATCCCGGGGCGCGGCGCGGCGCATTAAAGCGGAGCACATCTCCGACCCCGTGCGCGGAGCCAGCAGCCCATCCCTTCCATCAGCCGGTGACTTCCTCCGCGTCGCGGACAGCTACGCATCTGTCTGTCTGTCTGTCTGCGGGGCCCGAGCCACCCCGTGCTGCCCGCGGTGCTCGGCTCCGGAGGGGTCCCCGACAAAGGCGGGATGCGGCCGGGCGCGGGGCTCCCGGCCGCTCCTTGAGAAGCAAGTCACGCTCCCCCGACAACTGCTCCTCTGTGCCTGTTTGAACTGTCCCTCCCAATTAGCAGTAATAAGGGACTCTGTAAAGATGAGCAAACAGAGCGCATTCATTAGCCCCGGCAGCCGCCGCCCTCCCTCCTGGCAGCCCCGGGAGATCCCCAGGGCACTGCCCCCAAGGATGCCGAGCGCTGGCAAAAGGCAAATTAATGACGAGTCGCTCGAAGAGTTTGCCCGGAATAATTTTATTCTGCCCAAGAATTGATTACTCCCGGCCTGGAAATATGTCCAAATCAATAAGCCAAAGCTCAGGGCAAAAAAGACATGCTCTAGCCCCATTTATTTATCCACTTTTTTGAGGAATGGCACATGATTTACCGGGCTGGAATTGCTAAGCCTGTCCACAGCGAGGACTAATGACCGACCAGCTGTGGGAAAGCGATGCCTCCATCCATCTCCCAGGCGAGTCATGAGTCCCTGCACCTGCTGGTGATGACCTTGGCAGTGGCCAAGACCCCCACAGTGACAGAATGTGCCTGAGGCCATCCTTGGTAGGCAGATGGATATGGAAGTGAAGCATGTGGGTCGAGGCTTAGGTTCCACCTAAGGAAACGCTTTTAAACCTCCCCAAAAGGATGACTGGTGGCCAGGTGGCAGTCCCTGCACACCTCGTTCCTGTCTGGCCAGCTGGAACCAGGCTAGAGCAATCACTGCTTCAGGGATGAGCTGAAAGTGATGCTAAATGTGCACCACAAATACCAAAACTGTTTGAGCAACATCTGTGGCTGGGCCTCAGCACTGCAGAACAATAACCTGCATTACCCAAGGCGTGCAAATGGCAGGAGGCACACTGCAGGACAAGGACACGCTGCCTCATCCAGGGGGTGAGCCCCAGAGCTGGGGGAGATGGCAGCACCACATGCTGCTTTCCACAGCAGAGGCTTCCTGTGCACCTCGTGGGTGACACGCGCCTGCCAGCACACCCCATTTTCCAATCCTCTGCATGCTCCACGGGGGCCTGGATTTTCCAGGGCATTAAACCCTATCCCCCCTCGGAAAGCTCGGTGGCAGCTGTCATACTGCTGGCGGGGGGTGGGCGGGAGGGCTCCTGCTGCAGACCATCAATGTCACTCCCGAGCCACTGGCGGGTGAAGGATGAGGTGGCCCTGGCAGCCCCAGGAGGTGCTGCTCCAGCAGCACATCTGCACGGACACTCATGGGGCTTCCTGTGCACTGCCACCCATGAAAAGGACGCTTCTGACTGTGTTAAAACAGGAGAACTCAAACCTTTCTGCTTGCCGTGAGCCCTGCAAGCAAACATCTTCATGTAAAACAGAGACATGAAGCAGCAGAGCAATGCCAAAAATCAAAACCTGGCGTTTACTGGCTTCTGCTTGGGCAAACTCCTTCCCACTCCAGCTGCTCCAGACATCTCAGAGGGCATTGTGTCCCCAAGCCTGGGCAGCCTTGGGCTGGAAGAGAACTCCCCTGGGCCCAGTCTCACAGACGAGAGATGCTAGGGTGGGAAAGGGAGCCCAAGGAAAGAGCAAACCACAGTGGTGTTTGAAGCAAGCCTTGTTGAACCCCAGCTCAGAGGCAGGGCAGGGAGAAGAGCGAGTTTGCACCCAGCAAAGCTGTGCTCTGCCTGCCTGGCCCTGCTGACGAGCCCGAGCCTCCGGCCTGAGCCTATGGCCAGGGGCTCCGGGCCAGCCAGGCGGTCGCAGCCTGGCTGACAGCCTCCTTCAGCTGCATTTGGCTCTGCTCATGGGGAATCTTTCCAGACTGGAACACTGCTGTTTCCCCATTCAGAACGGGAACATCTGTGAAAAGGGATCATTCATAATAAACTTGTGAGTGCCGGGTAGGAAAAAAAAAAATCCTCGTCCCAGAAAACAACATAGCCTTTATTTTTCCATGTGGCTGCCCGAGCCCGCAGCACCCTGGTGGGTGGGGCAGGGAGGGCCTGGGGCTCAGCTCAGCCCCCTGCACCCCCAGCTCAGCCTGATACAGCGGGACAGGACAGCAGCACTGAGGGACACATGGTGGGGCTGCCATTCCTTCACCCACCTCCCTCACAGCCTAACAGGCACAAATCCCCCCATGTGGCAGCGACACATACAAGTTTTATTACTCAATAAAATATTTGAAACAAAATAAATGTTTTTGTCAAACACTATATCTCCTCAAATAATAATGCACCAGCTTACTGAGAAAAACAACCGACATTCATATTCTATGGCAAAGGTTTATTTTGCCTCCCAGAGGAGAGGGAAACAGGCATTTCAATTCGGAATTCAGATACTGTATGGGAATACAGTAACTATAGTTCTCAGAGGGTTTGTGCAAATGCCAGCAAAACAAACCCCAAATCAAGTTTATTAGCTGGTGGAGATCTCTAACAATCTTACACAGTGACTGATGAAGCCGTCGGGGAATTCCTTTCAACATTAAGTGATTTAAAGCCCCGACAGAAACTTCATTGTCTGTTCCAAGACAGAAAGAGTCCCTCAGAATCCAGAACTGCTCCAACACCAGCGCTGGCGTGGGTGATATCGCCAACATGTGTTTCCTTTCATCTGGAAATGTTACCGGGAATCCTAACATCCCAAGTCCTGGGGAGAACCATAAAGGGAGAAAGCACAAATGAATTAAGAACTGCAGCCTGTGTCCTAAAGGCCCTGTCTGTATTTTGATGGTAAGGCTGGGATGTTCACTTCTGCCCTGAGCGTTCTTCCAGAAATGATCCGGGTGTCATTCCCCACATGGATCAGGCACTGAACACCCACAGTCTGCTCAGCGTGGATGGGGTAGGTTTTGGATGCAGGTTTTGGATACAGCCAGCTCCCACCAAAGCACTGGGTGCTAGAACTGGGCTGGCTGTGCCGCGGCGGGGCTGAGTTGCTCTCTGGGAAAGCAAGCACTAGGACTGGAAAAGCAGCCAGGTTCTCGCTCTGGGAGGGGTGATGCCCTTCCTGAGGATATCTGAGGGGAGAAAGGTGAAGGCGAAGGTGAAGGCACAGCCAGTGCCCCCAGAGCATCCACATCAGGCCAGCTCCCGCAGAACCATTTTTAAAGGCACACTCAGAAATGCACAGCTCTAATTGCCAGGTTTTTTTGTCACGCACACTCATCACTGGGTCATTTGCATTTTAGCTGCTAAAATATCAGGAGGATGTTATTTAATCAATCACCACAGCTCACAAAGTCCTAAGTGAGAGAATATTTTTTGATTGTCTCTGCTTGTATCTAAACGTCTCAAAAACCCGCCAGCCAGTTCTTCATTTCAATTAGGGCAATGCTGATCATTAGCTAACTAATAAGGACCAATTTTCTGTCACAACTATTTCCTAATTAAATTCAAAACAGAGATTTCTAACCCAGATGGTCAGTGATGCTACAGATTTGTTTAAATTTGGTATCACAGTAACAAACTACTAATTAGGGTTTGTAAATACACCAATTCCCTTATGACTTAGTTGTTAGTAATGCATACAACCAGTTTATTAAAGCACTAATTGTGTCTGGCTTTACTTCGGCCTAACACATAATCCACTTATCACATACTGGTACCAACTCATTTTGAAGGGATTATGAATGAAATCATAAATGAGGTCTCGCATCCCTTTCCCGGTATGCTTAATAAAGGTTTGGTGTCATATTTAGATGACATATTTAGATTTTCTGACTCCGATGAAGAGCGGCCTTGCAGTGATGGTGGTGCTCCATTCTCCAAAGGCTGTTTAACGAAAAAAGTTTTTGCCCCAGCTCCACTGGGCAGCAAATTGTCCCAGCAGCCAAGCTCCTCGAAAGGAGCTCTGGAGTTTCCCAGAGAAAGCATTGACTTGTTCATTTCCCACTGCAGTCAAGCTTAGCCCCTCCAGGGGGCTGGGGCTGGCACTGGAGGCTCATGGGTCTCCAGCCCTTTGCCTGGCGACCCTCTTGAGCCTAGACCATCTCCTTGTGAAATGGAGGGCTCCAAACTTGCAGGAGGGAAAAGATCCTGCCTCTGGAAAAGACCCTGTTTTTTAGGCAAGGCTTTGTTCTGAGGAGCCCAAACGGGCAATACCCCACAGCTGGGGCATTGATGCCCCTCGCTGCTGCAGCTTTATCAAGACTGCACAAAGTAGGAAATAAATGATAGATAACTGTGAATTGTGAGGTTATGTAAACATGGAGGGGGTTCCAAAAGTATCCTATTAAACCATAAAAGAAAAGCGTGGATGGTTTATCACATCACTAAGACCCAAGAATGCATTAATAAATAGAAGAATAGATAACGAACCGTGGAGTACAAGGCTAAACTATCCGCTATTGTGAGGATCCTGTGACAGTATAAACAATGAAGGGGAAGAAAAAAGCTTTGTTGGTCTGTCACCAGAACCTTGTAGTGTATCTTTTATAGCCCATTTTTAATGAATTCACAACACCTATCAGTTATTCTCTGCCCAAATCCCTCATTTTCCTCCCTCTTGAATGCAAATTCCCATGCTGCAGTCTGCCTTCACCATGACTTCCCCTGTTAAACTTGGGGCTCTCTGGGTTTCAATGGTCTTTCAGCCACAGCCAGAATAGGTTTCTGTTTTCATATTTCCAAAGGGTTTTCAGGATGGTAACAAAAATGGGGGGGTTTAATGCAAAGCAGGAGTACCTCTGAGCCTTGCTGCATCCTTTGCTTCTTCTATGACAGAAGGGTGAATGTTCAGACGGGTCTGGTTCAGCCTGGAGTGACGATGCCCAGACGTGCCTGCAAGGAAAAAAAAAACCAAAACAACAAAACATATGAAAGCTGCTGCTCCTCTTGCTCTTTTTCAGCCCTCAGCAAATAACACTGAGAATTGTTGGAGGGGACTTCATATTAATCCAAGAGATAGTACCCTTTTTGTAGACACTACTGAGACTCACTAACAGTTTATTTTCACTGTATTGAGGGGGTTTTATCATTAAATAAGGACATGGGATACATTTACTGTAGATTACTTTTATTTTTATTACAGTGTCGTTAGGTACAGAGCACTAAGGAGACAGGGCTGACCATGACACACTCTGCAGTAAAACCCCTTCAGTCCTGCTTCCAGCAGAATCCGAAATCCTGATTAATTTCCATGTAAAAAATCCCGAAGACTTTGTGCTGCTGCAGCTCAGTGCTGCACTGACATCTCATAGGACCACAGCCTGGAGAAGGCTGGTGGAGGCAGAGGAGTGTCCATGTTAAAGATGGGGAACGTGGCACAGCACGATGGATGCCCAAAATTTCAGGGCTCTTTGGTGGCAAACCCCACCTGTAGCAGACCCCCATGGAGCCTGCACTGGGCCCTCTTTGAGGCTCACGCTGGGAACTCGTCCTGCCTCCTTACTCTTCACACCCTCAGAGGATGCTGCAGGTTGGCAGGAGAAGCCAGACAGCTGTTGCCTTTCCTCACTCCAAGAAAATGGAATTGAAGTGACTCAACTGAACCCCAAGCAGCAGGCAGGAGTCTGGATTTGCCTTTTCTGGACTAACCACACTCGAGCTCCCAGCACCTCTTGGTGCGTGTCCCACCAGTGCATCCCTGTGAGCTTCTGGCTGCCGGACAGCCACACCACAGGGCCCCTTGTCCCTAGGGAAAGGACAGGGGGCCACCTCCCCTCTCCTTCACTGGGTGCCAGAGGCAAGGCACAGGCAGGGAGGCAGCCGCCCTCCCTCCCTTCCCTCAGCCTGGAGCCTCTCTCCTGACCACAGACAGCAGGTGGCTGCTCTCCCAGGAACACACTTCAGGCCGGTGAGGAGTACAGCCGAGTGCTCAACAGGCTCTGGAAATAAGTGGAAGTCAAATAAGTTTGCCACTCTTTGTCCCCCTTTCAATATCTAGCTTTGATCAAAATCCTTGGATACTCAAGTGGTTGTTGACTTAATGTAGTAATGAGACATAGCCTTAAGTGAGGCCATTTCTGTGCCCATTCAGTCTCTCTGAGAGCAAGGGATGCAGGAGGAAAAGCCTCTCCTGGTCTCTGGGAGCTGCAGTAGAGCCCAGAGCAGAGGCCTGGCCCCAGCTCCCAGGAGAGGCAGCAGGAAGGCCTGCTGGCCACATCTACACAGGGCACACTTAACATCCTTTTTGTGCAACAGAGCCTCGCTGGCATGGCGCTGGGCGACACCAAGTAATCCACTAAATATCCCTCCTCCAAAAGCTGCAGCAGGTGGCCAACTCCAGCAGGGCCTGGACACCAGACACCATTGTCATCATTGCCTCATCCTGGAGACCACTGGGGAAGAGGGTGGCACCACCCCAAGGACATGGACTATATGATCTTCAAGGCACTTTCAAACCTAAAAGGTTCTGCTATTCCCTGGGCAGGTTATCGACCTGATCAAAGCAGGAGGGAGGGAAGAGCCCACGAGCCCCGAGAAAAGTAAAAATCCTCCAAGTGACGGGGAACGGCTCAGCCAACTAGGATTTTAATTCCCCTTGTTATGCACAGCCAGTCAATAAATTCTGTACCAAGCAGCTGCTCTAATTCTTAAGCCCATTAAGCCCTACATCTGATAGGCGGGCAGGAGGGGCTGCCGGGGGGCACAGACGGCGCTCCTCGAGATATGAAACATTTCCTCTTGTGCATCTGGGTCACCCCAGCCAGCCCTACTCTGAACGGGTATTTTATGGAGGCGGCGAATAAGAATTTATATAAATATCCTGCCAGAGACACACACCCCACATATGGAGAGAATAAAGAGGTGACTGGATGAGATGCGGTTGAGTGCTGAACATTGGTGCTGCAACAGAGCAGGAGAGCAGAGCTGGAGGGGAGAGTCTGGGAAAGAGCAACAGGATTTGGATGTCTGAAATGGAGGGAGATGATCCCAAGGGGCTGGGCAAGAAGCCAAGAGGGAAGAAAAGCAGAATCAGAGATGTGGGGAGGAAGAAAACTCCAGGAGCAGTACGGCAGGCCCAGAGATGGCTGTCTCTGAGGCAGGAGGAGGCCAGGAGCCACAACAACAGTTCCTGGAGCGAAGGGGCAGATGGCTGGAATGGAGGTATCCCCTCCACTGCAGAGATGAAAGGCAGGAGAGAAAAGGGAAAACACTAGGAGTAGAAAAGCCTTTGGCAGCCAAGACGGTTTTGCTTGTTAATTGGCAACAAGCTAACACATTAATTACAAAGTTACTGGATGACGAGAAAAAACATTGGCAGCGAAGCAATTCACATTCCTTCGGAGACTGAACAGAGCCTGAACAGAGCCTGCTCTAGGAATGTTGCCTCTGCCCACCCACATCCAGGACCTGAGCACCCCAAGGCCTCGGAGCCAGGCATAACATGAACAGGGATTAAAAACCATCCCACCTTCAGCTGAGCTCTCACTCATCTCATATTAGTGTGAAAGATTAATTACAGGACATCTGCATCCAGCCTAAATTTATTTTCTTTTCATCCCTTAGACAAAAATTTGAAAATCAGCTGCCCACTGCACAGCAGGCCTACAAAGAGCTGCTCTCCCTGTCAGCTCCACAGGGCACTGGACAAGAGAGCAGCAATGAGCCCTTAAGCCTTGGCCAAGGCAAGGGGCATAAATGAAAGTTTGCTCAATTCTGAGAACACACTGGCTGCAAAGAGCCCACTCCTCTAACCTTATCCAGCCTCAACATGTAATTTTCTCCCCCCTTGCAAGGCTGGCTGGAGCCATTCATGTCTCAGCCCCGGCCAAAGCCCAATCTCTCTCCAAAGGCTGTTCCTGGCCTGGAAGCCAAAAGCGGGTTTGTTGTCAGGAATCAAACAGAGCCATTGGCACATGCTGGCAGTCACGGCTCTCAAAGCCCAGCACATGGCTCCTGCAGGACAGGGACATGGCAGTGCCCGGAATCCCAGAGCCAGGCTGTGGGCTGGGGGGCTGGCCAGACACAGCAAAGCCCCCAGGACCTCCCCCTGCTCCATCCCAGGTCTAACACAGCCCCTCGGCTCCCCAAACCTGCTAACAGCCAAGGGGAGACAGCTGCTGGACCACTACTATCAGCAGTGCCCTCCACTGATCTCAGATGGAAGAATATTTTGCTTTTCCCTGGACTTCTGAGTAGCTGAAAGGTTGGTGCACTTTGGTTTGTATTCAAAATCTTCTTCCAGGAAGGAGCTTATGGGTTCAAAAGCTTCAGCATTACGAAGAAATTCTTCCCTGTGAGGGTGTGAGGTAGTGGCACAGTTTCCCCAAGGAAGCTCTGTGTGTTTATTTCAACTCCTGCAAACAGCACTAATAAGTTTGCTAATAATGGCATAGATCAGTGGCTGCTGCTGGTAAATTAATTAGGAACAGCATCTCTGTGCTCTGATTAGTTGCCATCCTTCCACCTCATCATTTTGTCACTAGCTCATGTTTCAAATGCCACTAGAAGCCCACTTGAGCAAGCCCATCCAGAAGGGGGGACCTGCAGTGCTGGGCACATGCTCAGAACTGAGAGAAAATGGCTTTAAAACCTTCAGAGCTTGTCAAGGCCAGTTTATTCAAGGTAATTAATCTGAGGTTTTAAGAGCATTATGTATTTCCTGCACAAACCAGCTGACGACACGACACTGCTGCAGAAGCATCCCAGTGTAGTGGGCCCCAAGAACATGAGGCTCAGGGATCAGCCTTTCCCCTCCCAAAGCCCCTCCCAGGCTTCACCTGGAAATTCAAGATTATGTGGGCTGGCTTCTCTCCCTTGCCTGCTGGAGTTTGAACTCAAAGCTCTCTGTTTCCTCGCAGTTGTGAGGACCAGGAATTAAGTGAAAGTTTTAATTCCAAAGACCACTGAACATTCCAAATCCAAGGAATGCACTTCAAAGGCCTGTGGCTGCAGTGACAGGAGCCAATACTCCAGATCTAGAACTGCAGCCCTCACTACCTCATCTGGGGCAGCAACACAGATGGGAGCACATAAATCTATTACTTCTGATTACCCAAGTTAATAATTTAGTAGGAAATGGGGTTCCTGGGGGTCATTAGCATTAATTATTCTGCAATGCCCCACCCCTGAGGAGAAACTGAAGATGCTGTGACACACCCAGTGAATCACTGTACCTGCCTGTCTACTGTCCACCTGCAGCAGAGAGAATTTTAATTGACTGGAACCAAAAGACCCTTCTGAGGTTTTTGAGGAACAGACAGCAAACCCTTCTAGGATGGTTCAGATGCTTGCTGCACTTGTGGTGCAATCCCCGGGCCCTGCTACATCAAATGGAGATCAAAAGCAACAATAGTCTCTAATCAAGGGTATCTGCGTAATAGTTTTCCTGAAGGATGTTTGTGCAGGTGAGCGAGGAGTAAAGCATTGTTTCATGAAATGGTAATTTCCTTGTATCTCAGAGAATGAATCCCATTCGCTCACTGGAGTATAATTCAATTAAAGGGGAGAACCCTATGCCAGGGAATGAAATCTATCGGTTCGACTGCGATGCTGCAAATCATACCAAGCAAGAAAATGGCATTTGGTCCTGACATCATGATTTATTTCCTACTCAGTATCTTATAATTCTGACAAGATAAGCCAAGACAAGAAATTATCACATGTGCATGGGGGTTGTGCCTGATCTTCTTTATTCTCCCTTCCCAACTCCAGGACTCTGTGTTTCAGCCTTATCTTTGAAGAGGCCAGTAAAATAAATGGAAATATTTTACAGAGGCCAAGCAATACTTGCTCTGCACCCACGGCCGGCACAGGCATCTCCAACATCCAGCCATGTCCAGCATGGGACCAGAGAGCCCCACTGCTTCTCTTTCCCCACCCCACTCCCTGAAGCCCACAACCCCCTTTCCTCAGGATGGCAGAGAGGAAGGAACACTCTACTCCATGGAGAACTCTCCTCTCTCCCACCACAGGGAGAGTTCTCAGTGGCTAGAGAGTGACAGGGGAAGGCTGTCAGTTGTCCTGCCTGGATGAGGCCCCAGCATGGAGCCCTGCCAAGGGGAGGCTCCCTGTCAGCCAGCCTGGGGTCACTGCCCATGCCCTGACCCTGCCCAGCCCACCTCGCCTGCCCACATTCTTCTCCCCTCCCTTGACACCAGCCTGTGGGGCACCTCGGCTCATCTCCTTGGCCACCAGCAGGAATGCCCGGGCAGGGGGACGCGCTGTGGTGCTGCTGCCCTCCTCGGTGAGGGTGTCAGGAACCCCTCGTCCACAGACAATCTGTGAATTCATTGTCCAATGCAGCTCAGCTCAGGCTGCCCATGTAATAGCTGTCCTTTGCATGGCACCAGGCGGGAGCTGTGGGGCAGCATTACCAGACACACTTGGCTTCCTTCAGAGAGACTTTTTAGCTAATTGACCCTCCTCCTCCTAATTTGCTTTCAGGATCTTAAAATCTTCCCCCTGTCACCATCAGGGGAGCATCTTCTCCTCTCCTTGTCCACACTCCAAATTCCTGAGCACAGGTAAACAGACATTCATTCCAGCCTGTCAGCAGGCAAGGAAAGCTAATTAAAGTATTTGTAGCACTGCTGGATTGCAATCCTCTGCAACTAGATCAGAAAGCTGTCTGGCCAAAAATAAGTGGTATTTTAATTTATCATATTTTTCTTTTACGCAGTTTACCCCTTTACCACCACACCCCATAACATCTCTATCACAAAAATGTCCTCATTCCATGGAAGTCTCTTCTCACAGACCTTCCTGAAGGGCTGTGTGTCCATACAAATTTGACCTCTTGGTGAAGGCTGTTTTCTCCCAAGTACCCTAACAAGTTTGTCAACAATGCCTCCAGCTGTGTTGGGGGTGGACAGCCTGGCTGGGGACACTGCAGCCGAGAACAAGCCACCCCAATGTGCGTCAGAAGAATAGATGGGTGACAGTCACCTGTTACCTGCCCGTGCCTTTCCCTCTGGGAGACACAGCTGCACCAAGTTACTCCAGATTTTACCCCTAAACCAAAAGTTAATCTGAGTTTGAAAACAAAAGCAGTGCTGTTTGTCCTTGCACGCCAAGGATTACAACTATTGAAAGGGTTCCTCATTATCGGCTTGTCACTGTCTCTGCTTTAATCTCCACCTCTCCTCTGCTCCCTGCCTCCCTCCTGCTGCTCCTGCTACCCCAGGATGCTCGGCCAGGCCAGTGGGATGTACTGGGCAAGCCCTGCTGGGCAGCCCACGGCCCCTTCAGCTCCCTAACAAGATCATCGCCTCTGGCCAGAGAAAAAACTCCCACCAAAGATAATTCCAACACACAAACCCTGTTACTAACTGTTCTTTGAAAGAAACAGCCTCTGCAGCCCAAGCAGATCCAAGTGGGTCAGACATGTTGTGCCTCCAAACACCTTTCTGGAACTCAGGTTTTCCTTTCCACAGAATTTATTGCATTTGTCTGCTGACAGAAGAAGGCAAAACCTGCAAACAGCCATTTTTAAGACACCCTGAGCATTTCAGGAGCTGGGGCACTGATGTCACACGCCCCAACAGCTGGTGACAATGCAGGGCTGTCACATTAGTCAGCACTGCAGCAGACGAGCATTATTTGCCCATCAGCCCTGAAAGCCATTGCCATGACCTGGGAAAGAGTTGGGAGACACGGAACACATGGCTTTCATGGAATCATACCAAGCATCATTATCAGAGTGAAAACTAGCTCATTTTTAAAGCTGTCAGCGGTGGAATTCAGTGTTATTTCCTGGCTGACACAAGGAAATCTTGGTGCAGCCATTATCTGAGAGAAAACTGGTTCTGTAGTTTGCAAAATTAATAGTATTTGGCCCGCTAGTTTCCGTAGTAACCGGCCCACCATCCCTCCCTGCCTGCCCGTGGCAAGGTCTCTCAAGCATTTCATATAGTACTTATCCATTTTCTTGCTCTCACCTCGCTCTCACCTTTACTTTCAGCGCAGAACGCAACACAATCCACCGCCACTAAAGACTAGGCTGAGAGTCAGATTAAAATTATCCCTGTTTGCCCTGACCTCTTTTCTCTGCAGGTGAGAGTGTCCCCATTCAGCAGCTAAATGAAGCAGAAATGATGGAGTGTTTGTTTTCCCTGACTTTTCCTCAGCTTGCCAGTAAATTTACAGCCTCGAATATGAAGTGTTAATTTAATGTTCCCACTGAGCATCTCATTGTCAACAAAGGCTTCAAACCCTACGAGAGGAAAAGGTTAGCTCATGCAGAAAATGACCCTTATGGCTTGATTGTCTTCTGGTCCAGACTCACAGCGAGCCGAAAGCGGAGGGCTTTGACTCGCAGCTTAATGCATTTGATGGCGATAAATGGGAGCTCTCTGCCTCGGCGCAGGAACGGAATCACCTGTAATGCTCACTTATTTGTCTGTGCAGACAATCTCCGCAGCCCCAAAGAGAAGCGGCCTCATCACGCCCCTGTCCCCCGCCAAACTAATTTGACAGAACTGCAAAGTTAAACCCTTCATTATCCCCCAACTTCAGTGGAAGGGGCTTGCTGGCTGTAGATTACAACACGACATTAGTGGTGGCGTGAAGCATGAAATTACTTTTCTTACCTGGTGCTTCAAAACTTTAAGGCCTCAGCTCTGGTGACATGCAAAAAAAATATTCTTTCAGGGAGGAGAAGTCACGGAAGGAAGGAAGGAAGGAAGGAAGGAAGGAAGGAAGGAAGNAGGAAGGAAAAAAAAAAGAAAAAAGGTTTAAATAACCAAAAGCCTCTGTGGGCTTTCTGTGGCAGAATTTTACATGCAGAAGGCTTCACTACCAGCACATTTAGTTACTTTGTCTGGAAAAGGAGTTTAAAACTCACTCTACGTGACATTTACAGAACTAATTCACAGACCGGTTGGAGCATGAGCAAGAGCCACCACATGCTTTGTGCTACACTAACCCTGCTTGGGATCTTTAGGAGAAAATAGAAACCGTGATGATGGCGTGGAACAGGATAGAACAATTTAAAAGAAACTCAAATACCAGATTTTATTTTTCTTACAGCTAAAACTAAACCTGGAAGCAAGACGAAGTTTATGACACATGCTAATGCACACATGGTGGGACTATTCATGGGGAAAGCAAGCAAAACCCTCTATTAGCAGCCAAAACGTTCAAAAACATAAATATCCCAACCCCAGCCAGAAGCTATTGACTCAACTCCCACAAAAATGCCTTCCCACAAGCTTTTCTGAAAGCCCATACCACATGGGATTAATTTGGGTGAAACCCTTCTTTGCACTGCTGGCTTTTGGACTTCCAAAGCCCATTTGGAGTCAGAGGTATAGGTAGAAGAAAATCTCACCAACTGGCCCAGCAGTTTGCAGCCCATCTCTCAGTGCTTCCCAAGGAATTTCAGAGGTCACAGCTGAAGCACTGCCATTTCATCAAGAACCTACATTACACAAATGAGTGTCTAACTCACCTGGCTTGCTGTGCACCTCTGGGAAGCAGCACCTCGCATCCCACATGACCACCACCAAAATCACAGCCCCAGGAAAGCCAGGGAACAGGGGAAGCTGACGGGGCTCATAGGGACACAGAAGCATTCACAAGGTAATGGTGGGAATTGAATTCCACAAGCACCATTCAACTGCATTTCCTTCAGCAAGAAGCAGAAGCAGGTCTTCGCGTGCCATTGTGTCCCTGTGAGGAGTGGGAGTGTTTGCAGAGAGACGGCTGCTCTCAGGCCTGAATGTTTTATTCGGCTTGTGCCGAGCCGCGTGCAGCCACGCCAGGCTGGAGCTCTGCAGGCTGCTCCCAGCCACGCCGCCTTTGGGAGCCATTTGCTGGTCACATTGTCAGTTAACAGGAGTCATTTTGAAAGCAGCAATTCAGTCTCTACAGTCCTTTCCTAACAGCATTTTCAGCCTGCAATTTGGATGATAGGAAAATTACAACCCTGCTGCACTATATTATGTGATATAAATGTTACTGCAATTAAGCCGATGAGGAGAAACCCCAGAAAACAAAGATGTGTCATTGCTGCTTGCTCCTTGTTCTCTCCCCAGAAGTCAAGCAGTTACGGAAGGGCAGTGTAGGAGAAGAAGCGTTTCAATGAGCTGGAGGGGCTGCAGGAGCATGGGAGCAGCACAACCCCCTGGGGACAGGCTGGGATTTCAGCCAGCTCCCTAACAAGTGATTTGCCTATGGCACACACGAGGGAGAACCCCTATGGGGAGCAAGGTACGGCCAAAAGCAGTCCAGATATCCAGGCATCCTTCTGGTGATAGAATAGGACACGTTAGGACACTTTGGAGGTGATCTCCCACCAATTATGCCAGAGATCTTAATTCCTTATATCCTCAGAACCCACCCATGGTTTCCTTCTCCCAGCCCAAGCTCCAAACACCGCTGGAGCATTCTGATGTATCTGGAAGACATCAGCCCAGGTAGCACAGCATCACTTCTCTGTGCAGAGCAGGAAAATAGCATTATAGAATACATGCCCTGTGGGTGAGCCAGCCCCCAGTCCCAGTGACACCTACAGGCAGTGCTGCAGCTTGGGGACCAAGCCTGTCTGGGACACCTGGCCAGCTCTGCAAACACCTGGCACCTTCTCTCCAAAACCTCAATTGGGCACTGAGCAAATGTTCATTCACAGAGCACCAGCCACAGTAAACGACTTCGATTTCACTGTTTCTGAAGAGGAAAAAAATAAAGCAAAAAAGGATTCCCAGCACTCATCATTTACTCCAAGGTGCTGTAACCAGGTAGAAACTTGTCTTTTATATGCTGAACTGTGTCCATGAAAACACATTATTTTTAAGTGGGCACTGGAGAAACCACAGTCAACATTGACTTCTTCATGCCACCACTAACACTGGATACTTCAATCATTTGAAGGTTTAAGTGGAGATTAACAGAGACCTCACCTGCATCTCTCTCTGGCAGTTCAGCATGTTTTGGGCATGCTCTGCAGCAGCAAAGCTCCTGAAAGGCAAAACCCCGAGGAAGCCTTGCAATCTGCAGAACAAAGTCTCTGTCAACAGCCCCCACCCTGGACAAAATCAGAGCCCAGAGAGGCACGTGCCAGATCCCACTGCTCGGGTGGCTCCCAAAGGGTGCCCAGCTCTTCCCCACTCAGCTGCAGATCCCAAATCCAGACAGCACCTCAGCAGAAATCCTGCTTCCTCAGCAGTGAACAAGCTCAAGACAAATGCTTTAAGAAATATCCCAAGCAACTCTGCCATGTAAGAAGCTTGAGAAGCAATACAGTTATTTCTTCCTTCTGTTCTTTTTTTTTTGTGGGGGGGAGGGGCTCCCAGGCCTGGACACTGGAAAATTCCAGAAACTGCCAACAGCATGTGGCTTCTTTGAACATCCCTTTGAACATCAGAAAGCTGTGGAAAGCACCGGCTCACATTATTTTGGGTGGAAGGTCTCCAGCTTTCCAGGAAATGGATCAAGTCTCTTGCCGCCTGGGAAGCTGGGGTGCTTCCCAACCTCTACCCCAAAGCAGGGTGCATGACTGAGGCCCGGCTGGCTGGACACTCCCCAGCCCTGTGGAAGCCCTCCTGGTCCTGCCCCGTGCCCCAGCAGCAAGGGGACTGGCAGCCGCATGTCCCTAATGGCCGGCTGCGATGTGCTGCCACGTCCAGCTGATTAGCTGTGGGTGATCCGAAATGTCAAACCATTATCTGCGCCAGCCACTGCCACCGGCGCACAACGCCCTCCTAATCACGGCCTTGCTGCTGGTAAGTGGGAAAGGTGATGCTTAAAACACAGAGTGGAAATCAGCCTGAATTACTGAAACAAACCAGCAAACCCCTTTGTTCCTGTCAGCCTTTCTGAGGCGGGCCCTGTCTGGTTGGCAATGGGATCGTGTCCTCGCAAGGCAATTTGCAATATCCTAACTAAGATTAAGGACATTAAAAGACTCCTGTCCCACCCCTACACCCAGGTACCTGCATGCCTCCCCTGCTATGGGTCCGTAACGTCTGCTCTGTGAACACTCCCATCCCCATCCATGGGTGGGAGCGTCTGGGAGGAAAATCCTGCCGAGGGCAAGGGGGATGGAGCTCCTCACAGAACCTGCAGCCCATGTTCACTGGAATAAACACCCCCATGGTGCAGGGCAGGGCAGGGGCAATCAGCTCTTCCTCACACCATTTGCCTCCAGAACACAGCTCCTGTCCACATGTGCTTTCACTCCAACACCCTGGAACAGGCAGCATGGAAACACTCCTGGCCAAAACCAGACCCAGATGATGCTGCATTCAGCCACCGTCATGCTTGACACTTCTTATGATTTCTTGGGAAAACATTAATTTGAAACATCTCTATACTCCATGCCAGCACCACAGCAGGGAATAATTGCCCCATTTCAAGCTCAGAGCAAGGCTCAGATAGAGGGAAAAATTAAACTAGGATAAGAGCAAGAAACTGTTAAATGTCAAAAATATTTTACTGCCAGTTCAACAATAAAGTCTGGAGGAGATAAGTCTGTGTGTGTACTAACATTATATAAAAAAGTGATTATTCAGTCCTGGGAACAGAGCTATTGATTCCAGTAACAAAGGGCACTATATACACTGCAGTGGGTTTGCTCTTTTTAGCCTGGGAAAATTGATTTTCTTAAACTTTCCCTTGAACCTGCAGTAGGGTTTAATCTGAACCTAAAGGAGCCTTTTAAGAACTCCCATAAATTAAAATTATATCTCTTCATTTGGCACATTTTGGCTTCCTGCTGTTCTGGCAGAAACACGAGAAACGCTGGAGAAAGAGGTGGGAGGAAGTGATAATGGCATTTTGTGACAGCATCCCTGCACATGCTTGTTCCCACACATTAGAAATAACACATAAACATTGAAATGTTTATTTACACACATTAGAAATAACATGTAAACATTGAGACATTTGTTGCCATACATTAGAAATAACATGTAAACATTGAAAGTTCATGAAGCAAAACATAAGACAGCTTAACACTACTGTGAGACTTAAAAGGCTGAAATACAACCAGGGAAGAGAAAGATGAAGGCTGTAAGAGTCCAGGAGGCACATGGAGGCAGCACATGGAGGCACATGGAGGCATTGGAGAGGCTCAGGCGTTCAGGCTGTGTGCCCAGACAGCCCAAGGCTGGCAGGGGACAGTCACCTTTGGATCCACCCACAGGTAAAGGGAGGTGGTGCCCAGTGTGGCCACACCCAGACACCTGTTTTCCATTGTAGGTGCCTGAGGACCCAGGCAGGTGTGAGGCCCTCATACAGCCCATCTCTTTGTCACTGGGTGAAGGTGTGACTCCTCATCCCACCTCGGTGTCACTGGCCCCATGGAGGTGTCACCCCCAGGGCCCAGCCAGCTCCCCAGCACCAGCCCCTGCCCACACGTGGTGCGCCCGCGGGCTGTTTACAGCTCCCGCACACTGTCTCCTTTGTGGCCCCACTGAAAACCTGCAGTGTGCAGCACACTACTGTACATTTACACGGTTGTTTTTCCCCTCAGTAAGGCAGTAAATTATCTTTTATTCAAACAACAATTCCTAAAACAAAACCAAAAACCAGCCCCTGGTCAGATGTGTGCGCAGCGAGGCAGGGTTTGTTATTTAAGCAGCAGCCAGGCTGTGTGCTATGCAAACAAACCCCACACTCTGTTCTCCCAACCTCCTGCTGACTTTGCAACTAATTTTGTTAGCGAGGAGAACACACTGTGCGACATCAATGCAGCAAAGAGCCTGGAGACGTTTGTTCATAACTTTGTAACAAACATTGATCAATCGATTTTTGCCTGAGTGTGGAGGGAAAAGCCCACAAACAAAACAAAACACATATGGGGAGATTTTTTTAATGGCACAAAGGGCAATTAGGCACCCAAGCTTCCAGTGAAATGAGATTCCTTACGGTCCTCTGTGCTTTTAAGTCTTCCCCTTATACTCAATGGAAGCAAAATCTACTGTCAAGCCTCCAAAGGAGGAGAAAAATCAGCTGCAACCAAGAGATGGTTGGTGGGCCTGGTGCAGCATTTCTGAATGCACCAGAACAAAGACAGGTGAAGGCTCCTGACAAAGTGAAGGACACCCTATCCCACGTGTACAGTCTTTTGTACCGTGTATCAGATCAATGCAGAACCAGCAAAACAGAGAAAGCACTAATCAGCTATCAGAAATAACTAAGTGCTGTGTAAACAGTGCAACATGAGCGTATTTACCCAAGCCCACTCGCCCAGCTGTGCACCACAGCAGCACAGAGGGACCTTGGAGCCCCTCACCTGGCCAGGCAGGACAGGTGGCACAGCTGATCCAGCCTGCATGCCCTGTGGTGCAATTGTGCCTTGTGGTGTGTGGAACAAGCTGCACGCTGAGCAGACTCCCAGCCACTGGCACCATGGCTCTGCACAAAGGCACCTCCCGGGCACATTTGATCACAGGTCTAGGCAAAACTTGATCTGATCGTGTTTCAGCCAAGCTCCAGCCCTCAGCCTGGACATTTCATCTCTATGCCCAGCACTGCTACCTGGCCCCGGGCAGGTCCCCCAGATCCTGCCTGCCCTTTTCCCAACGCGTTCCTCAGCACTGTGGGGTCAGCAGCCTCCCACCCCTCTCCCACACAGCAGGACTGTCCTACAGCCTTGGGATGCTGCAAAGACACAAACCCACCTGGAAGGGGAACTCACACAGGAGGGATGCTGAGCCTGGAAAACCAAACAGCTGTGACTGCAGGACCCAGGGAAAGCACCCCCTGCCCACAAGAGGCCAGGGCTGACAGACACAGCTCCAGGGAAAACAGCATTTTGATTTCAGATACAACAGCAGCCAATGGAGAAGAAAGATGAAGCACAACTTCCAAAGTTTACTCTTGCAGCCTAACAGCTCACAACAATAGTTCCTTGGCAAGCAGCTGTGACCTTATTTTTACTTTGGAAACAGCCCTGAGGTTTCACTGACACAGATGATCACCTGCTCATTAGCGGTCCCTGAGCAGGAAAATGCCACAGGGTGATTCCAGCACTACCTGGCTGCCCCACATGCTCAGCACACGGCTGGGAAAGGTGGCTGCCCAGACTGTATGCCTCCTACAGCCGGTGACATTTACCCTGTCCCTGGGAGCTGCTGAGCCAGAGAGCCCCTGGCTGTCAATTTCCTGCTCTGCATCTCTGGGGGCTTAGAGCCCCTCATAGCAGCACCCTCTCCCAGCCCTGCCCCTCTGCCCGCCTGGTTTCACACAAACCACTGAGCCCCTTTGCTCTGCCACCAGCCCTGCAGCCACTCCGCCTGGAACTGCCTGAGAGTAGGTGGTGACACTGAACAGTGAGAGCAGGATTTTAAATTTGTCCTTGATAAAATGAGTTCTCCTGATAGTTCTGAGCATTTATTCACCTATAAATACTTAATTTTTTTTTAAAAACAGCATAGCCTAAAAGATTTCTGATGGTGGCTGACGAGAAAACAGGAATGTTTTCCACAGATGGACAAGATGACTACTTGTGTCCTGCCGTGCTCGCAGGCTCAGGCGCTCAGCCCCAGTGAAGCAGTCTTTCCCCAGGGCTGGCAGAGGCTGTTGTGGATAGCACAGGCTGAGGAGCCAGTCAGTGGCACATAGAGCACCACCATTCATCCCGGCCGGGGGTTTGGGAGCTCTCTCCTCTGCACCCACAGCTCTGGGCCGCGGCTGCAGACAGAAGCGGCACAGTCTGGCCGGCATCTGGCCTGCACCCAGCCAGCGCTGCGGCTGCACAAGCTGTATTCTGCCTTGCTGCTATTTACTCACAGCTACAGATGTTGACATAACAAAGAGCTACAGACAGACAGACAGAAGTGCAGCAGTGTTGTGGCGCAGACACTGGGTTCTATTCTTCAGGAAAGCGCCTCTGACTTCCCCACCCAGCCCTGCAATTCCTTTGGAAATCATCTGGGCTGGTGAAGCCCGTTTTCCTCTCGTGGGACAAAACTGGTGTGAGAGAACATCAGCTTTGCTCTTTGTCCCTGTGCTGAACAGAACCCTTATCAACGCACAGAAAAACCAATTGTTTCAAATCAAGGGGCTGAAAGCTTGGGGATGCACTGGCAGTGTGCAGCTTCTGCTTGCCCCTTCAGGGGCCGCACAGGGAAAATCCTGGCTTTGTACTCCATAGAGAACCAAAATTAAAGGGATTACTTGTTCCACAGGAAAAAAAAACAACAAAAAACCCACCAAAATGCTCTTTGGGACACAGCACCTTGCATTTCAAAGTCTTGCGACTACACACAAAAACGTTCAAACAGCAAAATGAAATAATTTTGAAAACCACAGGAGAGTGGTCAGTGGGGCAGAACCATCTGCAGAAGGTGGCCAGAACTGGGTGTGGGAGATGTGCCAGTCAGGCTGTGTGGCATTGCCCAGAGCTCTGCACAGACTGTGCTCAGTGCGGCTCTGCGGTGTTCAGTCCTCCTCTCCTCCTGGCCAGGATATGCTGCGATGTCCTGAGAGCCCTGCCGGTCTCGTGCTGCCAGTGACAGTGACACAGGCACTGACCCCCACTCCGAGTCCATCTGGGAAGGCCACAACCCCACACCAAGCCCTGCGGGTCCAGGGAACTGCTGTGCTCACATGCTATGTGCGCTCACACGCCGTGTCCCCTCACATGCCATGTCCCCACAGGCAGCCCATGACCACTTGGATGCCTCAAGCACTGTGCAAGCTGGAGAAGGGATTCAAGTTTTTAAACAGTTGCTTTTTTAAGCTTCTGGTGTGAACCAAAGTTCAGATCCTCCACAACTGGTAGGAAAAGATATTATTGCCTGGAACCATGCCCAGAAAAACTCAAAGCCAAGCTTCCTCCTGCCTGCGCGGGCTGCCAGCCCCCAGTGCTCCGCCGTGATGCCATCTGGTGCCTACAGGCAGAACAGCCAGGGCTTCTCCTGCGCAGAGTCTGGGAGACGTTCAGGGGGGAATCAACAGTCACCAGGCAATAACTCACAGCATTTGTTCTGCTGGAAGATTAACATTGCCCTTGCACTGCACCAGCGTGTCTGAATGCCTCAGGCTGGGCTGTGAGGAGAACACGGGTAACAGTCGCACTGAATTTTGCTGCTGCCTCCCCTGGATGGGAATTTGCAGTGTTGCTCTGCATATATCCTTGCTGCTGGAGAGCTGTCCTGGCACAGCACACGGCCCCGGAGCGGCCTCCCATCCCACAGCCACACACCAGTGGTCCTGAAGGGGCTGTAAAGAGCCTTTCTGAAGAGCAAATAAATGAGTTGAGTTCATAAAGAAAAGCAGGGAGCCAAGTATCCTCCTTCCCTCAGAGAAATGAGACTGATTGAGGTAGGTGTGCTTTGGAGGACCTGACAGCAGAGGCTTTGTGCAGGGTGCTCCTCAGGGTGTGGCTGGTGCAGGGGGTGGCCGGTGGCCAGCAGACCTGGTGTCAAGACAGTGGCCAGGGGCAAGCTGCCCCAGCCGGCCCTGTCACCCCCCCAGGGCCCCCCCAGGATCCCAGAACCTCACAGGTGTCCCCCCTGTAGCGGGTGCTGCAGCAGGCACAGCTGGGGACATGCCAGTCCTGGGAGAACTCAGTATTCCTTTAGATTTAGCCCGTTTTGCCATCTCCAAAGCAATACAACAGGAAACAAACTCAGCACCCTTTGGAGGAAACATCTTGCAGTATGCTGTTTCTCAGCATCCCTGGGGATCATCCAGACGGGCCACTTGATTTACACGGGATAAAACCAGTTTGTCCCCTTCACCAGTATACTATTGCTTGGACAGCACACCAGTAGGTCCTGTTGTATGCCAAAAATGCACTCCTTCCTTCACCATGCTCTGCAAACATTTCCCACCACAGGTCAGGGAAAGTGGAGGAGAGGGGTGGCTGGGCCAGAATCTGGAGAGTTCCTGCCCTGAGCACCAGCAATGCTGGATACACGGAAAACAAAACAGATCTTCAGGGAGCAAAGGGGAAACATAAGGCAAGATTTTTTCCAGACAATCCACAGGGAGCACCTGAGCCTAAAGTAAACACACAAACTTACTGAGGCTATCCACCAGCACAAAACAATGCACAATGTTCATCCCTACAGCTTTTTTTTTTCAGTCCCGGGAAACCAAATGTACATTTTTTAAATGTAAAAGTGCTTGAAACCCTGCCACAGCTCCTGTGGGAGGCTAAGTGTCCATCCAGCCACATCTGAGGGCTGAGTGACTGATCCCTGAGAAGTGCTGGGCAGCTTTATTTCCTGGTGCACATTGCCACCTCGTGGCTTTCCTCCGGCTTCCAGAAGAGGTTGCAGGAGTCAGAGCTGCAACCAGTGCACATGGGAAGTTGTTTAGAAATACTTCCATTTGTTCAATCACAACCTGCAGCTGCAGAATGACCAGGCTATGAAAGAACACTGGTGCTCAGCAGCTTTAATTCCATAGCAATGTTTTCCCTGGTTCCAGTTTGTATTGTCTGACATTATGATAGGAGACAAAATCAGGCAACTAAAGAATTTTACATAGAAAAATTATAAATAATTAATTTAAACCCCCAGCAACTGCATCTTCTGCATTTCTCCTGTTCCTTTGCTAATTCCTGGGGAAGCTAAACAGGTATATTAACTGCATAATTATTTGTTTGCAGAGGAGGTTGACACTGGTTTACAGAGTACAGACAGCCATGTAATTCCTCTGTAGCTACATGGTAATTATTGCACTATTATAAAGTAATTAAACATGCAAATAAGCATTAAACCAAGGGGTCTGTATGGTTGCTGCCAATAACCCTAGGGCAGAAAATCGACAGCAAACCAAATTACAGTGTACTACAGGAGTACCAGGTATAGCAGGTAGTTAAAGAGCATCGTCTTTTACACTGCAAGCCATTTTTGTAGCTTTTCTAACTGCGCAAGTGTCTGGCCTAATGACCCAGAAGAGATCTAATTTTGCAAGTTCTCTGTGTGGGTTAATAATTTTGCCATCCCCTTATGCCTCTTCTTTTCCTGAGGATGGGAACAAAGCCATCACTGATTCTGAGACTGGTACAAACCCTCCAGAGAAGAGTTCTCCAGAGCATTGTGACACATGAGCCTGGCTTTGCCCCGGTCGGTTTCTTTAAGAGACAAATCTGAATATGAACATACCCCTGTCCAGCTGTGAACTCACCGCCCTAAACACAAGGTTCTTTGCTGCACATCAAAGCCCAAGTGTTCAAAACATCCTTCAAGCCTGAGCTGCAACAAGACCTCAGATTGTGTGTAAAGGTAGGACTTGACAAACCTCAGATTCATTTTTGCCCAGAGATTCTCTCCCTATCTTTTTTACTTTTGTGAATATTTGTGTACAACCTATCCCTAAAATTAGGGGGTGTGTATTAAAGAGGGATCACAACACACACTGCGACAGAGACACTTCCCCAAGTCAACCAGTTGTATTTTTACTCCAAGTTTGCACTCAAGCCTGTGAACCAAGTAGGCTCAGAAGGACCTACACTTCTAACACCCTTTCCTAGGGATGGCTCCTGCAGGACTGCAGCCCTGAGGGAAGTCACAGGGATGTCTGCCCTGTCATGCTTATTGAAAGGAGTATCTGCCCCAAAATAGCAGCTCCCTTAATTTAGTCAGCAACTTCCACTGCAGAAGAAGCATCTCTGCTATGCCCTGGCTGTGAACAGTGACATGGCTCTTGCACTAGTCCAAGATGCACAAAAGCAGACTTGGGGCAAGCTGGCATGAGCTGTGGCCACTGCATTTTCCATAACTACTTGACACATGTCACATGCTTTTCCAGCCGTGGCTCTTAATGTTTGACAAAGACAAATAAATACCATATTTGTACCTAGGGCCAAAATACTGCACTTTCCATCACCTTCTGTCCCCTCCAGTTGGCCCTTTGCAGGCTTCAATCCCACAACTGCTGCAGTCCAGGGGAAGCTCTGCCTCTATCCCAGGGGAACCTGGATCAGGGCCTAACATAAAGACAGGAATTAATGAAAGCCATTTCCCTTGCACTTGTCTGCAACGAGCTGTTCCTCACAATAGCTGCCCCCTCCTGATGCTGTGCTGCCATTGCCAGGGCACAGGCACCCAGTTAAACCTTGTTCAGAAACCTCATCACAATTTTAGTTATTTATACATATTCATTCCCAGTGACCAGCTGAAACAGACACGCTTATTTTGAACACACAGATTACCTTTGAGATGCATACCAAGGCTGTTCTGACCCTTGGTTGCCTTACTCTGTTTCCAAACACAGAAATCCTGCATGTTTTAAAAGCAGGCTCTTATTAGCTTTAATGTATATATTTGTAAAGGCAGCAACCATAATCACAGCCACTGTTACCCTTCCCTTGCTCTGCCCTCTCACTTAGCAACCAGTCCAAGTACTGCCAGCACGATTCTTGGCATGCCAAGGAAACTATTTCTGTCCCCTGAATTTCATTTCCTAGTAGAGTTTAATGTATATTTTGGTGCTTTCTGGTTGTCATGAAAACCCTCCTTCCCCTGCTAATGACAAGATACACTGCAGCCTCCTGTTCCCACTCCGCAGATCCCAGCTTCCACCTCCATCCGTGGGACTGCACCCACGGCTTGCTGAGGATCACTCACTTGTCAGCATATGTGCCAAAAATGACATCTTTCCAGACTTCATCCACTGGTATCTCAAAGGAGACTTCTCAGGAGAAAGGAGTTTTCCTGCCTCTACAATGATGACAAATCCATGCAGCTGGAGTTCCCTGCAGAGGGAGCAGGGTTTCCACCCTGTCACAGCCAGGGATGTGAGTGGAAATCCCACCTTTCAGATAAGCACATGGCATGTATCACCAAAATTCCTTGCAGCCCCTTGCCAGTTCCATCAGGGTAGCTTGCTCTTTGCATTGGAACTAAACAGAATTCCTGACTCGGGCTCCAGGTTCCCTCACTCAGCACCACTGGCACAGGGCACACCTGCAGATGGGAAATAACTTTCCCACACTGCTAAACCTTTCTAGAATATTAGCCAAGTAGTGCTGGAAACAAGAGCTTTGGGCCAAGGGACTTGGGGGGGGGTCAAACCATCCATTGCTCCTCCCAGGGCGTCCTGCTCCAGCATACACTGGTTCCCATGGACACCCACAAGAAAGGAGGGAGCTCCTGAAGGCAGGTAGTTATTTTACCTCTCAGAGCCCCAGGACAGAACCCCGAGTGAGAGCAGTACTGCAGGGACCTCCTGCACCCCGCAGACACCTGTGAGGGTCACCTGTATCCTGCTCTCCACAGCTCATGGTCACTCCCAGGAAAAGACCAGCCCTTGCTAGTGGCATCACTGGCTATGCCAAGCAGGTGCCAAAGGGATTTATACCTTTCCAGTTGCCAAGGAGAAGGAAACACCTCTGTAACATGGAGCCCAGCACACGCCACACACGAGCACTCACTGCCAGCAGCTCCGCGGGTACACAGGCACGTGGCAGGACCTGCTTTTACCAGGTTTTCACCCGCTTTTTATGCCAAAGCAGCTCCTCCATAGACTCCTGAGGGCCTCCTCCCAGCACCCCAGGCTTCTCTGCTGCTCTGTGGAGCTTTTGGGCCCTTCAGAGCACACCAACCCCAGCCCTGGGTTTTGCTCCTCTGCCGCCTCTCCAGGTAATGAATGCTGGCAAAGCCAGGGCAGAGCAGTGGGGAGCTGCAGCCTCTTCCTCTTAAATACAGCTTTCTCCACACGGGGTGCAACTGGGCAGTGCATGTGAATACTTTGTCAAACACTGAACTGGAACTGTGGATAAGAATCATGCTTTTTGTACAGAAAATTGAAAATGAAATAGTGCCTAGAACTGCAGCTATTACACAGCACATTATCTTGGAGGGCTTTGGTGTAATTTAGATAAAACACCGTATCTCTGATTTCAGAAATGTCAACATCATTCTAAATGTACCTGTGTTTTTCCATCCGTTTTCTGTGAAGACTTAGAACTCCTCTCTTGTTCTCTCCATTTTCTTTTTAAATTGGCAAATGAGTATTCCATCTTTCAAAATTTCAGGTACATTGTTATATGTGGGAAAAGTGCATGTTCAGAGATGGCCCTGAATGGCTCCATTATGGATCTCATCAGCTGTAACACGCTTTCTGAAGTAAAATCTATGCATTTGGATGAAACAGAAAAAATTAATACCAGCACAAGGATGAACTGTTTCACTTCCCTCCTGCGCCCCTGATATTCATGTTGCACTTCATCCCTTGTGCTCTGCACCTTTTCTTCAAACCTCCTTCAAAGAGGAAAACACACAAACTGCAATACAGGAAATTCTATTCAACATACAAATCCTCCTTTTTTTGGTGGCCCAGGTTGTCTGCTGAGGCTGTGCAGGTTCCATCCTTGCACATATTTCAAAGCCAACCAGGCACGATCCTGAGCTCCCTGCTCTGGGCATCCCTGCCTGAGCTGGTCCCCAGGGGCACCTGCCAGCACCACCCACTGTGTGGGCTCCTGTTTCATTGTAAATTTATCAGAAAATGTGTACAACCTCTGATCAGGTTTCAGGAGTGTTTTACACCCTCCTGCTAATTGCTCTTCAATGGCTCCACACTGTCCTCCTGGGACAGGGGAAAACAGAGTTGGCACAAAAGGCCACAGGGATGTGCTTCCTGCAAATGCCAAGGACGGGGGAGGGAAGGTCAGGCATGGGGGGTTTGCTGCCGTGGCTGCTGCACTTCCAGCACGGCCAGGTTTGGCTCTGCTTGCCTTTATCTGAATCAGCAGTTGGACAAAAGGAACGGGGTGTTTCCCCTAGCACGTTTACATTCTCATTTAATTCTCAGCAGCCCCTCCTTTCCCGACCAGGGAGCTGGAGCACACAGCCCAGGCTGAGGGAAATCCCCACGCATCGTGCAGGAGGGTCCTGGCAGCCTTTTATCCTGGTTAAAATGCCCTGGGAGTGGATAAAGGTGCAGATTCCCACCACTTGACTGTTTGCAGTGACACCTGAGTGCCTTGAATACCAGTGGCTGTCCACCACTCTCAACAGTGTACGACATGAATAAATAAAGACTTTTCTAATTAGATTAAGGCTGATCAAAAAATACATAATGAATTACCATTCTTCTTTTTCACAAAGCCAAACACTCTGTGAGACGAATGCCATTGCCATCTAAGCCTCCAGCTCAGCCTCCAGTAACTCCTCACATTAAGCCTTGCCACTTGCCATGGACAATTCTGGGCACCGAGACCACTGCTGCCAGCTCCGGGCACCTTTGTTCACTGCTCCTGCACACACACACACACACACACGGAATCAACCCAGGGAATGTTTATACAGATGCAAGTCTGCAGCTTCAATTTACAAGTTCATTAACAGTGTCCCTGCGAAGATCAGTTTTTTTAATTGGAGCTCTAATTAGCAATGAATTCTCATTATTTTTCATTGAAATCCCAAAGCAGCTTTGGCACATTCTCTTTGTTCTCTTGAAAATGGGGAAGTGGAGAAGCGTAAGGGAGATAAAGACATAGCTGATGATATACTGGGGGGTTGTTTTCTCCTCAGGCCATTCCTTCACTTTAATGCATTTTGCAGCAATTTTCCTTATTATTTGAGATTTGAAGAAATATTTCCATAAAGAAACACTAATGCTATGGTTGGCTGCCCCCTACCCTTCCCAGAAGGACATGTCCCTAGGATAAGGTGCACCCTGTGATGGGGTTGGCTCTTCATTCTGTGCTCAGGCAAAACCTCCATCAATGTCCAGAGGTGTTTTCCAAGTACGGGGACATGAATCCAAAACGTGGCCATAAGAAAAGGCCTGAGAAGCTCCCAAGCACCCCCAACTGCAGCGCAGCGGCTCTGACAGGGAAATGTTAATCAGGGGGAGAGCTTTGCCAAAGCCTTCTTTAGCACCGATGAAGTCAGGGCCTGGAGCAGGCAGCTGGCACTGGCACTGTTTCCTGGCAGCTCCAAGGACTGGCTCAGGCCTAGGCAGAGGTGGTTCTGAAGGTGATGGGCTCTCAGAGGCTGCCTGAGTAATCCCCCCAGATTTACCATGCTGTACTTGTCAGGCCCTCACTCTCATTCCTCCAGAGATGTACAAGTGAAGCATCAAGCAACTATAGATCTAATTTTTCCTTGGGTTTGAGCCCTTTTGTGGCCCAAGTGCTTTGGAAGGGCCACAGTAGGAAAAGAATCAGCCCCAGTAAATCTGATCACTCCTTTTTGCTGCAGCTAATAAACAAATAATGGAACAAAGACACCAATTTTCCCCATAGAAGAACAGTGCAGGACCTGTGGCATCCCTCCCTCATCCAACTGCACTGCATCCACTCCTGGCTGGAGTCGTGCGGCAGCACAGGGACATCTCCTCTTGGCAGGGCACTGAAGAACACAGGCACAGCAAGAAATGGGTGCCCTGTGCCCACCCTGGTGACAAGCAGAACTCAGCACTGGGGGAAAGGAGTCGAGGTGTTCGACCCTGCTGGTGTTTGCTCCAAATCCAGAGATGTTTCAGGCTCTTGGAAAATTCTGATTGTTTTTAGCCAGAGGGATGGATAATCATCACATTGTTTCCACAATCCTTCTACAAATTATTTTGATAATAAGGGACCTCCTGTGACATTAAGTACATTTTAATTACAACATTGTCTGTAATGCATATATCTAATTGCAAATAATTATTTTATCATATTTTGTCTGTAGGCCTGTGAGATGCATCAGATATTATCTTCTGACTCAGTGGTACAGGTTAATTAAAATTTCTCTTTTAATATTGTTTCAAAGCTAACCACATAATTTCATCTGAACACCAGCTGTGTCGATAAAAAATTATTTTTTATTATTTTTTGTCATGCTTGTCCATGGAGGAAAACCCGAGCCATTCCTGCAGGCTGTAATTACTGCACTGCTTTCTGCAGTTGTTCATTTGCATAGGAAGAAAAGAAGGAGGAGTGTGTGGAACATCAGTAGCCAGTGGTTGCTTTGTGTGTTACTGGTTCATTTGGAAGGATTTTTTGTGGTTCTTCTCATGTACAAAAAGCATTTGAGATCTCTTCAGAAGAAGGACTGAAGATACCACACAGCCTAGTTTGTCAGAATAAACTGCACCCAGGGCTAAGACAATCAGAGTGGTCATTCTGTGTGTTAACAAAGCCCAGCTTAAGGGTGATCCCAGTCAGCTGCTTCCTTCCTCATTTTCTTTTCCTTGGAGTGATAAAGAGCCAACACGAGAGAAAAATGAAAGTATGAACATAATGTTCAGTCAAAAAAAAAAAAGAGTTTAGGTTAAATACATGGCAATATAAATCCAAGAAAGCCGAGGAGGTGACAAGAAGAAAACAAAGACTCTTTCTGCAGGTGGCAGGACCCTTCCTCTGTAACAAGTGTAACACTTGTAATAAGTGACCCTTATTTCACCCTCTGAGCATCATTTGCTAGGGCCAGAAGCATTTCTGTAAGGCTGACCATCAGCATCTCAGCACTGTTTCAGACCCCACACACTATGCCCGTGTATTCAGAGCCAGCCCTGGGGACATGGCCGGCAGGGACAGGGTTAACAGCATCCCCAAAGGAGGGGAAGGGGGCTTTGCCTCACCGGGCCAGAGGTGAACACTGCCAAGAGGAAATTGCTCCTGCAGCTCCACCGAGATCACGAGTGACCTTTCCTCTTGGAGAGGGGTGAAGTAAACAACACTTATCTCAGATTTAGTGCAGTTGAGACAAGCAGCACTTTATCTCTGCTCTGTGCCACAAGGAGCAGGGAAGCATAGGGACGATTTTCCTGTTTTTACCAAGTAAGCCATCTCTTAGCCCAGTCTCAAGCTGAGCTCAAACATCTCCTCATGGAAAGATCTCAGCCAGAGCAGTAGGTTACGGGCTTGCATAACATGCCAGAAACCTCTTTGTGCAGTTTAACCTTTGGCAAAGGCACTCTGAGCTCTCCTTAGTGGGCTGATATTTTTACTCCATGAAATTTCTACATCCTCCATACTGTTTCCTTTTGGAAGGCATCAAAGGACATGCAATTCCTGTTCGTTCTATTTTGGATTTTTTTCCATCCGTAGACATAAATCTTTCTCTTTCCCCCTCTACACAGTTGGAGATTCTAGCAGAAGGAAATCTGACAGGGTTTTTTGACACTGGATTTCTTCTATCTATCATTTTTACTATAAGAATGACATCTGACTGCCTCATATGCAGCAATGGGTGGAAATTTTCCACCAGGTTTTTCCTAAATAAAACTACATAGGCCAAGGGACAGTGAGAACTCCCTTGGGTGCCAAATAAGAAGGCCTGGGGGAGAGCCTCAGTGAGGGTTAAATGGATGAGGCGCCTTTGCTTCCATAAACTCAGTGAAAATCCAAACCTCTCCAGAAGTTGACCCATGGAAAGCAGATTGCAGGATCCAGACTTAGTGCAAATCAGGCACTTAGCAGAGATTCAGCACCTACTGTGTGGTTTGAGCCTGAAGCAGAGCTTTGCAGGACCAGGGGTCCATGCCTGCATGCCCTACAGGAACACTGTTAGGAAAACAACCCTTCAAACCCAGAGCCCAGTGGAAAAGTCTTTTCCACATGCTTAGTCATACCAGGGCAGAGAGGGCAGAGCCTCGTTTTCCTATGCAGCACGCTGGCACAGCACCAGAGCTCTGCACCTAAGCCAGGAAGCATCCAGGGAGCCGATTCCAATGCAGGAATAAGCAGCTCGAGCACCTTAATGGATGTGTTGGACCAAGGATATGCAAGAGGACACAAACCCAACTTTCTAAATGCAACTTGAAGTATTTGGTTTGAAGGACAGAAAGTCAGTACTGGCATTCTGCATGAAGGAAACCATTACCTCACCTGTAGGCTGTCCAGGAGGCAAGTCTCCTGTGTTTACTCTTCCCTTACCTCTTTTCCTGGGCTCGCTATAGTGTTATATTGGCACAAGCAAACAGAGAAGTTCCGTAATTTAATCTCTGCCATTAAAATTTCAGGCTCCACTGAAAAAGCAACCCTGCCTGTTCATCAGGTCCAGTGAAATTCAGGTGGCTGCTGGTGTCATGTTTCCACAAACTCCACAGCACCAGGCTGCTTCCAGGATGGGGGGGAAGGAAGGAAGGGCATGAGCTGTGTAATTTGGGGAGAGCATGCTGGCCCGTGGTGCAAATGCATATTAATAATTCAAGCCATTCTATTTTGGACTGGGAATGCGCTACCCCACACCTGTACTACTTAAGGCAATGCCTGAAATAGAAACTCCTGTAGGAGCAGCCTGGCAGGGCGGGCACTGCGGGGACAGCCTTTGCAAGGTCAGCCCTTACCTTTGGTCAACGAGCCTTGGCTGGGCTATGACACCCCAGAATTCTCCCCGAGACTGATGGATGGTGGTCTTCCTCCTGTGGGCCCAGGCAGGCAGGCAGGGTCTTGCATGAGGAGGGATTTTCCCAAGGAATGCCAAACCCCTGCCCAGCGCTGCTGTGCCTGTGCCAGGACACCACATGGTGCTGGGGCCTTTAACAATTCAGTTCTGCCACAAGTGATTACTGCTCTGTTGTCTGAAGTGACTGCTTTATACAGATTTTACTTCAGACCCTGAAAGCTGAATGAGCAAATCTCTTTCAGGAAATTATTCTACCTTAAGCACCAGGTTTTGGAAACGCATCATCTGACTTTCTGGGAAATTGCAAATGTTATATTGTTAGAAAACACAAGTCACAAGACTGTACAAGTGGTTCTCCTGCACAGGCTGAAGTCACCGCCGCAGGTTTACTGGCATCCTCTGGCTTGTGCTCTCCTATGCCAGCTCCTAAGTGAACCATTTGAAAAACTGTATTTGCTGATGTTTGAATTCAAAGGGAGAGCAAGGACTGTCCTAAAGCAATGTGATTCCAGGCATAGCACCTCTGTTCCCTGGCGCTTTTCATAGGCAGAATTTCTGACACACCTCAAACCACCAAGTGCCTAAAGCTATGCAGTTTGGTGCTAAGCACCACAAGGCTGCCCTGCTTGTCACACAAGTTGTCAGACATCAGAGCAGCTGTATCACAATCCCTTTTCATTCCATTTCACCACAATCTGCAATGGCCCTGTTTTTTAACAAAGCAGAACATGACAAAAACACAGAACAATCAAAAACCACCAGAAGTGACAAACTGGAAGCCGTTAGTTTTGTAAACCAATTAAAATAAAAGGGAGGGGAAAAAATAAACAAGAGCAAGCCAAGACTTTAGCCATGTCCTTCCTCAGCCAACTGCAGACATTGATTTGTGGCAATGGAAGGGGAGAACCAGAACAGCCCAATTCACTCTCCTCAGGAAGCTGCTGATGCTGAATCACACTACCGTTACCCAAAATTTGCAACAATTGTTGCAGAACAATAACTGCTCCCAAAGGAGAAGGTGTGTCATGGTGTGATGGGAAGGGTGTGCAACAGGAATTACTGTAAACCTGAGCCAGGCTCTAAGGTGAGGGATGATGCGACAGCAGTGAATTTTTCTGTGGCTGACTCCAAGCATTCAACCTTACACCTCTGTGTGAGAAAAGGGATTAATCAGTTTTTTAATTTTTAGTGCTGTGCATCATCCCTGTCCCCAGTGGGATGTGTTTAGGTCTTGTTGACCTGTTGCTCCAGTCACCTCAGGCCTCTGCAGCAGAAACGATCCCTGAGAGGGCTCAGAGGAAGTGAGATGTGGGAGTGCTGTGTTTTCTGCTTCTAACAATAGTAATTCTTCTGACATTTTATTTTGTACGCTGATTAACGGCTGAAAAAATAATTTCTGTGTGACATGTAAATTAATTTTAAAGTATTTTTGTTAAAAACCAAGAAGCATTGACTAATAAGTCAATTCCCTGAAATCCCTTGTTCTCTTCTTGAAGACCACAGCCTGCTTTGAAACTTACTAGAGTTTACTTTTTAACCAGGAATTTTACTGAGAGCATCTGAGGGCCTTTTACTGAAACTTTGCTGGCTTCTGCATCTGGGATGGATTGTGCTTTTGTTGCATAACTACAAGTCTGCTCTTTTACCTTCCCTGTACGCAAAGACAGCATATATTATTTATATACTTACAGTGTAAGCGGTTATTCTAAACCTGAATGTTTTCCCGTGGAGATAGGCACTGAATATCGGGGAGAATTTTTTCCCTGTGAGGATGGGGAGGCCCTGGCACAGGTTGCCCGGACAAGCTGAGGCTACTCCTGGACCCCTGGAAGTGTCCAAGGCCAGGCTTGGAGCACGCCGGGATAGTGGAAGGTGTCCCTGCCCATGGCAGGGGTGGCACTGGAAAGGTTTCAAGGTCCTTCCCACCCAAACCTGTGGTTCGGTGATTCCATTGATAAATCAACAGCCTACCTAGGAGCCAGCTCCCTACGGTGCCTTCATTCCAGCTGCTCTGCCCGGGGCATTCCCGCGGCTCTGCCGAGATTCTCCGCTGCGTCTGGTGGGGGTCACTGGCGCGGTGCCCGAAGGGCCCGGACCGGAGCTGGCGCTGGCGGGGCCGGAGTGCCCCGGGGGGTTCGGGGGGTCCCGGGACGCGGGCTCGCAGCGGCCGCCCCGGTGACGTCAGCGCCACGCCGCCGTGACGTCAGAAGTGGGGCGGGCGGCAGCTCCCGGCGCGCCCCGCGCAGAGCGGGGGGCGGGAGCGGCGGCAGCGTGGGGTGCGCTACCGGCGCTGCTCCTCCATCCCCGCAGCCCTGCCCGCCGCCCCTCCGGGATGTTCTCCAGGAAGAGCCACGCCGATGTGAGGAAATCCACGCAGAAGGCGCTGGACCCCAAGCGGGACGTGCTGACCCGCCTGAAGCACCTCCGCGCGCTGCTGGGTGAGCGGGGGGTGGGATCGGGGGAACCCGGCCCCGGAGCCCGCCGTGGGGTGCCCGGGCAGAGCCGCGTCTGCGGGTGCTGCTCGCCCTCCGCTGCGGTGTCGGGGGAGACTGCAGCGAGCCCGGTGGTAGCAGCTCTCCCTGCCGCGGGCAGAGAGCCTCCCCAGCCCCGGGCTCCCGAGCGGCTCCCTGGGCTCTCTCCGCCGCAGAGGCAGCCTCGGTACGTGCCCTCCTTGGGGCGCTGCGGCAGAAAGTTGGGGGTGCGCGGTGCCCGGGGAAACTCGAGTATGCCGCTGTCCCGGGGCTCGCGTTGGGCTGGGTGCGGAACCGCGGGGACATGCGCAGCCCCGGTTAGTTTCAGAGACGCGCTCGCAGAAACTCTGCTCTCGTCAATAACATAAACTCGGGGCTCTTTGTTGGGTGTTTAGACTTTGAAATAAGTAATGGTGTGGTATTTTGTGGTGACTCCATGTTTGGGGCAAGGCTGGACGTGTCTCGGGGCGCCTTGCAGGTGGAAGCTTCCACCCTCACCATCGTGGAAGGCCGCCGATGAGTTTCAGCTGTGATCCTGCTGGAGGTGGAAAGCCGCCGATGAGTTTCAGCTGTGAGCTGCGGTTCGGGAGGATTTGGGTGGCCTCTGTTCGCTGTTCAAATGCGGCAGGAGCAGGCTCTCCTGAGGGGAAGAGGCTGTGCCCGGTTAGTGCTATACGGGCCCCTGCTGATTTCCAGGTGATGCCGATTTGTTCCAGGGGTGAGGGATCATCGGCGATGTGCCGCACTTTTTCCTTCTGCCGCACTTTTCCCATGTGATCTACTACTCTTGGGGAGCTGACGGGGGCAGCTGCTTGGCGGACAGAACGTCGGGCAGGTTTGGCCTGGTGTCACGCTGTTGCGTTTGGTGACTTCTTAAATAGAGGTGTTTGTGAACGCTGGTTTCAGGTGAAGGTTGTTGCAGAGCCCGAGGGCTGGCGGGGGTGTGGTGTGTCCAGCTGCCCGGGTGGTCAGTGCAGGTACTGTCTGAGCGGCTCTGGATATGTTCCTGGGATGTCTGCGCTTGGCAACACCGGTGTAAACGTTTGAGGTAGCACGGGGCAGCTTCTGGAAGATGCTCTCTTGCTAGGGCATACCCTTGCTAGGGTGTCTTCTGTGGTACTGCTCAGCGCAGAAAAAAACCTCCACACATGGGAAGTACCTTTCCAGCATGCAAAACTTTTGGGATAAAGGCTCCAAAGTAGTTTTATTTCTTTTTTTTTTTTCTTCTCCCCAGATGTGTCTCTCCTTGCCCTGGCCAGGGGTAGGAATGTGTGTGTCTGTTACTCCAACTGCTTCCCTCAGGCCACAGTGCCACATGTTCCCCAAATAGCTGGTCCTGCTTGCGTGTTTCCTTGGGAGATGCCAACTCCTCTTCCTTTGTTAGTTTAAATCACGTGTATTTAATTGTAAACAAAATGTCAGTTACTCTTCTGTAATCTCACTGGTGCAGAAGGATACAGATCAGAGGCAAGGTGATCATAGGAGAGGGATGAACAAAAGGAATGTGTGTTTCCATAAATAAGGGTTTGTGTGAGCTTTGGATTGCTTCAAGTCCCTTAGTGGCACCTCTGTAAGTTTGTCCAGTGCCCAAAGGGAAAGAAAAATTTCATTTAAGTTGATGTTGGTTATGACATTTGTCAAACCTCCAATGGCCTTTAGGATCCGAGTTCTTGCTCTGTGGGATGCTCTGTCTGCATAGCAGGACAAAACACTACCTAGAACAACAACAGGACTTAAAAGTGGGTGTTCAGTTGTGTTTGAGAAATGACCAGAACATTTCCCTTATTTCTTTATTGCTGTGGACATGTATTCATGACCAGAACACCTGTTAAGTTAGTAAAGTTCTAAATACAGTTTGTGGAAGTGCCCGTAGTGTGGACTTACTGGGTTTTTTTTATGATAGACTTAAAAAGTAATGGCCTGACAAAGAGTAGTGGGGATGTGCCGATTTTGCTCTTCTGCACTACCTGGCCTTAAATGAAGCCTCTGCTCTTTCCCCGAGTGGTTTCTGTGGGACTTCAGTAGTACAAAAATGGATTGCTGCATCTTAAGATTTTTTTCTGTGCTGTTTTTGGGTAAAAATATTCTTTTCATATTGAAACATCTCTTTCAATAGTGTTTTTTCCTTGTGCACAATTAATACACTCAGGAGTCAGGAGTGCTGCTGCTAACAGATGTTGGATGCTGCTTTGTCCAGTGCTTTCAGTCTTTTCTCTGTTGAGCAATGGGAAAATACGTGGGAGACACACAGAGTTAAGACTAAATACGAAATTTGTGAGGTTATAAGGTGCAATCCTTAATTGTTGTCCTTAAAACATACCCGTTTGGAAAGCCCATGCCTTGATCAGAGATGGGATAACAAGGGAGAGTAGTGGGGTTTCAGTTCTGGCACTGTTTGGCCTTGCAGTTCTGTACAGCTGCAGAAGCAATGCTGGCTGGATGGAAACTTTCATTTACAGACAGTCAGAAGGGGATGTGTGCAAACTTCCTGTTGAATTCAGAGCTGGGGTTGTTCCATAGAGGTTGTGTGAAATTTGAGGTGTTAACATTATTTTGGAAGTTGCTCCAGTTGGAGGGGTGTTTTGGTAGCAGACTGTTTCATGCTGACATACTTTTTTTGAAGATAAGTAAGAATTGTACATTATTTCTGGGGTGAGGCTGGTCATAAAAGTTTATCGTTAACCAGGGTGTGGCTGTGAAATTCTCTTCATCTCCTATAATTTTTCAAGTACTTGAGGATTAAGAGAGCTTTGAGAAAATATCATATAGTGACTTTGGAAGTTCATAGAATTAAGGGATGATTTCTAACAGGTGACAATGATGACATTTGGCAGTTAACAGGAAATTAAAAGGCAAGTCTGTGTGCTAAGGACAGGCTTGGTGTCCCCTCTGGGATCTTTTTTTAATATGAAGAAGAGTAATGAGAGTTTGGCAACAGACTCAAGCTCTTACTAAGTGGTACCCGAGGGTTGACCTAAATCTAATAGTAAGGCAAGCTAGTGTGACTGACAGTTATCCAGTGAGCCAACATGTCCTATTTATAGAGAAGAAATAGGGTGTGACCCTCATGAGTGTTTCACTCTTTCCTGAGCGTTGCTGCAGCAGCTGCTGTCGGGTGTTAGCTAGAATTGTGAGCTTGTCCTGTGTGGGCGTGGGGGGAATGACACGGGTTTGGGATGGCTGCTGGTGCTTGCCTGAGGGGTGAGTGCTGGGTGCCTGTGTGCAGCTGTAGTAACCTAGGAGCTGTCTGGGAGTAAGTATAAAAAAACCGAATTCCCGCAGTTCAGCCCCAAGCTTGCTGCCTCATTCCCTTGAGTGCTTATAAATGCTCCTTCAGTCAGTGCATTTCCCCAAAGTCAGGGGTTTATCTTGTTATCTGAAGTGATAAATGGAAACTTTTCCTGATGTTTTGCATGTGAAAAGCAGGAATGAGCCGTATCCTGCTACAAGTTGAACACATCTGTGAGAAAGGGCCGTGGCTGTAGGGATGCTGCTCACATCACACTCACCCATGAGTCACCACCAAGATGCCACATTTAGGAAAAAGGAGAATTTGCTTTCTTGGTGAGGCAGTTCCTTTCTCCTCCCTTTGCAATTTAGAGGGAAAGTTTCCTTTTTGTTTAGATTTTAATGACCTCATTCCCTCATATGAAATCCCTGTAAATGAAAGCCTTGTTTTCCCCTGGAGTTGTGTTTAACAGGACGCATTCATGGAGGGGAATAATTGCACTTAGCTTGCAAATTCAGGACGAGTAGTTTGCAGGAAACAAATATCACATGAAAGAGTTTCCCTGCTCTAATTGTTTCCATAGCACAAGCAGCCAAGCAGAGCCTTACTACTGGAAAGGTATTAATTTAAATAAAAATCAAGTTGTCCAGGGCTAAAGTTATTCTTTCTTCCGTAGTCACGGGATATTATTGAGCCTTCTTGCTGGAATCAGTTTTATTTTGGGTAACTAATGGGTTTCTTGCAAGGTGAGGCTTCAGTGAGGAGACGTGATGTTAATATAAGCCCTTCACCCTCTTCTGGGGGAAATCACCCAACCTTCCTTGACCAAATGAGTTGCAGTAAAGACCAAAGGGAGGAAACTAATGTGTGACTGGCAAGTGTTAGGCTTAGAAAACATTGGATTTTTTTCTTTGTAAATAATAAACCTATTTCAAATTTCGGACTCAAGTTAACAGTTAGGGAGGAAAGTGCTACATGCTCAAGTTGCCATTATTCTCAGAAATGAATTTGGAACATGCTGTTTTCTGGTTTGATCTGCTTGCCAGATGATGCAAGAACTGATTTTGTATCCAGGAATCTTTCCTGGTGTTTTTCTCCAGCAGTACCTGCTTGTTTTGATGGTACAGAAGCCATTTGGGTACACAGGTAAGACTCACCGCCCTTGTTAGTTTTTTTGTGGGGTTGGTTTTTTTTTTTAATGGAAAGCAAATTAACCGAAGCCCCACTACAGACACTCATAAATTCAGTGAAATTCCTTGCAAGGATGGACCCATATTTTAATGCAGAATACTCAGTGAACTCACTAGAGTAGTTTTGTATTGCATTTATTTCATCCTCTAATGCTAAATTTGCCCGTATTTCTTGTCTTTCTGCTCTTGTGTAATTGCTCTGTTTTGTTCCTCTTTTCAGATATTGTGGATGGAAGTGACCTGAAGCAGTTTTTTGACAACAATTATTCTCAAATTTATTTTATATTCTATGAAAACTTCATAACACTGGAGAACAGCTTGAAACAAAAAGGTAGGTTTTAGAGCTGTTGGTCAGTGTTCCATAAATGCTCCAGTGCATTCCATTAGAGCCTGTCCAATGGTTGTCTAGTCCTCAGCTACCTGTATCTACACTAGTAGTTTCGTGCAGTACAGTGTTAGTGTTAATCATTTTAATTTTTATGTTGGCAGGAGAGATGAGTACAGAAAATCACTCTGAAATGAGAGCAGTAGCTGATCACATTTCTGAGTTCATTTCAGCATTTACACACCTGTCCTGTCACCTTGCTCCAGGCTTCTGCAGCTCCCTCCCAGGCTGCACTTGCCTGGGCTGCAGTTGCACTTGGGATCTTATTTTTATTATCTTATTTTTATCTTATTTAAGATAAAAATTAATTTTTTTGAAAAATAAACTGAGTGGCTTCTTTGACTTCAGCTGAACAACAATGGCCTCATTCTGCTCTCTTTCACTGTATGTTTCTTGCAAGCAATGTTGTTTTGTGTCTTGCAGGGAATAAATCACAAAGGGAGGAGCTGGACTCCATACTCTTTCTTTTTGAAGTAAGTTTTCCATACCATGAAAACTAATTTCTATTTTAAATCTCACTGTCATTCTGTGCTTACTTAGAGCTCTGCAGTGAGGGGTGAAACCAGGTCAGTCACCTGAGTTGAGAGTTGTTATCAAAATTCCTTGGAAATCCAGCAAGAACACCTCTGTCCTGAGGATCTAGGGACTGATGCTCTGAAAATGAGCCATGGATTTCGGTAGAGTTTGGGAGCCCTACTGCAGTCAGTTGCATTGATTCTGTTTGGCTAAAGCTTTCAGAAAGTCTGCTTTCTGTTGGCTTTTTTTTTCCTATTTCAATTAGACAAGACTCTGCTTCTGTGTTTCCTGGAGGGCCAGTTCAGAAGAGCAGCATGTTCCCCCTCCACTCTGTCGGTGTGAAGTTGTGCTGTGTTTATTTTGCATGTCACAGCAGGAGGCTGGGCCCTGCTCCTCCCATGGAGGCATCTGTTATGATTGCAGCATCGGGTCTTGCAGCTCAAGGGAAATAACAGGACAGTAGTTGTCAGCTATTGCTCATCAGCTTGATCTGAGTGTGTGAAATACTAATTTGGCTTTTTTTTTTTAATTCAATATAACATCTTTTAATTCCAGAAGCATATCCTTCCCTCCTTCCCAGCATTGGGCATCAGAGCATTGGCAGTGTCTGGGGAGGAAATGTTACCTAGTTAACTTCTGCACAATCAAATCAGGATTGCTTTAATTTAAACAAGAATAGCCTGGTATAGATCATTTTCCAAGGTACCTCTTTGACTGGAGTTATTACCTAAATGTATTTGGATGTGAGAAAATGTCACTGGACCAGATGAAAGGCAGACACATAAAAATGTTCTAATAATGCACACTGAAAATCTTAGCTTAAGCTCTGTCTGTCTCTAGTCAGAAAGCACTGGCACCTTTAATTATTATTTTTTCACAGTTAATTAGGTAAATAATTTGCCAGATTTCTCTCATAAGGTTAAGCACGCACATCATCTACCGATTTCTTTCTCTTTTCTTTATTTCTTTCTCTGTTACTCCAACTCCTAACTTTTTACTTGAGTATTGCATCATAGAAATGTCATCTTTGTTTATATTTTGGAGGGGTTTTTGGTAGGAAAAAACCCCTCAGACTTTGAGTGGGACTCTAGAAATTGAAGCTAGGACAAAGGTTAATTGTTCTCAGCTCCTCTCACTCCCTCTGAAAGACCCCCAGACCCTCAGAAGTATGTGGCTTCGTGGTTTTGCATTAATGAGTAGTTTGTAGTTGGAATGGTATTTATAGTAACAAGAAGAATGATGCTGTTTAGCCTAATGTGGCTGTAGTGGGAAAATGGCCATGAAAATGATGATATGGAATCCTGGGGTTTTGTGATCTTTAATTCTCGCTTCACTTTGATGTCCCCCTTTTCCTCTTCTTCCCCCTTCTACGAGACTGCATTTTCACACTGAAATCTGAGTTGTGCTTTCTGCTCCTCGTGACATTAGCACAGGTCTGCTCTAGGGTTGTGCCTGAGGCAGTGGCAAAGAACATGAGATCATAAATCTGCCAAGATTGTTTGGGATGGGAGTAACTTCCTCCTTCTCAGTCCCCAGCCCAGCAAGAGATGGTGTCACTGTGTAACTGAGCAGGGCTGTGCAGGTTAGTGGCAGCTCGTTAATACGCTGGGACCTTGAGTAAGGAATGACATTTCTATGCCTGTGCCATTGAATGGGAAATAGCCAATGCTTGCTCACCCGGCTAGAGAGAATAACTGGGCTTTCCTGGGGCTTGGAAAGGGGTGGCAAATAACCACCCCTTCATACTCCTTAAAAACAGTGGGAGAACTTGCTGTCTGAATGAGAAAAAATGCATGGTTGTGTCTGAACCAGGGGCTGCTTGGGGTCCTAGTGGAGGAGAGCTGTGGAACAGCCTAGTCACCCTCGGGGAGGGAGATCCTTTCAGTGTTTGTGTGGGATTTGGAGTGATTTCTTTTATGGTAGGGATCTGCTGGATTGAATGTGCAGTCCATGGATAGCTGACCCTGGGTGAGAACAGTCCGAGAGCCTCAGCATAGGACAGGGAGGTAGAAATGCCAAGTGATGAAACATTCATACTCTAAGTCATAGGAAACACAGCTAATTGATTGTTAAGCTTTCCATATTTAGTGTGGTGTCTGTGGGAGCTGGGGGGATGCTGCATTTTCTGCTAATTAGCTAAATAGGTAGTTACTTAGGATTAACAAATCCTGAGTCCCCATGCTGAGGGTTAACAGCTTAAAAATCAATAAAAATATTTATGAGGGAGTTTCCTTTGCCTTTCCGGGAGGTTTGGTGGGATTGTGCTGCCGTTGTGGAGTGACACCTAGTGTGTGTATTGGGCAACAAAGGCTTTTCGCACAAATCCTCTGGAAACTGACTTGGCTTGGTAGTAATTTATGGAAGTTCTAATTTTACACATCATCTGCACAGCTTTGCCACACAGCAGCAACTTTGAACAATATGTTACTCAAAGAGAAAATGTTAACCAGCAGGGAGGAATGTGAAGGCTTAACTGTTGCATTTAATATTGCAAAATGCTTGGGTCTAACTCTATAAGGAGCTTTGGCCTTGCCTTTTCCCCGATGGATATTTGTGAAGTGATATGGCAGCAGTACTGTTATTTTTCCCTGTTTCAGCTAAAAGACCAAAATGACGTGACACGAAATTATTTTCTTCTGCTAGGACGTGGCTCTCTGTACTTGCAGTGCATTTGCAGAACAGGTTACTGTTTTTCCTTGTGTTCCTGTTCTCTTTTGAGGGAGCAGCTCTAAACCTCAGATTTGGGGGCAGCTCTGATCCCTGTGTGTCACAGACCTCCCAGGAGGTGCACTGTATTTATGTCCATTTTCTGGGTTAAATAACAGTATTGTGCCATTATCTGGTTGTGAAAGTTTGGGGTGCCTTTTTTAGTAATAAAGTTTTTTTTCTTCCTTGCACCATCAGGTACTGATTTCCCTGACACTGTGGTTTTTAATCTCTAATGAAGTAAAAGCAGATTGATGGTTTTGAGATACATAGATCAGTTTCTTCCCATTCTCTATAATTTTTCTTCATTAGTTGAGAACAGCCAAATCTGTTGTGCTAATGGTGTCATAAAAGTCATTCCACTGATCTAACAAGTTCACTGGATGAAATGTTTTACGCTCAGAATTTTTCAGATGTAGAAAAGCTTCCCAAAATCCGTGTTTTGTGGGGAGTTCATGGTTTCTTGAGCCTGGTGCAGATGTGAATGCTGAGTCTCGAGCTCAGTAGAGTAACAAAGGGGCTTTTTTGTTTATAACAGTAGAAGTGCTTATAGTTCTACTTTTCTACACATAGAAAATTACTTTTGGAACCATTTACAGTTTGTTCTGCCATAATTCCAATGACATTGCTGCTATTCTTACAGCATTCTGTGGTAAATTCTAGCTATATGTTTCACATATTTTGCTTAAGAGATCTTACTGTTTCTTGTTATGCCTGAGGCAGTGATAAGTGCCCTGTGTGCTTTGGGCAGACATTTTCCCTCAACAAATAACTGTAAATAATTTATTGATGCAATAGATGGAGTATCCCTTCATTGAGATTGAGCTGCTGCAGGCATGCTGACTCCATTGGCCTCTTGGCTCATCTGAGTCTGTGAATAGGGACTGGAAAAATTCGAAATTGCTGCAGGTTTTGGTAGTCGAACACCCTGAAACCACCAGCAGCACTGAGCACAGAGGCTTGGGAGAGCTCTTCTGCCTTGACTTGGCCTGAAGTAGATCCACTTGCCACTGACTCCTGGCAATTCCAAATCCATTCCTCTGGAGGGGGCGTGACTTCAGACTTGCCATTGGCACCACCGCCGGTTCTGCATCCAGGAGTGGGTTTGCTCAGTGAAGTCCCCTTTGGGGTGGCTGTTGTTGAGCTGAGACCAACCTGGCATGTCCCAAACAGCAGTGCTTATTGTCCCCCTGTGGCCATGGGGCTGGGAAACATCCCCTGGGATCCTGGGTAAGATGTGGGCCCAGCCTCAGCCTTCCCTGTGTCCTGCAGCAGAGTAGCCAGCACACAGTGATGGGCACAGAGCTGCCAATCACAGTGGGATTCAACCAGGGGAGCAAAAATAAAAGGCTCTAAAAGAAATAGCAGTTTTAGTTAAGTCAGGGTGAGTCTGTCGAAATATGAACCTTGGTGGTTTTTATTTTGCTTTGATAAAAGACAGAGATACAGCTTCCAAAAGGCAGCATCCTGTGTAAACTAAGATTTAAACTTAACATTATTCCTAGTCATGCAGGAAGTCCAAACGAAAAAGAACTATGGATAATCAGTTAAAAGAACTGACAGATACCCTGATGTGTTGATCAGTAGTAATACCTAATTTCTATTTCAAGTGTGCTATAATGGATTACCATATAGATGCAGCAAAGCACTAAGCATTAAATAGATCTATGTGTTTTCTGAAAAAGCAATATTATTTCGCACTGTGGGGTTTCTTAAAATATTTCTTATTAGTGTGGTGTGAAACTAGGAACAAGATGTCAATAGCCAGCTCAGATTCACAGCGGTATGGCTGACAGCCTGGGCTGAAGGGGAGGAAACTGTCATTTGTTCTATAGCAATAGCGGTGGATGTTCTTTAGAACACCAGGGGTGGGAAGGGTGTACAAAATGTTGCTCGAAATGTGGAGTTGCAAAGAGAACAACTGGACCTGGTTCATGATTTGTGCAGTCTCACTGCAACACTGCCTCAGTCTGGGACTGCAGTGCTCGGGGCAAAAATCACCAGCTGGAAGTTGTGCTGGTGCAGCTGGGGCTTAACTTGTAACCTTCAGAATTTATATTTAATGGTGTAGACTTCGAATCTGGGTAGCTTTTTGCATTGCAGGAGCGGACATAGGCTCTGCATTCACATCATTTAGAGTGGCCCTGTTCTGCTGCAGGGCTGTGTTGTTTACAGCGCAGGAGGGGGACGCAGCTTGCTTTTTGAGAAAGCCTGGTTGCTGTGGGGCAGGACCATGCAGGCGATTAGTCACATGCTTGCATTTTTTTCAAAAGACATATATTTATTGTTTTCCTGGTTTTGAGATGCTGAAAAGGAGAATGCTAGGGAAGTAACTTAAGAGTCTCCATTTTTGCCGTGTGAAAAGACTTTGGGATATGGGAGCTTTTCTCAGATATGGACTTCTGTTCTCTTACTGATGGCTTGAACCCTTGAATCGTTTTGATTCAGTCACCTGAAAAGGGTGTTGGATTCTGTGTTTTGTAAAGAGAAAAGAACAGTAAGCATGTTGTTTTCTGCCCCAACCCCCTCGGTTTTGTGCAGTTTATAGTTTAAGCTTGGTTTTCCTGCTTGTTGTTGAACTGTGCAGCAGCATTTGTTTTCCTGCTTTTCTCTGTATACAACCTAAAGTTCACTGAGACTCGGATGTGAAAATTGTTACTAAATTCTTTTTCAAATGAGTCTTTATTATGGAGCTTTGCACCTATGCAGCTCGCACCTCATCACAGCTCACTTTCTGAAAGGGAACTTTGTGTTCAAATTTAGGCGAAGTTATAACAGACTAAAACAATGGAAACAAAACACGTGGTTTTGTCTGGTTTTCCATGATGAATGTGCCAATGTGTGAAACTTCCTCCCTGCAGTGTGTTGTGTGACACCTGAATCCAGCCCAGTGTCTGTTGCTGGTTTGCCATAAGGTTTTGTTTCCTGGTGCTTTTCCTCCCACACCTCAGGCACATGGCTTGCGGTGAGCCTGGGCACAGACCCAGCTCCCATGCAGAGCTCCTGGACTGGCTTAGCTTAGGTTAGGTTGGAAGCGCTCCTGGGTCAGCATAGGACTCCTTTCTGCCCTGTGCCAAGTTAAGTAATGATTAATGCCAGAAACTGTCTGGAGGAGTGGTAGGCTGCCAGTGTTTTAATGTTTAGATGGATAACGATAACTCTGTCTATGGATCCTGCAATCCGATCAGCAGAAGCCTGGGGCTTAACTAACAGGTAAAGCCCCAAATGTGAGTCATGGCCTCATTGTTAGCCAGTCAGATTCTTCATCCCAAGCATTCCTGCTGCCCACGGGCAGGGAGCTCGACTTCTGGACCCTCTGCTACTGAAAAGCAGAGGGTCCAGAGACAGCACCCTGCTGCCATGGTGTGCTGGGGAGGGAGCTGGAAGAATGACACTGGAACAAAATACAAGGAACATGGAAAGATGTGCCTGGTTTGCATTTTTATTCTGTTTCACCTTTTAGAAATGGTAAATACTGTGTGGAGATCATATGCTATGGTGAAGGTGTGGAAGAGGACCAGCCTGTCTGTGACCTGAGGTCTAGCTTCCTATATCCATGAACTTGTCATGTCTTCCATCCTCTGACATGGAGAAAGGAATGTTCCATGTCTGAAAAGGCTATTCTGAGTGTTGAATATGATTTCTGAAGCCCTTTATTGTCAATAGAGGTTTGTCCTGCTCCACGTCTCAAACACATGCTCTGGCAGTGGTGCTGACTCTGTCACCCAGCTCCTAGGGGTGGCCCACAGTGCCAGATACTTTCTGGGCTGTGATGCTTTTTTTTTTTCCTGTGAGCTTTTGGATGCAGACCACCCTCAAATGAGTCACTGTTGCTTATGTGACCTGTCATCCATTTGCATCCTGCATGTGGTATTGCTGACAACTTATAGGTGCTTTGTTGTGCAGAAATTCCTGCCAGTCATTTTGTTTGATAATTGCAAGGAACTCTGTCAGTCATTCATAACATCGTTTAATTTAATTTGATTTCCAAATGGAAATGTTCAAAACTAGTTTCCCATTTAAATATATCTTCCTAATTTCTTATTTCAATGGCTGAAAAGTTGTAAGATGGAGACATGTTTTGTGTGGAACCTGTGTGAAGCCGTGTGTACTCCCAGACCTTTGCGGGGTGGAGCAGCAGTAGGTGAGCTGTGCTACTGCCACACCTGTGGCCAAGTCCTAGTCCATGCTGCCACTAGTTTAAAAAGAAACTGTGTATATATTCCCATCTCATTTGTGTGTTGTGTATCCGTTTCTCTGCATCCCCTGATGAACCAGTTTTATTGCAGAAAATTTGACTAGTTTTGTTTCTGCAGAAAATACTGCAGCTGCTACCTGAGAGGATTTTTTATCGATGGCATTTTCGCAGTATAGGTAAGAAGAAATGGTTTAAAACAAAAAATATGAAGTTTTTAGTGGCTTTTTTTGATCATTTTTTCTTTTAATGGGTGGTATAGAAGTAGAGTTATGAATACATGGTATTTATGCAAGTTTGGCCTCAGCTGTCTTTCCCAGATTCTCACAAATTGGAGGATTTTCCCAGCATCCTATTAGAATATGGCCTTGGCCATGACAGATACAAGATACCCATGGTTGGCTTCCTCAGACCAAGAAACTTCTTTCCCCACACTCCAGTGGTATTGAAGCTTCTGGAAAATGGGAGGGAATAGGAGGAGTCTGGCAGAGAGCAGCCTTGGATGGCCAGAACACCTCGAAGTCCAGTGAAGGGGTTTAACTTGATCATTTCCTCTGAATCAAATGCCTTGGATTTGTCACTGCTTTTCAAATTCTGCTTCCAAATGCCGCCAGTGTGGCACAAATGGGGTTTTTATGCTGCTTATTAAAATTTTATGGTGGGCTCTATTCCTTCCAAGTAGGACTTTTATGTTGGGGCTGGGGTTGATTTGCAGCACTGTCTGACCAGCTGCCATTTTTGTCATGAGAACAAGGAATTGCTGTTGCAGAAGAACAATGAGCAGAAGTTAAAGGTCAAGGTTGTTGTCACATTTCCACTCAGCACTAACAAAAACAAGAGGAGACATCTGCCTGGCCATTTCATAATGGTTCAGCTGAACTAGTCCAGACCAAATTGGTTTTAGTCGGTTGCTCTGTAGCTGATATATTCTTTATGCTTCTATGAAGTGATCATAGCGGCATAATTTTTTTATCTGAGTCCAAAAAGTGATGTACAGAATTTGGCAGAGCATTTATTTACACCTCTGCCTTGTGATTTCCTTTTGCTTAATGTTTGTGTGCATTATTATGCATTTCCTATATATGTTAATAATTTCTATTTAATCTTGTGAAATGGTGAGATCACAAGGGAAGGAGCCCATTTAAAGACTGTATAATTCACAGAACTTACTATTAATGAAAATTATTTCAGAAATGGTCTTCTGATGAAACCCAGAGCACCTCACTGGAAAGATACATCACAGTTAATTGTGGGTGGTGGTGATTGTAAGTAGATTCGATTGGAGGTTTCCCCCCATAGCTGTCTTAAAACCCAGTGCACTGGTCCCAGAGTAAAATAGGAATATTTCATGGAATATTTTTGAAAACATTGTGAACGGAAATATCTGATAGGGTCTGCTTTATTTTCCTAATCCAGGGTCGATTCTGAAGAAGCTTTTGCACACTGGAAATTCTCTCAAGGTATTGCATTGATGTTTTTGTATTTCTTTTCACTTTAATTCCTGTGAAGTGTGCTACTTTGCAGCTTTCCAGTAGCAGTGTTTTCCAGATTGTTAGGTTTCGTAATTTTTTCTTATTTGCCTTTTAATCGTAAGTTTTGTTATTGTGATCCTTCATTGTTTTAATATGTGTTTTCAGTCATTTTGCTACTCTAATGACCTTTGTGAAGTTACCTGGAAGAAGGTGTTACTGATATTGCTTAATACCTAATTTTTGGAGCTTTCTCTGGCATTAGAGCTAGGATTATATTAATAATGTGAATGCCCTTGGTATGACGGCAAGACTTTGAAGCACCCATCTGGGATGAAGCGCTTGCCCTGCCTGTTGTGAACTATTTACCCGCGTTACTGCACTTACAGACCTGTGTTACTGCCTTTTCCCCCAAATGCACCCCCTTGCAGCTTAGATGTGAAGGAATCCGCCTGTTCCTGCTATGGCTGCAAGCCCTGCAGACCAACTGTGGCGAGGAGCAGATCCTGATGTTTGCCTGCCTGGTGCCCGGCTTCCCACCGCTGCCGTCCCCGCACGGGCCCTGCACACTGGAGAGCCTGGTCAGCCCCCCGGCTGCGCCTGACGGTGAGTCTTCTCCTGGGGGAGGAGGCGATGGGTGCTGCTGGCTGCCCCTGGAATTAATTCCGAGCTGGGCTGAGTGTGTCTGGCTGCTGGGCTGGTGCAGCTCTAGAGCTGCCCGCTCCCGTCACACTGAGTGGCTTTGGCTCTGGGTTGGTAGTTCAGACACAGCAGCAGCAGGAGCATTTCACTGCCCCACAAACAGGTTTGGAGGTTTCCTTCTTGGTGGTTCACTGCTGGTGTCAGCCCTTCCAAGCTGCTGGGAATCTGGTGCCATCCTTGTTGGGATGTGCTAGGGCTTTGGACATCCGAGCAGCTACTGGACTTGCACAGCTTGGTAGTGCCCTGATGGGTATTTTCAAATCAATCTATTATAGAAAATACCTTTTATTTCAGTATTTTCATGTGTGCTATGCTTAAAATATTTGATTTTAGCCAAGATTTTTCCAGAAGAAATAACACCGCTTTTGCCAGCTGTCTCTGGAGAGAAAGTTGCAGAAGACCAGACCTGCTATTTTCTCCAGCTCCTGTTAAAATATATGGTAATTCAGGTGAGGAGGATGTACGTTTGAAACTCATCATATTGGAGGATGTAGTTGTGGTAGAAAGTTAAGCCTGCACTGCATCTGTTTGGAGCTGGGTTTACCCTTGCCCAACACTTTTTTTACTTTGGTTTTTAAATGGAAAAGCATCCCAAATGTATTTCCTCATGCCATTTTTGGTGAAAATAAGAATATTTTCACACTTTTGTGATAAGAATTAATGAGTGTTATCCAAAGTTACGGAATAACTGAGTGTTTTATGTGCTTGTGGTTGCATTTAGAAAATTGATGTGGGGTAAAAATTCAGTTTGTTCTCTTTGGACACATACCTAGATGAAAAGCAATGTAAAGGACCACTGGAGGAAGAGATAAAGAGAGATGACTTCTGTGATGTTTTTAAAAGGATGCAAGTGACATGAACATAAAATTTAATTAGAAGGAGATCAGATGAATTTGTACAGGAAATAAATTAAGATAATGTATATATTTAAAAAGTACGAATTAAGAGACATTTGAAATAAAGTGGAAGCTGTGCAGACAATGAACATTAAAGAACTTGTTATTAAAAAAGATAAATTATAATTAAATACTTAGAGATACACTTTTTAGTATGAAAAGGCAAGACTAAAATAATATTTGGAAATCATTTTGTCATCTTGAATAAATGCTTTATTTTAAAAGAAGCTGTATGAAATTATCAGCTTCTTCCACAGCACCCTTTGTTTTACATATCAGTCTCACAACACTTCAGTTAAAAACAAAAATGTCACTCTTCTTTTTATAGTCTTGTTACCTGTGTGGGATCTAAACAAACCTACTTATGCTACAAATCCCATTGCACAGCACTTCCAGTGTTTGTTTGTTTGTGTTTATTCTGATGAAGAAAATATTTATGGTAAAAGTAGAGCTCAAAGTAACTTTGTCAAAATACATGCATAAGAAGCAAATTTATTGAGAGCGGAACAGGACAGTTCCTGTCTTTCCCTGATTAGAGCAGCACAAATACACTGGCTTTCACTGAGCTCGCTCGCTTTGGGGGGCTGCTCTATTCTTACTTTCCATTCTTACTGCAGTTTGTAAAGGTGGTTTTGGGGCTGTGCTACTATTGCTTCTCTTGCTAAAGTGCTGTTGCTTGTTTCTTGTGTTCGGGGGAAACAATTGTCAGTATAACACATTAACTTAAAGCTTGTTGTTTGTTTCTCTCTAACTCCATGAGAAAGGCTGCCAGCTTGGAGTGGAAGAACAAGGAGAACCAAGAAACTGGGTTTAAGTTTCTCTTTACTTTGTTCAGAAAATACTATCTTCCTCACTTGTTCCCATCTTTTACAAAGCTAACCAACCTCTACAAACCTGTGCTTGGTAAGTAGTGGGTTTTGCCTTGAAATAGAAAAAGCCAGAGCCTGCTTTTGGTGGCACCTCTGTTACCTGCTGGTGTATCACTACAGCTCTGCAGGATGAGGAGTCTTTTTCTCCCTGGTTTCCTGTAAGATAACTTACATTTTAGCAGGGCTGGTTCTTCATTTCAGCTTTTGCCCTTCCTTTTGCAGCCCTTCTCTTTTGCTTTCCTTTGTTTTGAGTGATACAAGTGATAACCTCAGGAAAGAGCTGTGCTGTTGCATTCTCCTGAGGAGCAATAAAGTTAGGATAGAATACAAGCATTAATAAAATAAAAGTAGTCAGTCATTGCATCTGTTATTTTTTGGTTGATGTGTTCAGGATATTTAGCCAGAGTTGGGAAGCAATTACTAAGATTCCACTTCATTTCTCTCTTGCTTTTTGTCCCCCCACCCCCAGACATCCCTGATATCAGGCCAAAGCCAGTGTATGTCACTGCAACACGGAACAATGAGAGTGTCTACTGCACAAAAATCCCCTACATGGCAGCTCGAGTGGTTTTTATCAAGTGGCTCGTTACCTTCTTCCTTGAAAAGAAGTATTTAACTGCTGTTCAGAATACAAAAAATGGAGGAGAAATGCTCCCTAAAATTACTCAGGTGGGCTTCAAAGTTTACCTCTCTTCTTGCGTGCGTGCTGACCTTGTGGGTGATCTCACTGCACTGACAGCTGAAGCACAAAGAAATGCTACCCCATAGTGAATAAATTATGTAGCTGTTTATTTGATTTTCTTCAATGGAGGAGGGAATCTCCAAGCAAAACCCTTTGATAATTCACCAGAAGTTTTTTTTTCTCATAACTTGTTCCATTACTAGCTTCAGCAGTATTATATTTAGACTTTTGGCATTTACTCTGTAAACTGTCATACTTGGTGGTTCCATGGACCATTTCCCAGCGACATCAAAGGCTGCTTTGTTTTCTTCTCAGTTATAGGAGCTGTTTACAATGAGTTATTAGAGAAATATTTCATTTATAAACTCATGGTTGAGACTTCTCTAGTGTTAGATGCCTCACAATGAATTTTATAAATCAATACTTCTGAGAGACTCTCTAGCTTCCTGCTAAGAATTTAGAATCAGTCTCAGCTTACATTCGCGTGAAGTGTCAGCTGTGGGCTCAGTTTGAGAGGTTGCAGAATGCATGCAATGCCAGGGCAAAACCTGGCAAAAAGGTGTTTGGCATAATAATGTGTAGTGCTACAATCCATCCTTTCCCCAAGATAAAGGGGCTTGGGGACTCTTCTCCGCTGTGTCTGTGCCTTCCTTTACGCTCATAATGTGGAGTGGACAGTTCAGTCAGTTGTTGTGTGCTGTAAGGAAGTTTGTAAAGACCAAACCCCTTCTTGGATGGAGCAGTAGACTGAAAGTTGCTGTGGCTGACTGCTGGGATGGCAGTGTTGTGCCAGACAGGGTATCCCGAGCTCTCCATGAGGATCCCAGTGGTGTGGTGGTTGCTGCTGCAGTCAGTGATGAGCTGTGCCATGCTGTGCCTGCAGACAGTTGCTGTGAGCCAGGAGAAGAGTGCGGAGCTGGAGAGTGGCGTGGCGCCGGCAAGCGAGCAGGAGCACGGGCACTCCAACAGCAGCAGCCTGTCAGACAGGAGGCTCAGCAGCTGCAGCCTCTGCAGCGTGGAGGAGCAGCACCGCAGCGTCTATGAGATGGTGCAGGGCATCCTCCTCTCCACGCGTGGATACGTCAACTTCGTCAACGAGGTGTTCCGCCAGGTCACTGCCTGCGGCTGCTCGTTGCCCTGGTTTTTGTTTCTGAAGGGAACGGGTCTGAGAGACACTGTGGGGGGCTGGTCACAGGGCAGACTTGGTGCTGGTCATAGCAGCAGCCTTGGAGGTTGGGCTCCCTCCTAGGTGTAGTTTAACGATCAGATTTTGGAATTGTTGTGGGAGCTGAAGCTTGCAGCTTAAAATGGCGGTGTGGGTGGTGGGGTGTGTGTTTTGCGTGCATCACATCTGTGTCCTATGTGGAGTGAAATCAGTGAACTTTCCATTTCAGGCTTTTTTGTTGCCGCCTTCTGATATATCCGCAACACGGAAGGTGGTGAAGGTGTACCAGAAGTGGATATTGCAGGAGAAACCCGTGTTCATGGAAGAGCCAGACAAGAAGGAGGACAGCCAAGATGCTGTTGTTCCCTTGGAAGACTCAGTGCAAACAGATGGTAGACATGTATGGTATCCCTGTTCCTTACTTTGTCCACTGCAGTATGGGGCTTTTCATCTCACTCTGTAGAGGAGTAACAGTTTAAAGTGTGTGGGGCATAGGGGTTAAAAAATGCTTTTATTTAAGGACTCACAGTTGAAATAGTTACTGAGTAGCACTTAGAGTGCAGGGGAGGCTTGCAGCTGGTTTGAGAAATATAATTTGTGGTTATTCCCTGTATATATAAATATAACAGCAAGAACTTCTTTGAAGAAACGCTGATGGGTTTTGCAGTGCTGAAATTGACTATCAGCTGGCTTAGGGCCTGGAGAAGTATTTCATTCTGGTGGTACTTAAAAATTTGACAATACGTGTTAATCTATATATACTGTAACTGGACACCTTAATCTAGGAAATTTAACTGTAGATACAGTTCCTGTGCATCGCATTTTAATATCCTGTTTTGAATCATCAGTAAAAGTTCTTTGACACTGTTGATACTGTTTAAAGGGAAGTTTTCTACTATAAGTGAATAAGATGTTAGATTTATAAAACAGTGAGAATTAAAAGGTTTTTACTTTGTTTTGTAGAGAATTTTTAGTTTTGTCAGACATTAATTCGAGTGTTACTACAATCAATGACTACGAAAAGTGGTGTAAAATATTTTAAGTAACATACCTTTTAAAACTTTCATGGACCTTTAAATTCCATGTTTGGAAATGAAGAAATAATAGACAGGAATTCCCTGTGGAAATGGGTGTGTGCCACGCCAGTTCCCCCACTTTTGTTGCTGACCTTGGGGATGGTTTTTTTCAGTCTGGACATGTTCCTCTGTGCCCTGTCGCTAACCAGGCTGTGTTTGGCAGCTCTCCTTGGAGCCCTGCGGACACAAGCGCTCCTCCAGCTGGGGCAGGACCTACTCCTTCACCAGTGCTGTCAGCAGGGGCTGCGTGCTGGAGGATGAGGACAGGGATGTGAAGGCTGGTGCTCAGGCCGCACTGCAGGTGAGCTGGGTGGGACGGTGTCAGTGACCTGCACTGCAAATTTTGGTGAGTTGGGTGGGATCTGGATTTGCACTACAAATTCTGTTACAATCTCCAAGATGGAGGAAAAGGACACCGGGGCTTGATTGGTTTTGTAAGACACAATTTGGACTCCATGTATCACTCTGAAATATGTGTATTAAACCACATGACCATTTCATAAAGCCATAGATTTGTCTTTTAGCACATTAATTTTTTTCTTCCTGTGAATACTGTTAGTTAATCAGAATGCATTTACTTTTGCTGAGCTTCATTGAAAATACTGGTGTCTATTTCAGCATGTGGTGGCTGGAGGAACGTTCTCTTGCCTGCCCAAGCAGAGACACCCAAAAAACCCCATACTGAGCCTTGGTGGGTCTGTGATGCCACCTGGCTCCTTGCTGGAATAACATAGAAAAATAAGGTGATGGGTAAAACATGAAACTCCTCTAAGGAAAGGGAAATGTTTAACTGAAGCAGCACAAGTATTTTGTTGTAAGTCTCATTCATTTTCATTTGTAACACTGCGCAAACGGGCTGTCAATGCCAGGTATTCCTGACAAACTCGGCGAATGTTTTCCTGCTGGAGCCATGCACTGAGGTCCCTGTGCTGCTGAAGGAGCAGGTGGATGCTTGCAAAGCCATTCTCAACATCTTCAGACGCATGATAATGGAGTTGTCCATGAACAGAAAGACGTGGTAAGATTAACATGGTATGATTTGAGAGAAAAAGTTACAGTCTGCAACCAACCAAGTTGTTTTACAAATGATCTGTGAAGTCCAAAGTGTACCTTCATTCTCAATAAATGAGGCTTTGCTGCAGGGCTAATGGGCAGGTACAACTAACAGAGTACCTTTTGTTTTGGAATCAGGGAACAGATGCTGCAGATACTTCTCAGAATAACAGAAGCTGTGATGCAGAAGCCAAAGGAGAACCAGACAAAGGACATGTTTGCTCAGAGCATGGCAGGGCTGCTGTTCCGAGTGAGTGAACGGGGCTGGTTGGTTTTCTCTGTCGCAGCTGCCCACAGTTTTAGTTGAGTACTATAATATATACTACTACTTGCATTACTGTGAAGGAGAGGTTTCTTGTGTTTTGCTAGTAATTATTTTGTAAACTGTTACTAACAGAGGGAGAGTTGGGTTTGCTCTGTTCTTCAGGACTCCGTTACAAACTATGGTAGCACAGATGGGATGTTTTCAGTGAATGCCTATAAAGTGTAAGGTTCAAGTAATGGTTTTTCTAAAGTCCAGCTGGCAAGTTGAAACTGAGTCACACTGAGTGAGGGAGACATTTGTGCTCCTACTGTGCTTGCAGCCTGGATCGCATAACTGAGTGTGTAGTGCTGCCCCAGAGCGCAGTCACTGCAGTCTTTCTGTGGGTGTAAGACAGTCCTTCATTCTGCTGTTATTACACAGTGTCTTATTTCAGTTTGCCAGACAACATGTAGCCCGAAATTTTTCTAAATTTCCTTCATCAGTAACTTTCCCCATTATTTCTGTGAGTGTTTTCTGAGGGAAAAAAGTGCTGCACAGCAGTTGTGCCTCACCAAAAACCTGTGCTGATGTGCAGGCCAGAGTTATGGGTTGGGCTTGGTGTGCTGAACTCGTCAGCTCTGCCCCAGCTGCTACTGGCATCTCTTCCCTCAGACCCTCATTGTGGCTTGGATCAGAGCGAACCTGAGCGTTTACATCTCCCGGGAGCTGTGGGATGAGCTGCTCAGTGTCCTGTCCACCCTGACAGACTGGGAGGAGCTCATCAATGAGTGGGCCAACATCATGGACTCTCTGACAGCAGTGCTGGCCAGGACTGTGTATGGCGTGGAGATGACAAACCTGCCCCTGGACAAGCTCAGTGAACAGAAGGAAAAAAAGCAGAGAGGCAAAGGTTCTTGTTTGTCCTTCAGTGCCTTTTGTATCAAACTGGTTAAATATTGAAGCTTAATCTTAAAAAACAATTTAATGTTAAACACCATTTAGTCTGATATAAAAACTTGTTTAATCAAATGTTAAGCACTTGGGATTTGTGTGTTGTCATCCTTCACTGGGGAGGAGATGTAGTTGGGGTCAAGTTGTTTGGCAGGCTGGGGCCTGCACCTACAGTCAGGGTTTTTTGGATAGCAGTGATACACTGTGGTTTCCTGTGCTGTTGGCTAGCACTGGCAACTCTGTGAAAATTCCTTTCCGTGTGTTTTTAGTAAAGTTTCTAATTTACAGTACTTTAGCTGCCTTTGCATGTCATCTTGAAATAGAGGCACATAGTTTGAAGTACCAGTTGTTTTTTATTAATAGTAAAAGTTAACCTGTGTTGTTCAAAGTATTAATATTTACCATGCCTGAGTCCATTTGTACTTCAGCAAAAATACATGCCAAAGCATTCAGTGCCAGAAAATTTTGTGTTCTTTGTCCTAAGGTGGTGTTTTAGAGGCTCAGAAGACAGCTGTAGTAGGAAGATCTTTTTCATTAAGCTGGAAAAGTCACCCTGAAGTTGTGGAGCCGATGAGATTCAGAAGTGCCACAACCTCTGGGGCCCCAGGCGTGGAGAAGGCAAGAAACATTGTCCGTCAGAGAGCCACAGGTTAGACCATGGCTGAGTGCTTTGGTACCAGACCCTCAGTAACACCCAAGTTTTAAATCTGCCTCTGAGGGGTGCCTGCTGCCAAAAGCAACGTAATAATTAACTTCCCCAATGGACAGGTTGCACGTCCAAGTCTGGATATCTTGGCCAGCGTGAATCACAGAGTGACAGTATTTTGGGAAATTCTCTGTATAAGCTTTTAGCTACAGGACATTGAATTGTGAGTTAAACCGGGGCACATTAGAGGTTTTTCTAGAGAGGTACATTGCTATTTTTATCAGCTCCTAAGAAAGCATTTACTACTGTCAGGCAGATAACAAATACTATACAACTATTTCCTGGGAGCGCAAGGTAAACCAGGTATTTAATAAAACATTATGCTTTTGTAGTTGCTTCGTGTGCTCTCTTTTTCTTGGCATGATGAGGTTTTCCTCTCATGTTTACTTCTGGAAAGAGGAAAGCAGGAAGGGAGACTGGGGTGAGGAATGTTGGGGTAGTGACTGAGACCCCAGACATGGAACAGATCCGGGTTTGTTCAAGCATTTCAGCAGCCTGAAGCTGGCCTGCCTTTATTTCATGTCAGTGTGTTTCCATGTGCCAGTTAGGTGGGGCAGACTCCTGTGGAAATTCCCCGCTTTGAGCAGGAGCTGCTGGGCTGCACAGCTCCCTCCCAGGTTCCTTACCAGGAGAGCTGAAAGGAGGGAGGGCACTCAAGGTGGTTTGTGGCTCCATGGCTGAGCCACAGCCTCCAGCCTGGATCACAGAGCACTTTGGCAGTGAAGCCAGTGCAGTCTGAGTTTTATTTTTAAATTCAGCTAGTCCCTGTTTGTGCTCCTGTGAAGGATTCTCTCTGCTGCTGCAGCATTTTCCCCTTTAACACTCTACCAGAGCAGTATGGAGAACCTGGAAGTGTTGATCGAGGGCTTTTCTTGTTTGTGTGTGTTCAAATTGAAGGCACTTCCATACTTACTCAGGATCAGAAATCCCTGATTATCGCCCTTTCAGTGTGAGAGTGTTGCACAGTATTAATTTACATCTCAGGGGAGAAACCCCTGGGGTTACTGTTGTAAAGCTTTATCCCAAAACACTGGATTTTGTTGTGTTGTGACACTCAGAACTGCAATATTTCATTGTGTTCCTGATATAATTATTGCTCTATTTTTTCCTGTAAGCTAAGCGAAGCCAGTCTATCAGCAACTGTGTCCATCTTTATGAGGCTTTGCCAGCCACTAAAAGTGTACCTCTTCTGCTTCACACTGTGAGCTCTCTCTTCCCTGGTATCTCTTACACTTCTTGCTCTCAAAGACTGTCAGGTACTGTACTTTAAAGTCATCTTTGAAGTCAGTGTTTGCTATATTTTTAAACTGCTCTCTGTCTGTTCCCTTTCTGTCCGGTTCATTCTTCTCAGAATGTTTGCAGCATTGCAAGCAAAGCAGTTTTTGTTCATATTGATATTAAAGATTACCATCAGTTGCGATTAGATCTACACTGCCAAGTATTTAAAGTGTTTCCCATGTTTCGCTTCCTGGGAGGGATCTGTGACTCTTGAGTCCTGCCCAGGGTCATTACCTGCCATAGCAAGAGAAAGGAGAGTTTTGTACGTGGTGCTTTATGACCCTGTGGGGATTCCTGCTGGGTGAAACATCTTCGGTGTGTTTTCATCTCAAGTTATCTTGGGGAAATGCTGAAATTGTTCCAGTTAGTCAATTGCATTGAATGTTTTATTTTATTGCTTTCTGTAAGACATTGAAAGTCAGCTGAAGTCAGTAAATACCAGAAATGTTAGGTTTTGTGCACATGCCTCCTGAGATAACTTTCTGAAATACTTACAGTGTTTATTAAGTAGTAAAGCCATATTAAAACTTGCACACTGCTGGATGGAAACACTGGAGTGTTACAAGCTTTTTTGGGTTTTTTTTCCCAAATGCAAAGAGAAACACATTCCTAAAAGTGCTGTGTTGCTCTGCAATCTCAGGAGTTCCTGGTGCTCCTTCCCCAGCATGTCAGTTTACTTTCTCTTTGGAATTCTTATGCCTCTTTCTCCTCCTTTTGTTTCTCATTTGCAGTTATAGCCAAACTAAAAGCCACCTGGTTGGGCTTGTTCCTCACAAGCTAAACCCAAATTATACGTAGCTGAAAACTTTTTTTATTCTGATTTTTTGCCTTTATTCCTCCTCCCTTCCCCTCTTTCTGGGGCCACCTTCTTCCCACACTGCATTTAAGAGAGTTTTGTTGCCTCTGCTCTGTTCTTTCTGTCTCCACAATGAACAGAGGCCAGTTGGGGTCTCTAGTACTGAAAACTCAGTTTTGTTCATGGGACCTCCTCCTGTTTGTTAACTCTCAAAATCACTTCTCTCCTTTTCTAGACCTTTTACGCTGCTCATGCATCTCTCTCTAAACTTTGCAGTTTTTCTAAGAATATTTTATAGAACTTAAATTACAACTTGCGTATTTTACCTTGGGAATTTTAAATATTTGCAAGGGTCACTTTTTCATAGAGCTTTCTTAGGCAGAGAGTTCACAGATGTACATATGAGCTCCTGCAAATATTTTGCGTTGTAATTAAATCAACAGAAGTTGAAGAATCTCAACAGCTGGAAAATTCAGAAGTAGCAGAAGCTGCAAGCCCATTTGCAGACCAAGAGCAGCAGCTAACTCGAAGCAGCAGCACTTCTGATATTGCAGATCAGATTCCATCTGATTTTTTTCAAGGTAATTTTAATAAAGTACAGCAATACTGTGTTTTTCAAGGAAAAGTGTTGAGACTTGTTCAACCTTACAAATGCTGCTCTTACTTTGGTTTCCAGTTCTCCTCTAAAATGTTTATCTCATTTTCTTAGTCACTGCGTAGTTGGTAAGTGGTTGAAAAAACCTTTTTTAAAGAAGTTAGAGACCTTGAGTGCAAGATGTGACCTTTTGTAAAGCAGAGAGGCCAAAATTGAGACCTGGCCTGTGTGTGCATTTTGCATGTAACTGACTTTCTTTAACCTGACTTGCATTTGAATTTTGTGTACTCAAGCTGCAGCTGGAGTTCAGTTCCCCTCCTGTGAGTATGTTATGCTTCTGAAGGATTTATCAAAGCATCTTGTATCCCATTTAAGTGTTGTATGGCCCTTAAGTATAAATATGAAACGTGTAAACATTGCTGAAATTTACATGATACTTGCTGTGTATTTTTGTCCTGCAAATGTTTATAGTTCTCATTTCCCTTCTGAAATTTCTAGGTAAAAAGGCTGGAAATTCAGCTTCAGACTCCAAATCAGTTCAGGAAAATAAAGGATGTGCAAAGGAGCATGAAGCCGAACAAGTAAGGCAAACCCAAAAATAATTTCTGATAAGATCCTAGCAGTGTTTTCTTTTTAATCAGATGCTTTTTAGCATTCAGAAACTCTAGGAGGTGAAAGTGTGAAAAGTGATTAATCCTGTTTCTAGCATGAAATCTGGAAGTGAGCTGTAGCATGTTATTGTCCTGCTGGGTGTGATCAGTTTGTGTCTCCTGACCTTGTCAGCTGCTTCTGTAGGTTTCTCTCTGTTCTACTCTTACACAAAGCTTTGGTCCTTTTTTAAAATATTAAACATCAACAAGAAGTTCGTAACTTTTAAAAGATAAATAATTCATGGCTATTACAGAGCTACAGTACACTGGAATAAGTGTTTGATGGTTTAAAGTACTGATGAAAGTGCTTCTCTTCAGCACAGTTCCTATCACCAGCCGTGCATGGCAGATGTTAGTGTGAGTTGACATTAGCACAGACAAACTTCATACATTTTTAATTGCAACTTTTGAGTGAACAGTTGAAAGAATAAATGACTCAGCCTGGTCATGTCTGAGAAATATGAAGGCTGAAAGACTTTTTTTTTAATACCTTAACAAATTATTTCACATGTGTTTGAAAAACATAGGTAAAAATCCTGCCTGTTGGTGTGAAAACTGAAGTTGTGAAAGGGAGGATTAAGAATGACATGGAAAGCCTGATGTTTGTCTAGGGACATTGACAAACACTTTGATAGTCTGAATATTCATGAGAATGTCTTGAGTGGGTTGTGGTTAATTTCTAATGACTGTGTTGGTGTGAAATTTGCTAGAATGTGGTGTAGTGCTCAAAGCTGTATAAACTGAGATGAATTTTTTCTCTGCAGGTGCTAATATGGAGAAGCAGGAGTACAGCTGAGTTGGATCTGAAAGCAGACTTGCAGCAATCACATGGGTATTACAGAGAGAGAGAGAAAAGTGAGTGCCCAGAGAATGCTTTTGTCAAGTGCAGCACCTGAAATCAGTGCTGTGATTTTGTTGCAGGCAGCCGAGATGCTTTTCTGGGGCACTCTGCTGCTGTAGCCCAGGGTGCAGATGTGAGCAGGGCTGTGCTGTTTGCAGGTGAGAGCGTGAGCAGTGACACGTCCCTGGGCTGTGCAGCTGATGTGGACATCGCGCTGGTGGCCTGGCAGGCAGCCGAGGATGACCCTGAGGCCAGGCCGGGCACGGGTGCGGATCCTGTGGCGCCACGCTGGCTCCAGCTCAGCCCCTCGCAGGAGCCCACCAACCTCACAGGTACCGTGGCCCCACACTGTGTGTGAGCTCACACCTGTGCCCCAAATAGGAGCTTGTGTGCCTCGCTTGGCTTATGTGACAAGTGGCACCAAGTGAGTACCATTCATCGTGCCCACTCAAAATGGTTTTGCACACCCAGAGCGGAAGGGATTTGGATCATCAATTGATTTGCCAATAAATGATGATCCAGAAAGCCACCCCCTGCCCAGCTGAAAACAACTGGCTTTCTTACAGTGCCTAGCCAGGCTTTGGTAGCTGGGCACTCGTGGGCCTGCCCCAGTGTTGAAGTACAACACACTAATTTATGTTTCAGGTGAACAGGTTTTATTTCATGGCAGCATGGTCTGAGGAAATGTCTCACTGTATTTTTTGACTGATAGGAAATAAGTGGTTCATTTTTTGCCATTTGTAAAGGTAGCTTTCATCCGGTGATGTGAGTCAGATATTAGGTCAGGAACTGAATGCAGTAATGTGGGAATATCTTACAGGCTGCTTCCCAATGGATACGCAATTTCAAGGGTACTTTTTCATGTAGACATTTCCTTTGAAATATCTGTGCTTTAATGAACCAGCACACCCAGTCAAACCGCTCAGACTACTGCTGTGAAAAAGGTAACGCTGCCCATGGTGAGGATGATCGTGGGTGATAAATTCATTGTTTGTGGCTGTGGTGCAAGAATTGCTCCTTTGGGGGTACAAAGAGGGAGAACCACGTGTAGTAACCTGGCAGGTAATGTGGAGTGAAAGGAGAAGTGGAGTAACAGATGTGTCATTGCCCAGCAGAGCCAGAGTGCCCTTGACTGCATTCCTGCCTCTCAGTCAAGTCACAGCTTGCTTTGCTGTGGAAACCTGATGGGGTAAGGCAGAACAACACTGACACCACCACTCAGCAGCACAGATGTCACTTCCCGGAGCACAGATCTGTAAAAGGTCATTCTAATGTGCTTAATAAATAACACCTGGTTTAGCGCTTCAGGACTTTTTAAGGCTACAGCACAAAAAGGGGAAAATATTCCCAAAGTTGTTTTTTAAATATATTCAAACATAAAAGCATCTAAAATGCCTTATATTTCACTAACCTTCCTCGAGTCCTCAGAGGACATGAGTTATTTACTTCTCCTGGTGTAGAGGTTTCCTGCAAGCTCCCTCCATGTCTTGGCTGCTGCAGGTACATGTTGGAGTGTGGCTGTGCTGCTGCCTGGGACAGGAGAGCAGCTACCAGCTCTCGTCATTGAAATGTGCACTTCAGTGTGGGCTTGTGCTGTTTAGGAATATAAATCCCATTACCCTGACAGTCTTCTCCAAGCCCTGCTCTCTGTGCACTCTGCTCTCTCAGGACCTGCTGTGTGTGAGTGGTGATGCCTGAGCACATTCCTCAAGGCTCTTCAGCTGTGGTTTCTTACTCCTTTGTCCAGTTGCATTGCCAGGTCTTGCTACACTGTGTGACTTTAAAAAAAACAACTTTTATAAATTCAGAAATATTACCTGTAAGAGCCAGTTATTGATCAAATACATCCCTCAGGTACCTGAATGTTGCATTTAGCTGCATCTGCCTCCCTGCTGAAAAGCCCTTTGGCGTGGTGACAGTGTGGTTTGGCAGTGCTGTGCCCTGTGGCACTGTCACCTGTGAGCCCCTTTGCCTACATTTGCTGCTGTGTTTTTCTTTGACTCACAAGCAGCTCGAGCAATGAAAGAGATCTGGGGGAGAGAATTCTTGTGAGATGGAAGATGGTTAGGAGGAGTAAGGACCAGATTTTGTTGACCAAATTCATGCTTAGACTGCATTTCTAACTTCTGGAAATGGAACACTTTAAATTTACAGACAGCAGTGAGTTCCTGGCTGACAACTGCAGTATAATTGCTGGTGGAAGCCTTATTGGTTGGCATCCTGATTCTGCTGCTGTGCTGTGGAGGAGGATCCTGGGAATTCTCGGAGATGTGAACAACATACAGTCGCCTAAAATCCATGCAAAAGTTTTTGGCTACCTTTATGAGCTGTGGTATAAACTTGCAAAGGTATGTGATACTTACAGCTAATGATAATGACATGTTTCTTTTGTTGTGGAAGTGATTATTAAATGGGATTCAGTGTTAGTGCCTGGAGCATAAGCATGGCATGGGAGGCCTCTGATGTAAAGGAAGCTTTGTCTTGTTTGATTTCCAGCAGCTAACTCCAACAAAGAATCCTGTCCAATGACAAGAGAATTTAAATAGGATGAGGAAACAGTAGCAAAGAAAAAAAGAAGTACAGACATTGGTATTTGTGTAAAGGCCCACAGTGTGACTCAAACAGGCAACATTTGCTTTGCCCAGGGAGCAGCAGCATAGAACAAGCTTTGCTGGTGGCTTTGGCTGAAGTGGGAACTCTGTATTACCCCAGGTGTAGTGCCTGAATATAAATAAAGTAAAATTAAAGCATAATCATGCAAAAAAAAAAGAGCTTTAAAAAAGATACTGGTTTTATTAACACTCTCCTTTAAAAACCATCAGATCCGGGACAACCTCGCTATCAGTGTGAACAATCAGTCAACTCCCTCTCCTCCTGTCCTGATCCCTCCTCTCAGGATATTTGCATCATGGCTATTCAAGGTCAGTTCTGAAGGTCTCACACAGGAATATTTTCTTCTGTATAAGAGCTGAATGGGTATGTATTTAGGTGCCTTATTTTTAACTTTCACAATCACTGCTGGCCAAGACAGCAAGTGCCCTCCAAAGACTCATTGGACCTGAATATAAGTTAATGTGCGCTTTGTGGGAGAGCTGCTGGAGATGCATTGCATGGGCTGGCTGGAGGGGAAAGCAAGGAGTGCTGCAGGATCTGTTGTTGTTGCAGGCAGCCACTCTGCCCAGCGAATACAAGGAGGGGAAGCTGCAGGCGTTCCGGCTGCTCTGTGCCATGATGAGCCGGCGCCAGGACCTGCTGCCCAACTCCGACTTCCTGGTGCACTTCTACTTTGTCCTGCGCCTGGGGCTGACCAGCGAGGACCAGGTACGATTTGTGCTTCCTATGCCACTGCTGCCCTGTGCCATGGCAGCAGGAGGTGCTGCCAAAACCTGCTGCTGTAGCTGTGGGCACAGTTGTTCTGGGTCCTCCTGTCCTGGGCTGGGCTCAGGAATAAAATGTTCAGTGTGAGGCAAGGAAAAGACTTAATTGGGCTGTTAGATGGTGGTTGTCTCACAGAAACAGCTCAGTGCTCATGGGAACTCTTAAGAAATATTCTTTGGACAAAATGAAGAACATTTCCAGGTTTTTATAGCTGTAGGAATGAGAGCAAGGGCTGCAGTTCTGCTGGGGGTGGTAGCAAAGGGCACAGGGAGACTCCTCAGCAAATTCTGGGATTTGCTGATGGTGCCTTTAGGAAACCAGACAGATTTGATTGTTTCTGAGATGGACGAGGGAAAGAAAGAATTATTACCGGACTTGCCCCTCGATTTCCCTCCTGAGAAAAGTTAGAGCATTTGGAAAACACTCCTTTTAAGTAGATAAGAATAGAGAGGCAGGGGTTTTCTCCTGGAAAATCCTAGATGTCCTGCTGCAGCTGCCCATCACTGCAGAGTTCCCCAGGTATTTTGCAGCCCCACACTGCAATCTCTCCATGGCGTCCCTGGGTATTTTGCAGCCCCACACTGCCCATCCCTCCATGGTTTCCCTGGATATTTTGCAGACTGCTGCTGCTCTTTGTTCTTGCTCCCTGCTCTGGTGGCTGTGTTTGCCTCTTGGTGGCACACTTGACCGCATGTTGGCTGGTGTGTGCATGTCCTTCCTGCCATGCTTTCCTCAGCTGTGGAACTGGGTGAGGTGTTAACTGGCAGTGCCTTGGAGTGAGGTGTTGATGGGAAGCAGGGTCCTTACTCCTGCTCCTGTATTTCCAGGGTGATTGGCTCCAAGGTGCTTGCTGTGTGCTCGGAGAGTGGGAGCCTTTTAATCAGAGAGGGTGTGGAATCACAGAGCACAGGATCGCTGGAACAGGGATCCTAGCCTGCTTTCCAGGATTTTAGAAATAAAACAAACTTGGGGGTGGCTTTTTAAGCACAGATTGGGTTTGTCTCTAAGCACAGGCATAAATTCCTCCCTTATAAGGAATGTTCACAGAAGGAAGGGGAGGAGGTGTCTCATGGAGGAATTTTCCTTCTGTATGGATCACTAGTGCAACTTTTAGCGTTTCTGTGGAAAAGCCACAGAAAGACAGCCCAGCTCCAGGAAATCACCTTGGTTACTTCAGAAGAACTTTCTGGTGGTAACACAATCAAACGTATTTCAGTCAGGAACCTCCTTGACCTGAATGTTTTTCAGTATTTTGGTTTGCTTGATGAATGTTTTTTTGAACTGTATTTCTCTTTTCACTTCTCACTCACTTAAGGATGTGGGAATAGGAAATTGCTGCTGTATCGTAGCTTTTGGTGCTGATAGAAAAACGACATAATCTGATTTTGAATACTCTATAAATGAGTACAGTGTCATTCCCAGCAAGTGCAGCCTAGCATTGCAGCCCGGTCTCGGGGGGTGCATAAAAGAGCAGTGTGAGGGTATATTTTATAGGACGCACCCGCAGTGCTCCAAGCCCGAGATGTAGCAATTAGCTCAGCAGAGGAGACAGCGGGGTAATAAGCTGCAGCTAATTTGTCCATGTGGAAGCGTCTAACAACAAACATCTCTGGAGAGGTGAACAATTCTCTGCAAGGATTGCATCACCTCTCCAGGTGGGAGAAGCGCTGACACCAGCAGCCGCTGGGAGTGAGCCACAGTCAGGGAGCATGGGAGGGGCCTGGGTCAGGGGCTGAGTGACCATCTGTGGGGTGCCTCTCTCCTGTGCTGCTCCAGCCTGTGGCACTGCTCTGCCGCTGGGCTACTCTGGGCTTTCTTCCTGTTTTTTATGAATGGCATTCACTGAGGCTCACAGCCTTCCCTCCCTGTGAAGGAAAGGAAACATGAAGGAAAGAGAACTGGCCTGTTCGCTACCACACTGGGGATTAGGAAGGGTACTTTACCTGTGGTTAGGGGGTTGAAAATCAGGACGTGTTCCTGGGGGTGGTTTGTAGGGATGCTGTGGCATAGCCTGCTGCAGTTTGGGTGGGCATAACTGCCTTCTGCTGCCAGGTGAGCCTGATGGTTGGAAAACTGTTCCAGCAACTGCAACTGGATGTGTCTTTTGGTTTGGGTAATAAATGCAGCTTTTTTAATCAACCCAAAATCTGACACTGCAATGCACAGATTTTACAAATATCTGAACCATGAAAAGAAACATATTTTATTAGTGCTGTTTTATTACTGCTGCTGGTTGCTTACTGTAACAGTACTTTTTGCTTCCTTCACCTGAAAAAGTTGGTGTCTCCTTGCTCCACAGCTTCCTCTTTTTTGCTGAATAACAAAAGTACCAAAACACAATACCAAAAAGCTACAAACACTTCTCAGAAAATGTACTGTTTGTGTAATTGGGATTCTTCAGCTCGAGTCTTTCTGGCAGTTAAATAATTCTTTGAGGCAGCTGGTGGCTGTCTCCTAAGAATTCTGTGGACTTTCGTGTTGGTGTTTCTTATTTCTGTCCAAATTTCTGCTCATAGTCTGAGAGGGGAAGGCCGTGCAGGTGAGGTGCTTACCTAGAAGGGACACTGTAAAAAGAGGCAGGTTTTCAATCCTTTTTTGGGTTTCAACCTTCTGCTGCTCAGTGTCGTTTTTAGCCAGTCTCACCCTATTAACAGGGTGAGTATCAGTTACTGTGCTGGTGCCACCTGCTGCCAATACTGAGGTGTCACCTGGCACTCAGAGGTTACTTGCAAAGTGATTAAGGGGGTCACTTGTATTCCTGACTTTGGGAGTGGGTTTAACAAATAAATTTAATTAAAGTGCAGTCATACTTTCTTGTCAGAGGACCTCTGGAGTAGGATACTTAGGTTTTTAGAGAACATAATCAAAGGTACAGACTTCAGAGGTTCTCTGTGGAAAGGACAATGGACAGCCAAGGAAGGAGACTCTGCTGGTGGCTTTTTCAGTTCAGTGATATGAAGAGCAGAACAAACTTTAAATACAGAATAAAAGGAAAACTGCCACAGCCCAGCTGAGCTGGCAGATGTCCTGGGTGATTAAATGTCAGCACAAGCAGCAGGCCTGCCCATGGAGCACAGCCTGGCTGCAGCCAGGGTACTCAGCAGCTTTGTTTTAGCTCTGTTCCTTTTAGCAGTGCAAGGATGCTGTGGATGAGAAGCTCTGTCAGTGGAGGTGCTGAGCTACTAGTGCCTGTTGTCCATAAGCCTCTTTATTTGTTCCAAAGGCACTGTTGGAAAGGAAGCTGCAGCACCTCTAAGCTTCTGTAGAAACACCCACTGAAGCTCTCTGGGTGGGAAATGGCTAATTTGTAATAGGAAGCATTTTTCAGCAGAGCTGCCCGGAGGAGTCATTAATTACCTGTTTGTATTAACATTGGTCTGACATTTAAAAAAGCTCCAGCATTTGTGGGCTTTTGTATCTTTCTGTCCAGTTGTCACTCAGCAGCCAGGAGCAGCATGCAGCAGCAGCCGTGTACAATAAATAAGTAGCTTTGCTTTTGTCCCCTGGGAACGGGCCCTTCTTGCCTGGATTTCTGCCTGATGGTGTTGCACACAAGGGCTCTTGGTTGTACAGAAATCATCGTGCCATTTAGATTCTTTCCCAGACTGCCATTTAAAAGGAAATAACCTTAATGTAGTTTATTAAGGCTTAGATTCCCCTATTTTAGCTTCTCGAGACTTCTTTCCAATGACTGCCACAATTTTCTCCCTCTTTTAATCCACCCCTTATCTCATTTTCTGTAGAAAATTTGCCTGTGTGCTCCCATTATGTGCTTTGAGTGCTTTGAAAAAGTGTTAACAGACAGCACGTTTCCAGTAGGGACAAACAAAAGTCCAAATGCCAGGGTCTCACAGGAACTCTCACATCCCCCTCTGCTCGCCCAGAGCAGGCTAAGTGGGATGTGCTGGAGAAAAGAGTTAGAAGATTGACTGGAAGCAAGGAGGAACCAGGTCCTGCCAACTGCAGGAGCTGTGCATTTGGGAGTGATTTTGGTAGTTTTGTTCTTTTCTGTTTATTTTGCTTAAATTCATTTGCCCTTCCTAAGCTGCATCCATCCCACCCAAATTCGGGTTTTGCGGTCAGTGTTCTGTCTGTCAGAGCTTGGAGCAGTGCTGCCACGGGCACTTGGAAAGATGTACGTGGGGACACAAAGTGTCCTTGACATTCCAGGCAATGCCATGGGACACAAAGCCACCTCTACATTCCAGCCAGAGCTGTGGCCTTGGCACCCACACCCTTATCCCAGTATCCACTGCATGCTCTGGGAATGCTCTGTGTGTGCACAAACCAAAATATTTATTCCATTCCTTTTTCCCAATGCTCTCCCCACTTGTGAAAGTATCAGACATGCTCCAAAATGAAAGAAATTTTAAAAATCCCTCTATTGTATTCCAGCCTTGAAGGACTTGGGCTATAAAATGTAACTGTTTGGGGGCTAGGTTTTACCTGGCACCTTGAAATGGAGCTTTTTGATAAATTAATCCTGGGTCCCCTGAGGTTGTCAAAATACTTCATGAATTTGTGTTGGAATTTAATTTTTGACAAGTTAGATCGTGCCTAAAATGTCATGGTAGGTAGGAAAACTTGGCATAAGTAAATGGAAGCATTTGTTCCTTTAAAGTAGAAAAGGAAAAGGGAAGTCTTAAGTCTTCTGTAAATTAATAATCTTTATCATGCCATAGACCTTAGCTGCCAGTGAGGTGTCTGTCGGTGAGGAACAGAGTGAACTTTCTGTGAAAAATCCATGTTGTTCCTGTCAAGGGACAATTGGAAACATGAGGAAGGCAGCTGGCAGGCTATTTGGTTACACCTGTAATCTGCAAAAGCTTGAACAAAAATTAGGTGAAGAATATTTTGCAATTGCCCTTTCAGTGAACTTGCATAAATTTATTTCACTTACTCAGTGAATGTTTACGATGTTATAATTTGAATTACTAGATTAACCTATACTGAAATATGATGCCATTTATAGGGTTAATGCATTTGAGAAGGAGATGCGTGCAATTGCCCCCTCCTCTCCCCTCTTCCCCAGCTTTAACACCACAAAGCATCATTCTGAATTGAAATAGTCCATAATAGTCCTTGTTTTCACTTTTCTTTAACAACATGAACACTAAATTATAGCTGTGCAATTATGTAAACAATGAAAATGCTTCCAGAATGAATACTTCCTTTTAAATTTTCATTTTGTGTAATTGCTGGAAGGTTTGGAGCCATAATAAACCAAAATTATTTTACACATTTATCGTTCTAAAGGTCAATTATGAAAGAAGTAAAGCAACAACACTGTGCAGAATGAGTAAACCAATTTCCATGGCCATCACCATATGTTTTTCTTATGGCTTGTGTTTTCCAGTTGCTGTGTACATAGCATTCAATTAAAGTGATTCATTGACCAGGCTGGGAGCTGCTGCCCAGAGTTTACGTTTGCAGGGAGAGAAGGAAGCCCGGCTCTGTTTGAATTACCTGATTTTGCCATATCGCTGATAGCACAGATGTCCTGGCTCCCTCACCTTCTTACAAGCCTCTTTCTGCTGATAAGCTCCCCGAGTCCCGAGATTGCTCCCCCAAATCTCGTTTTGTTGTGAACAGGGTGCCTTGCTGACTGGGAAAGGGGACAAACCTAGCAGGCTACCTGTGAGCACTGTCCTGGGCTGGTGCTGGTCCTGCCCGAGCAGAGCAGCGGTGCCACGGGCAGGGGACAGCCTGCCTGGCCCGAGTTGAAGTGCAGTGGTCCAAAATGAGCAGGGTGATGTGCTCAGTGCCCGGGGTGAGCCCGGCTGAGCAGGTTTGTGTCAGGCCCTCCCTCAGGAGATGGTTTTCCTGGGTGTGTGTCGCTGCAGCCAGCAGCCCGCGCTGGAAATTCAAAGGGAAGCCAAGGACTGTTTCAAGAGCTTTTGAAAGGGAATTTTGGAAAGGTTTCTCACTATAGAAAACTATTTATTTTTACTAGCACTACATCTTGTAACCAGTGAGTAGATCCCTGCAGCCTTTTGGACCATGTGTGCCGTCACAGCATTCATGTATGACAGGAACTATTTTGTGGTTCTTCCTTGCCCCCCCCCATGGGAAGTGTTCTGTGTGGGGAGCGTGGCTGGGATCCATGCTCTGTGACAGACGGGAGTGCTGGGCTGAGGACAGGAGTTAATGCAGTTGTTTGGAGCAGCTCCCTGTGTCACTGCCTCCCTGGCCAGGCTAACCTGGTCTCTTTTATCGTGGCACATGTCAGCAGCAGCCTGCTCCCATCTGCTGCCCTGCCCAGGGGCCAGCCCATCCCTACCTGGCCCTGCCGTACAGGTGTGCTGTACCGGACTGGCACAGAGTGTTAATCAGCCCTTAATTATAGCAGGTAGGTCCTTTGTTCTGTGCTGACTGAGAGTTTACCACACATTTATGAGCAGCTGCATCCATCTGCTCTGCTTCTCAATGTTTGCATTGACCCATATTGACTCAAAATGTATGAAAGGAAGTGATTAAAACAAGTTTAAACATTAACTTGAGTGGCGTTTTAGCTTATTCAGGAAAGTGAAAGCATTATCTGCTACTATGTTAAAAATTAATACTGTTTATTTGAATATATAGCAGTTATTTTGTAGGATACTGGTGTTGGAGACACTTAGTGGAACACTAAGTAGGGCCTGTGCAGGTGTTTAGAAGGGCTTTGAGAAAATAATGGCAATGCTAAAGCGTCTCTTCATGTGTAGAAAATTTGGATTGTCATCTTTAGCTTCTGCTGTGGAGATTGAGTGCGTGGACACATTCTTGGGGAGTCTCTAGTTCAGGCTGGCTTTGACACATCATGAAACCAGTAAAGATGGACATGGAAAAGGGTTTTCCTTTGCAACTTTTCAAATTTTTTTTGAATGGAAAATAGGTATCTACTCAGTATAGAAATAGCTTGACATAACTTGTCAGCAAATACAGTGTATTTGCAAGTAAGGATTACATACTTTTTATGCCTAATTTTAAACCTGGTGAAAGCTTGCAGGGAAGAAATCTTAACTCACATATAGGATCTTTGCTCTGGTTTGGAGAGACTCTGACGACTTGAAATGTGGAAGGAATAAAGATGAAATGCTTTATGTACTCTGTACCACAGGATGATGGCAAGCAAAGCTGGGGCTGCTGGTCTGTTCCTTCAGGGCACAGGGAGCAGGCCTGGGGGCAGCTCATGTTCTTGTGGCATGGAATTCTGAGAGATTTGAGGAAGTCACTCCTCTGGACTGCTGCGGTGCTTCATCTAAAATCCATTACACGTTTGAATGCTTGAATCCAAAGTCTTGTTTAACAGAAGGATTGTGCTTAGGCTTGAAGAGATGTGAATGGTAGTGTGGGCTTTGAACAGGAATTTAAGGCTACAAATTTTACCAAAATACCAAATGCACTTTGGCTGCTCCACACCCTTGAAGTGAGAGGAGGTGATTATGTGGAGGTCAGTTTGCACACAGAGCTCTGGGAATTTGCACTTTGATCAGTGTGGGGCTAGGGAACCTCAAAGTTAAATATTCTCGAACCTCAAAGTTAAATCTCCAACTCTTATTTTGCTTTCAGCCTTTCTGGCTTTTCTCACAGGTGCCTTCTCTTGCAGGACATCCTCAACATCGTTATAAAGCACTGCCCACCATGGTTCTTCTTCCTGGGGCTGCCAGGCTTCACGATGCTGATCGGGGACTTCCTCGGGGCGGCGGCACGTGTGCTGAGCACAGACATGCCGGAGGTGAGCATGGCTGGCTTGGCACGGCCACGCTGACTGGGCTCTCAGGGTGGACACCGGGGCAGCTGGGGTGGGAAATCCTGGGATAAGGCAACACGCTGATGGTGCAGAGGTGTTTGATCCAAAGGCTGAGGTGTGAGGAAAGCATGTCCTGGATGACTCTCTGCATGCCCGCAGAGCCCTGTGAGTGCCACTGCAGCAAGCAAACACCAAGAGAGAGCAGGGAACTCTCTGGGTGATGCAGCATCTCTGGCTAAATGTCAGCACTAGCAGAAATGTGACTTTAAATGATTCAGTTATTGAAGGATAAGTAAAACAGCAAATCAGTGAGGGGTTGCCAAAATAAAGGTAAAGGTCTGGCAGTCCTGGGAAAAAGAAGGAAGCTCTGTTGCATGTGAGAAGCCAGCTCAGGGGAGACCTTTCTGTGTGTTCTGGTTCAGAACTTTTGCTGCTGCTCTTGGCATTTGTATGGCTGAGCAGGTGGCCTTGCGCAGGCCCACAGCCCTCTCCTGTTTGAGCAGAGCTGGAATGGTGAGCCAGCTGTGCTTCTTCCATCAGTCCTCAAAGAGCTTGGTCAGCCTCATTGTTGATCCAAAGCTTAATGCTAATAAGAAATGGATGCTCAATTTTCCGTGGAAAAAACACAAACCAAAATACCCCCTTCCATTTCTCCTGCATGCATAAAACTGGTTGTGCACTGCATTTTCAACATTACATAGTAGTTAACATGTTTATAGTTCATGCCGTGGTGCTTTTGATGGCTTTATTGGAGTAGGGATATCTCTGCACATTGGTATCACCTATGCAGCGAGTGTGAGTGGGTTCTGCACCTACTCTCTGTGCCACAGGATCACCTCATAGCAGTGCTGGATTAATGCTTCATCCCCTCATTCAGCTGTTCTGCAGGGGATTCTGTACTTTCTGTTGGCATCAAATGGCTGATTGTCAGATTGGGTAATGAGGGCAAGTATTAAAAATGTAGAATGTGCTCAGGAGTGGGGCCAGGTGCCAGTGGAGGAGCAGCTCAGCCTCACCAGGAGAACAGAGAAAAGCACAGGCAGGAAGGTGTGTGTTAGGTACTGCTTACACTCAGCTCTTGCTGGAGTTGCAGAGGAAAAGATCCTGGGATGTGTTCCCTGGGACAGCTGAATACTGCATTGTGAATCCAGCAGGCTGAGTATGGCAGTGTGCACTGGCCTCGGAGCTGGAGGCATCTTCACGTATGAAGGGTTTTCAGTGACTATTTTAGTACTTATTTTTTAGTGACTATTTCTGCCTACTTGCTGTTTGCCAGGCTCCCCGTTCTGAAGCTCACACCATCCTTGGTGCTCTTGTGTGCTTCCCAAACACCTACCAAGGAATCCCACAATTGGGACCCATCTCAGAAGCCAGCGAGAGCATCGCAGGAAGTGCAGATGTGAAGGTAAAGCTGCATTTACTGTAAATCCTTAGATAACCTAACCTGGTCTCACTATGCAATGACTTCATTCCTGCCCAGATGGTTGAGCTCACACAAGCCTCTGTTGCTGTTGATAAACTTGAGCAGTCATCCACTGCTCAAAATTAGGGATGACTGGGGCGGAATCCCTGAGCTCTTCACATCCCTGAGCAGGCAGAACCAGAGAGGGTGCAGAAATCCCTTCACATGCTTGGCTTCTGTTTCTGCTTCTTCATCAGGCCTTGGAGAGTCACTGGAGGTGTCTTACTTCTAAAATTAAGACAGTTTTGGCTTTTCTATACTAAAAAATGCACTAAATTTTTCATAACATGTTTTGGCTAGAACCTAAACACTAGAGTTTGTACGGTGTGATCGCTACTTGTTGTTTGTAACTGCTCCTTGACACTGTAAATGAATTGATTTCCTCTTGCTGCCTGTACATGACTTGTAAGCTGATTTGATTTGTCCTCAAGGGCCTGTATATTTGAGTTGTAATTGGTGTTTCTCCCTTGACAAAATACAATTGGCGTGAGGTAAAGATGTTTTAGCAACAGACAGAGAACTAAAGTGACTTCACCTGTAACTATGTCAGAATAAAATACCTTTAAAGTAGATGTATGAAAAAGATGCTTATTCTAATTTATTTTGTTATTTTAGTATTGCCTCATAAATATTTTATTGAAGAATGCTACAGAGGAGCCAAGTGAAGCTGCAAGGTAAAATACCAAGTTAAAAAAATGGGAAAATGTCATAGAATTGGCTAGGTTGGAAAAGACGCTTAACATTATCAAGTCCAACCATTTATGGCTTGGAAAAGCCCTTCTTGCTGCTTATCTTCTGCTGCTGCCTTGTAGTTTGGTCCTGTGAAGCTGAGCCTTACTCTGCACCATGAAGGTGCTGTCATGTTGGAGGGGAAAGAAATCTCATCTTCCTGCATATTTTCCTTTTTTTACCCCCTAAATATTCCTCTCAATCTCCTGACCAGCTCCCTTTTTCTTTTCACAAAGATGCATAGCCATCTGTGGCCTTGGTGTGTGGATCTGTGAGGAGCTTACTCAGTGCACGAGCCACCCCCACGTGAAGAAAGCCATCAATGTTATAGGTGTGACACTGAAGGTATTGCTGTGGAGGACTCTGATCAACATGCTTTGGGAAAAAAAACCACATTTTCACTTTGCAAATAGTCACTGATGATCTGAGGCACAGGCTGCTGCTGTGGTGTCCTGTGCAAACATGCAGAATATTTGCAAAAATAGCCTGTGTGCCTGTAGACTCCTTCCCCAGCAAACTCACATAAGAGATCACATAGACGATGTCAAACCTGCTGGTTCCTAATGCTGACAATGTGATTTCACAACACTAAGCATTTCTACTGTTTGCAAAGACGCAAAGTAATAAAGTGTAGAAAAATGGAATGCAGTGTATTGTAGCTGGATGTTTTATTTGTCTTCTATCACCTTTTCCTTCCAGTTTTCCAACAAGCTGGTAGCTCAGGTAGCCTGTGATGTCCTTCAATTGCTGGCGTCTTACTGGCAAAAGCTTCAGGAGTATGAATCCTCCCTGTGCCGCAAAATTACTGAAGTAAGTCAGATTCTTTAAAATGTTTGTATAGATGTAGTATGCAAAATTGTCTTAATCCCTTCCTTGGGCTGCTGTGGTTTTGTCAACTTCTGCTTTTTTTTATTGTTAGGGATGTACTTTTTTTTATTGTTAGGGATGTACTTCCCTGACCCAGTGTAGGTCCCTCGTTTGTGGTGACTTGTTTGCCAAATGCTTAGTAAAACACTTTCTTTCACTTGGACGTTGACTGGCATGGGCAGTTGGATGCTCCTAGGAGAACTTAAACTGTTCCATGCCCTGTGCAGCGAAGATCTCTCTGCAGAGGAAGAAGCTGAGTGCCTTTCTGACACTTGGTTTGTTTGGCTGCAGATCCTGGTGGCCACCATCATGTTTCTCCTGCCCGGTGCCGAATACTCCTCTGTGGAAGCAGATAAGAAGGTGTGTTGCTGAAAAGAGCTGTCTCCAGTCTTTGTGCTGTTTGATGGGGTTTTAAATGAGGTTGCTCTGAATCAGAGTTGGATTTTAAACCTCTAACTCATACCCTAAAGTCTCTGTGAATTTAATAGAATGTACTTCACAGTGCTCCTTGTTCAGTTCATAGTTTCACTGCTGCTTTGCTTGCTGGACTGGTGCATGGCACTGCCCATGAAAATGCTGCTGGAGCCTGTGTCTGCTGGTGCTGTAGAGGATCAACATGCATCCAGAGCTCCTTTGCTGGATTATATTTACAGAGTGAGTATGGGGAGGGAAGGTGATTTACTTTGCCTGGCTGTTTAAAGATGCCTTTCACACCACCCTGAATGCACAGAACCAGCTTTGCCAAGCACTAGAAAATAATGTCATCCAGGTGAGAAGTTACAAATGCAAAATGTTAAGCTAAGATTAGAGATGTAGAACAGACAGAGGATGATGAAAATCAAGGTAAAATGCTTAAAACAATGAGCCAGGGAAAATAATCTTTGCAGAAATATTTGGATTATTTGAAGTGGGTTGTTAAAATACAAAACAAGCCCTGAAGGGAGCTGTTAAAGAACAGAATAAGTGCAGATGGAGACTATTAATCTAAAAATGCTGAATTTGGACATGGCTGGGTTGTGTAGTGTGTCAGAACTGGAGGCCCTGCTTGCTGGGTGTGTTGGCGACTGTCCTGGGTTGGTCACTGGTTCTATGTCCCCACAGGTCCTGCACTGCTGCATCAATGGCTCCAGCACCTACATGCAGCAAAATCACTATGTGCTGAGCCTGTCCGACCTCTCCTCTTCTGACTATGACCCCTTCCTGCCACTGGGGAATGTCAGGAGCTCCGTGGAGACAGCCCAGTGCCTCTCCTCCACCGATCTGGGCAACCTGCTCACCGTGGCTGAAGGTAAGGCATGCCCACAGTGTGGGCTGGGCCAGCGTGTGTGAGCAGCAGTGGGAAAGTGTTCCAGGTTCCATCTCAGCCTTGGAAACGTGCTTCTCCTTACTGCACGTAGCAACTGTTCCTTCAAAATAGGGCATGGCTCTCTACAGATGAATTACAGTTGCTTTTGTGATAGGGTGTCAGCATTAGTTCCTTAAAACAAATTTATGTTTAGAAGATGTAAAGGGAAAGAGAAACACTGTAACCCAAAGAGAAATAGTTTTACACTGAAGATGAAAAACCGTAGAAATTAGGGGGTTTCTGGGTATAAGAGGAGTAACATCCCCATTGGAAGGAGTGGAGGCACAGCAGAAGCTCAAGAGCCCAGTCACTTTATGAAATAACTGATGGATGTGCCTGTGCTGAGGGGACCATCTGAGCATCCGGGAAGTCTCTCCCTGCCTCACACAAGACTTTACCACGGAGCATTGCTTTGCAGTGACATCTCTGGTTTGCTTTGGTTTGTCTGCTATGTTACCCTCCTGCACTGATGGCTGTGGGGATGTGGTGAAGTAAAATAAAACTGCAGGACAGGTAGGATTTGTTGGAAATCTGTCCTTGAACAGGAAGGATCAGTAGGTCACATAGGGCAAGCTGCTGCAATGTGACAGAAATCTGCAGGTGCTCCTTCTGTATTGCCTCTCGCTGCTCTTACTGATCCATTGTGTTTTCCTTGATGATTCCAGAGAAGAGGAGGAGGAATTTGGAACTGATCCCTCTCACTGCACGGATGGTCATGACTCACCTGGTGAATCACCTGAGCCACTACCCGCTCAGTGGGGGCCCTGCCATTCTCCACAGCCTCCTGAGCGAGAACCACGACAATTCTTACGTGGAGTCCTCTGAGCTGTGCTCGGAAGTGTTCCGCAGCCCCAACCTGCAGCTGTTTGTGTTCAATGACAGCACTCTCATCTCTTACCTCCAAATTCCTGCCGAGAAGAAGGTGGGCGCTGAGCCGGCAGCAGCACCCTCAAACGTGCGGGTGATTGTCAGGGATATCTCAGGGAAGTACTCCTGGGATGGCCGGATCCTGTATGGGCCTCTGGAGGGCTGCCTGCCGCGCTGCAGCATGGCCGGCGCCTTCGCCACCTCCAGCGACCCGCAGCAGCACGTCTTTTCCCAGAACGATATCTCCCAGCTGGAGGAGGGAGAGGATGCCCTGGACCAGCTGCTGGAGAGGATTGGGAGCAGCAGTCCCGAGTGCCTCTTGCACCCGCAGCGCAAGCTGAACGAGCCGGCGCCGCCGCCCTGTGGGATGAGTGCCGAGCAGGAGCATGCCATTACTGAGGCCCTGCTGCGACAGAGCGCCCAAGAAAGGGACTTCATGCTGAAATGCAGCTCGGACTGCAGCATGAGGGTGGCCCGCCAGGAGCCACCACCTCCTGCTGAACCCCAAGCCTCCTTTTATTTCTGCCGGCTGCTGCTGAACGACTTGGGAATGAACTCCTGGGACAGAAGGTAGGAAGAGAGGATCCAGAACATGCTTAGGGTGCTCTTCTCACTTTTTATCCCCAAATGCAGACACACTTAAGAAAGTGAGGATTGTATAGCTGGGGGTAAGAGCAGAGTTTTGAACATTAGTGATAATTTGAAATAGACATCAATAGATTGTGTATTACAATAATTCTAAGAAATCATATCATGTTAATTCTCTTGGCTATTTGGATGATGGAATACTGTGTCTGCACTGTGTTGCATTTGCCTTCAAACTTTTTTTATTTATTTTTAGAAAAAGCTTTCATCTGCTGAAGAAAAATTCAAAGTTGCTGCGAGAACTGAAAAATCTGGATTCCCGTCAATGGTAGGTGGTGTGTACTCAACACAGCATTGATAAGGTCCATGTTTCCCAAGGAAGAATGAGTCACCAGAACCAAAACGTTATTCCTGTTGAATCCCAATATTGGTATGAAAATTGCACTGTTTGTTTCTCCAGAGTTCTGTAGCCTGAATGGAGAAGCCACCTGTGCTGCCACATTCTCTGTGTACAGAGAATTCCAAATCAGTGGCAAATAATAGGACAGAGTTTTTTCAAGTTTGCTTTAGCTGAGAGGGGAGGAAAGCAAATTGATTGTGACTTGGGTTCAGCTGACAGTATTTTCTACATGGTGATCCCTTTGTCAGGAGCAGTACTTTGAGGGGTGATCTACCCAGAAATGCTCCCCAGCCAGGAAGTGGCAGAATGGAGTTCTGAATGTTACGTTTTGTTTTTCATTACTTGACATAGAGCTGTTTGAAAAACATCTGCAGCATTTCTGAAGGTTCTGAGTTTCTTCTATCCCAACAATTTCCACATCAAATGCACTTTGCGTGTTTTCAGAGAAGCCAGCTGTCCCTGTCAGCCTTGTAAAACTCTGCCCAGGGTCTGAAAGTCGTTAATGTTTCTTCTGCCTTGTATGTCATCACCCTGTAATTCAAATTCTGTAGGCGAAGTTGTGCTCCCATTAACACCTGTGCCACCTCACTATCTGTGCAGTGCTACACAGATCTGAGTCATTAACCCTGTAATTGGAATTTGGTCACCAGTTCTCTGGCTGGTGCACAGGAGGACCAGGCTTGACTCTGCTCTCAGAACTGGGGTGTCTCTGCAGTGAGGTTTTGGTGTCAAAAAAATGGGGGGAAATCTGAAAGTGAGTGACGTATTTGTGTGCATCAGAAAAATGATTTTGAGCTGAAGCTTATTTTGATAAGCTTCATTTTGATCTCTTTTTCTATCCTGTGGCAGTCGTGAGACTCACAAGATCGCTGTGTTCTACATCGCCGAGGGACAGGAGGACAAGTGCTCCATCCTGGCCAATGCCAGGGGAAGCCAGGCCTATGAAGATTTCGTGGCTGGGCTGGGCTGGGAGGTAACAGCCATAATTTAGACAAGCTACCTTGTTGCTGGTGGCACCAGACAGTTTTTAATTCACATACACACACAAAAACAATTGCTGCACACCGATGCAGAGCTTTTAGCTCTTGCCACGGTCAGAGCACACACTCAGCACAGGTGTTCTTTATGACACATGTGGGTTTAATTTGCTTTGTCAAAATGGTGTGTCGTAATCTAAATGCCATGAACATTTTGGTGTTTGGGAAATCCAGAGTAGCTGCATGTCACATTTAACGATCCAAGTGCCACAGGAAGATGGAGAATCCCCAGGCTGGTGCTGTTGGGAAAACAAACAAGCCTTTGGACTCAGGCTTGACTTCAGAGAAGTGTTTCTTCTGAATAAACCCCTGGAATAACTTCTTATTCTAATGCTTTTTTCTTGATGTACAAATCTTCAGTTTCTTCTGCAGTTTTTCTGTTTTTTTTTCTCTCTGCCTTTTGTGATGTTCCTGGCAGTGGGAGCGCTGAGCCCCACAGAGCCCTTAGCCAGCACAATGTATGGTAGAATGCTGTTGTTTCCTTGGTGCTGTTTGCTGGAGGAAGGTAAAATAGCTGGATAGATAATGACTCAGGACTTAGTTCTGAGAGATGTACTTTTAGTAAATGTCAAATACAGGCATGGGAAAGACAAATCTAATTGAAAGATTGCAGCGCTGTAGGGGAAGACCTACTTTTCTCTGGGTTAGACATGGAAACCTAGGGTGGTGATTTCATTAATCTTGATACAGAGGCAAATCCTGATGATGCATGAGTGTTTTCAGATGGCTGCTGTTTGTGCCTTTGGCTCTCTCAGGTCGACCTGTCCACACATGGCGGGTTCATGGGTGGCCTGCAGCGCAATGGCAGCACGGGGCAGACCGCGCCCTACTATGCCACCTCCACCGTGGAGATCATCTTCCACGTGTCCACCAGGATGCCCTCCGACTCAGACGACTCACTGACCAAAAAGGTAAAGGCTTTCCAGTGTGTTTGACACCACGGTAGTCACCAAGTGATCCCGTGAAAGTGTGAACTGAAAGCAGTCTTTGCTGACTGTCCCTGGCAGACTGTCCCTGCAGTGCCACGTGGTGCTCTGCAGCTGGGTTAGCTGAATTAAATGGCATCTAAATTCTGGGTCCTGAAACACAATTAACATTTCCATGGTAGCCTCAAATACCACTGTGAGTAATAATATTAGCAATAATTTCATTTGTACGTTGTTGTCTGCCTGCCAAAACTGCTGTAGGTTAGTAGAACAAGGCAACCAAATGCAGCATCATAAAACCTTCCAGACAGCTCATCCTGTGTGGAGCAGCAAAGGGAAAAGGGGCTGACAGGCTCAGGAGCCCAAGCAACCAGCACAGAGTTCAAGTCAGTAGCCCATTAGGCACAACTCTGACAAGCAGCCTCTGCATCAGACAGCCAGAACCCAGCCCAAAATTCTGTTGGTATTGGTACTTAATCGTTTCTTTCCTAACAAGGAGTGATTTCAGATTATGCTGTTTGCCAGCTGCTGGTTAGATTCAAAGAAGATTTTTGGGGCATACTGAATGTCTGCCTTTTTAATTAGGATTGGCAACTTGTCCTGCAGAGGTTCTTAGCATGCATCAGTAATGCTGCAGCAGGCATCCAGTGCACCATGGGATACTGCTCTGCTCTGAGCATTGTCTGTAACTCTGTCGCTGGGTGACTGTGTTTGGTGTCCAGTTGGTTTCAGAGTGACGTGTGCTTTTCTTTGAAATATAAAGGTGGAATCTCTGATTCCTTCTTCTGAAAAATTGCCCAGTGTTTCGTACTAAAGTCAGATATTGTCTTTTTTTATTGTGATAGCTGTCCTTAAAAAAAAAAAGCGGGCAAAATGACATGTTTCTCTTTCTGTATCTGACTTGCTACCTTCATGGATACAAGACTACAGAAAAAAGTACTCTGTGCTTCAGGATGGAGCAGTGGTCTGTAGGACAGGGCTGTAGAGTCTCTGTGTCCATACCAGGGTAGGACTGTCTCTATTTTTATTGTTCATGACCAGTATTTGTCCAGCTGCTAGACCAAAACTCCAGTCATGAATGATTTACAGTTTCCTAGGCAACATATTCCATATCCCTATACTCCACTTCTTGCACCATGAAAACAATCTCTGGTAGTGCCTACTTTGCTTCAATTTAAACCCATTGATTCTTATCCTATTTCATATGGATGTGAAGGGCAGATTATTTTGCAGCACATTTATGCATGTGTGAGAACTGCTGCCATGTCTTTCCCAGACTTATTTTTTCCTACACAAACTATGGCCATTTATTCAGTCTAACCTTCCCTTGTAAGTCCTGGGTTTTGTGGAAGCCTGGCAAAGACACTGGGACATGGTCTGGCTGTTGAGTAATTCATCACCTGGGAGAGGACAGCACAATGTGTCAGAGCTACCACAAGGGGAAAAATGGGATTTAGCTGCAAACAGTCCACTTATTCTCCGAATTCTCATCTACATTAGGGGTCGTCACAGACACTGAGGGTCTAGTTATTCTATTTGCCTTCCCAGTGTTTGCTCTAAGAGAATTCCTTCTCTGTGAGAAACAGAAACCAAAAGCATTTAGTAGATGTCAGTCTCCAAGTTTTGTAGTGCCAGGAAACCAGGCCAGCTCCAGCACATGATGTCTGCAGAAAATAACTGCAAAGGAATTGCTCTGGGACCTTTTTAAACAACCTGAGATCTGCTCTAGGAATGGAACCCTGCCGGGATAAAACTGGGAATTCCAGTGAAGGACAGATCTCTGAGCAAGCTCATGGACCCAAGAAGCTGCAAGCAGTGGCTCAGACCAGGTGACTTCCAGAGGGCTTTTTAGTGTATACTCATCCATGGTTCCACACACAACAGTTTCATTCAGTTTGTCACAGCTCTGTAAGCAAACATGCGATTCTGTGCAGATCAGTATGGATTGTTGACAGATTTTACAGAACTGCAGCTCTGAGTGGAGAAAAGGTGTATTTCAGAAGCACTGCACTTTGTGGAAGGTAGACAACTCTCCGGGCTTAGGTCCTTACCTCACATTGTTGGGGCAGAATGTCCAGGTTAAAAAGATTATTTCTTGATTATTACTTCTTGCATCAATGCTTTTGTTTTATGGGAGTGTGGGAGAGAAAGGTGGAAGCCCATGGCATTCATTCAGTTCCTGCAACGGAACTGTACCTGATGATATAGGACAGTGTTGCTAGGAGGAGAAAACTTCATCAGGATGCAGTGGGGGCCACAGCTTCTTTTTTCTTGCCCTCCTTCTGGGATCTAAGGTTCCCCGTAATCTCTGAAATCATTGTGATAGCTTGGGGTTTCTTCTGTGGTTATTTTGCCTCAGACCAAGAGAAGCGTCATGCTTGTCAGCGTACTCCCAGCTGAACAAAAGGACTGTCTACCTGCTGGCCTGGGGAGCTGCAGCAAGGCCATAAATTCCAGGGATGGGGAATTCAGCAGATGCAGTAATTTTACTTAAATATGTTGTTGTGGTTCTTTATTTTTACTGAACACAAGGATAAATTAAATTCTCATATGAATTCCGCAGAATAAGTGCGTTTCCACTGGGGATGAGCCTAACCCTAACCCTTGTTTTTGTGCAGTAGAGCTGTCATTTGTGGTCTGCATTTTTTTATTTGAGGTATATGCTGATACTGTATTGCTAATCCAGGAGGAAAGAAAGAAAATTTAAAAAAAAAAAAANAAAAAAAAAAAAAAGGAAAGAAAAAAGGAAAGAAAAACCCCTCTCCAAATAAGTCTTGGCTGTGACAAAGTTTTTCCAGTGGAGTAAACAAAATTCAGCTGATCTCTTTTGCTGCTGTAGGGTTCAGCATCATTAGTTCCAAACTTTATCTGTCTGTCTTGTGGCAAAGAATGAAAATCAATCCCAGGAATGGCGTCCTACCATCCCTGTCTTTTTCTGCTCAAATTGTGCTTAATGGTTTAAAGATGTGCTGCCAAATTTCTCAGTGATTTATTCCATCTTCTCCATTGTCAGAGCAGAACTTTTTCAATTCAGAAATCTGGTTGCAACCCCATACTGAACTCTTGCTCCTTTGCTGCAGAAATTTGTTAGCTGGGGCTAGATTAGATTTTTAGCAGCTAATCTGACTGCTGTAGGGGTTTGCAGAGTGGGGACAGAGCTGTGCTATTGGATTTGTCCAATTCATTTGACTCCAGGACTATAATTGCACTTATGTCTTACAAGGCTTTTATGGCCTCAGGCTGGCGAGCAGCAGAAAAACAAATTGGCAGTGATACAGTGAGAGTGAAAGGGAATGAAAGGCACACATTATCAGTCTCCAGGCAGCCCTGCTCTGGCAGGAAGTTTCTTGGTTAATTTACAAATAAAACTTAGATTTTTAGGATGGGCGCACAGTCAGCCAGACAATGGGGATGTCAGGCCCCACTGTTACTTAGCAAAAGTAGCAGCCATGCCTCCCCAAAAGTAGGAATTCTTCAGTCAAACAGACGACTCCTCTCTGGAGCCAGCTGGCTGTGTAATGCAATTAGCAGAGAAAGGAGGTCATGCCGGAGGTGTGCACCGTGACCAGTGTCAGCGCTGCCTGCCAGCCCAGGCACACGCACAGCTCGGGGCCAGAGCTGCCCACTTGGAGCTGGAGCTGCCCAGCCAGGGCTGCAGAGCGCAGCCTTGGGGGAGACATCGGGGCTGACCCGGGGCTGGGGCTGTGTCCCAGCACCCCGTCAGCCAAACCGAGGCCAATTCCTAGGCCTGGCGAAAATTCCTGCGTGCTAGGGAGGACACGCTGCCATTGCCAGAGCTGCCTTCCCTCAGCAATGTCAGAGCCATCACTCCAGACCGGTGTTGGAGTTTGCTTTTAAACCAATCTGATTTCATGGGCTGCTTTGCGATTTTTTTTACGTAGCTTTTTTCTTTATTTCTCCACCCATAAACTGGGTGGAGAGCACAGCCTGGAACTCTGGCTTCACATGCATCGGCCATGGGCTTTGGACATTTCAGCACAACTTGCTGAAGTCCTTCAGGGCACTGAGTCTGCCCCACAGCTGCTGTTTTGAATAATCAACACAGGAAAATAGCAGCTGGCTTATTGTCACTGATGAGATTATTGTAACGGCTTTTTATCAATGGAGTTCTCTCTCAATAACAAACATTTTTGATTAATGCCAATTTTTTCTTTGTAGCATTATACCTTGTAACTGTGGGGCTTCAAGATGTGAGGCTCAAAACAAGGGCAGTAATTCAAGTTCTAAAACAAGTCCCTGGCACACGCTGGGGATTGTGGCAGACTCATGAGCACAGCAAGTGTTGGTTCAGCTAAGTTCCCTTCTTCACTCAATTTTGTTCTGAAGGGTGCGGTATCAGTACAAAGTGTTTGATTGTTATCAGAACAGTTCCTTGGGATTTTAAAAAGCATCCCTCAAGCAGTATTTGGACATACTTTGATGACTGTTTTTACAGCAGTATGTGCTATTTGTCACCCCAGAAGCCATGGGAGGTGTGGCAGTACAGAGCCTTTTCTTCAGAAGAGCTGACATCTGCAACTCAGCAACGGCACTGCCTTGTGGAATTCTGTGTCCACATTTATTTGTTGGGCTTCCTGCAGCAGAGGTTGCTGGGTGCCACTGTTTTGGGCTCTGTGCTGGGAAGCCAGTATCAGAGCTTGGGGTCAACCTGGCAAACTTGGGCACTTTCAAATCCCTGGCGGGGGTTCCCTGAGCTCAGCTGGGCTGAGCTGGGCCCGTCCTGGAGCAGGACAGCCTGACCAGGTGCCCTCAGCATCTGGGACCTGCTGTGCACAGAGTCTGCTCCCCAGATGGATTTTAGGGGTGTGTAAGACTAAACTTGACATCTCACTTCTAATCGCTTTGGAGGTTTGGCTGCACCTGATGTCACTGAGAGTGACATCAGGGTTTTGTCCTGTGTGTAAATTCCTGCTGCCTTTGGTATGTGTCAGTTTGCGGCACTACCAACGTGATTGTTTTCTTGTGTGTTGCTTTGTTTTTACTGAGCTTCTGCACAGATATCAAGGTGGCCACAAGAACAGCAATTTCTACCTGCTTTGTACATGTAGGAAGCTCTAGTAATAGTACTCTTAATGTTCACATGTTTTTGCAAGACAAAAATGGTTCATGTTTTCTTCAAACAGCTAAAATTACCTTTTATTCATGAGTGTAAATAAAACACAACTATTATCTTCTGCTTAATTTAAAATAAGCTGAGAATCTCAGTTGTTCTAGGAACTGAACTTTACTTCATTCTGCTGGAACATGAACTGTAAGCCAGCCAGGTTCACAGTTGTAACTTTTTTGGATTTTTCACAATGTGTTGGTTTTGCCATGCTTCTCTCATGACTGAGAGGTCCAGTTTGCCACCACTACGTTGGAGTGAAAGTTTTTCCTTCTAAAGGCACTGTCTGTTCTGAATAGGGAAGTTTCATCAGCACAGTGTGGGCTGATCCAAAGCATGTTGGGGTTAGTTGTTATTTACCAGTGAAAATCGCCACCTTCTTTTCCCTTTTTTCTCTCCCACACAGAGTAAAGTAGCAGAGCTTCATTTTGGCTTCTTTGTTCAGTCTATTGTGCACATTGTTCCAGGGGTAACACCAATTTGGAGGGTGGGGGGTGTCTTTTAAGCTTTAAGTGGGACTTAAATTCTCTTTATGCTTGGAGCTGGCACTGCTTTAACTTTAAAGCTTACAGTTGAAACCATTGTGTGACGCTTGTGCGTGATTGCCAAATAGTTTTTGCCATCTGTTAGATCACCTCCAGCTCCTCCAGCAGCAGAGCAAACACACACACAGAGAAAGAGGCTCTTGGATGCTTTCTGTGTATGGCATGTTTAAATTTTATCTGTATTTCATGCTGCTCTGCTTGAAATGAAGAGGTGTAACTCCCACAGTATTTCCCACTCTTCTGTACTTTGCATTGCACAGATATTTTGCTGATGTTTCAGGCAGGACTCCCCTCCAGACATAGTCAGTGAGGATTGTGGATAATAAATTCATTTATAGTCGTTCATGACAGGCAGTTTCTTGACATTCTGAGTTAAGGCATTTCATATTTCTGTGACAGCTGCCTTATTTTTGCTGGAATACAATGCTCCGTTTGTTAATGCTTTGTTCCAGTATTTCAGATTTCCATCTTAAATCATGTAGGTAATGTATATTTACATATCATGCTAATGGCTAGTTTGATAATGACTTAATTAGGCCATCAGACAACAATGAGTTCTAAATGAAGCAAATTATTGAGCTGATGCTTTCATGAGCAACTGGAGAAAAACAATATTTTAACTTTTCTATAATGAAATATTCCTGCTATCGAGCATTGTAATTCAATTTGTGAGCCATGACCCCTCATGCAGCATGGTTATCACTCGGATTAATAAAGAGCCAATTTACTGTTGCAGCTCCGTCACTTGGGCAATGACGAGGTTCACATTGTGTGGTCTGAGCACACCCGCAACTACCGCAGGGGCATCATTCCCACTGACTTCGGGGATGTCCTCATCGTCATCTACCCCATGAAGAACCACATGTTCTTCATTGAGATCATGAAGAAACCTGAGGTATGTTCTGGGTGCTTCACTGGCTCTGTTGTGCTGTGCAAGTAAGCAGCAATTGTTACTTTAAGCAATGCCCAGCGGTTTAGAGTTTGGGGGTTGTTTTTTCCCCAGTGAGTACAAGATCAGTTCCATTTCAGGTGGAAGATAACCTGAGCAATGTGCTAACTTTAAAACTGGAGTTACTCATGGTGATCAGTGACTGCTCATTCATTTTACAGCCATACTTAGCATTGAGTGAAACATTTCAGAATTCTCAACCCACAGAAGTTACTGGGCAAAGAACAGTATTTAAACCATTGTTAATTTCCTCTGAGGCAGTGAAAGCAAGCCACTCATGATTTGAGTTCTTCATGTGGTGTTAGGTCACTGCTGTACACATGGCACCAAGCAGAACCTCACACGTCTGTGGGACTGTCACTATCCCCTGACTGGGTGGGATGATGGACATCCTGTCATCAAACAAAGTATGGGAGGTTCACACTTGAGACATTCTTTGGAAAAAAGGCATTTTTTTGCAAAATGTCAAAGGTGTGTGTATGTACATCTGTGCATGTGTGTGAAAAAGCCACTTCAGTAAATGCTCGTCTGGTACATTATGGATGCAAAAATATGCATAAAATATACTTTGTGAAAGTAATCAGTGTGATAAATATTTTTTGCCGGATACGAGGGACAATATTTGTCCAAAGGAGTAGCCAGCTGTGGTAAATTCCTCCATCATATCCCATATTGACCAGCCGTAGACCCTGTTTTTTGAGTTGTGAATGGTGGAGCTGTTGGATATTGAGAACCAGTGTTCTGTCAGTAGACACTTCAAACTTGAACATTTTCTAATAGTGGGTTGGGTTTTTGTTTTTTTTTTTTAATGCTTGGTGTTGATAATATGCTGTGCAATTTAGTTTTTTAGCATTTAGCTTTTAATGTTCCATCAGGGAAAAGAGAATTTAGCGTTAGAACACGCTTGAGACTTCTCTGAAACGATGGAGAAAACCTGTGCCATCTTACATATTAGTCAAAACCACCCAATGGGCAGCCAGAATAAGAGCTAACTAGAAATTTAGTGTTATCCCTACATTTAAAAGTACGGACCATTACAATGTAATAAAATTAATCCAGACATTTCCAGGGCAAGTGTAGCTGACCTTTTGTTCACCAGCTACTGACCCCAGGGTGAATGAACGAGCCTTGCAGAGAGAAATGTCTGTTGTTTGGCTTCAGTCCCTGGCATTTAAATTGCATTCTCTAATCGAATGAAAAGGCTGTCCTCTCTATCAGGTTACAGAATCCATGGCAACATTTGGCCTTTTATATCCATAATGTTAGCCTTTTTGTTTGCAGCCAAGCAGAGACACCTGGAGCAATGTTAACATTAACCGCTTTAGCATTAATAGCTTCATTATAGAAGAATTTCTGATCAGATAGCTGTTACTTTTGTTATGTTGCTTCAGCCTGTATTGTTTTCATTTTTGATCTCCTTGCTTGGCAACCGGGCAACGATTTGCAAATTTTTTTTGTCTTGATTAATTAAGCAATGTAATTATCAGGAACCATGCTGTAGTCTTTGCCCGACAAAGCTTGGGAGGGAAGACAATAGTAAGTCTGTTAGTGTGAATGCATTCCACGCGTCACAGATGCACGAGGATATTGGGAACAATGAGAGGAAAAGCTGCCTGCGAGAGGGGACAAAGCATGCCAGGCAGGCTGCGCACTGCACATACCGCCAGGGACATGCTGCGGGTTCCCTGGGACACAGATGCCTCGTTAGATTGCAGCTCGTCATCAGAGATTAATTCTCAGCCATTTGGTACAATAATTTACCCATTCCCCACTCTTTTAACTAGTGGTGCTCACTGTAGAGTGGAAGTCTTTGTGCTCAGAAGGTTTATTTAACCTTGCCTACTTTTACTGTGGGCAGCAGAAATAATGATTTTGCTGTTGGAAATTGGAACAAAGCAGGTGTTTGCAGTGGACTGAATATTAAGTTTTGCTTCATGGATAACTTCCAGTGACATTTGGAGTACTCGCAGAAGGGGATCTTTCCATCTATTTTTTTTAATTGATTCCTGTCAAAGCAGGCTGTTTGTGATGGCCACCAAAGCCCTGTTTTCCTGGGCTGGGTGTTGGGTGCTGGGTATGGAGTGGAGCAGAGCGGGGAGCGCACCCTGCGCATTCAGCTGGCCTCCCCCCGACCTTCATTTGGGCAGAGCCCCCATGCAGATGGAAGCTGATGAGAGGCAGCTCTACTGACTTTAATGACCCTCGGCAAGGCCATTGGATGTGCTCGGGAATGAATGACCCCAGCTCTGTGTGTGCGCGGTCTGGCTGTGCAGCGCTTGGATCACGGCAGGCTCCAGTACCCTTGGCCCCGCTGCTGCTCTCCCTGGGTAGGATACATGCACCCTGTCCATAGATTGCATGTATAAATTCTGTAGTGCAGTGATGAGAAAGTCTGCCCCGCTCCCCAGCTCCTGGTGGGTGTGAAACCAGGAATGCAAGTGCAAAACCTACTTGTCCAAAGAGCCCGGCAGGGAATTTCCCTGCTCCAGTAGCATCTGCTGATCTGCCTTTACATATCTTGTATTTGTGTGGTGGTATCACTTTAATACTAGTATGTACTTAGCCTTCTTATCTGTACTTTTACATTCTTTTCTCTTGCTGTCAATGCTTCTAGATGGTGCATGGGCTAAAAAATTTCACTTAAAAACATTACTGTCTAAAGAGACAAAGCTTGATGCTCCATAACATCATTTTGGTGGCATAGATTTTCCTCTGTCCCCTTCCCTTCCAACTGCCTGGATAGTAATGCCAACAGTACATAAAAAATTTGAAAAGAAGGCAAAACCACTATGGAAACATCTTGCACTTTTCTGGTTTTTGGAGGGGTAATTATTTTAAAGTAAAGGAATGACAAGAATAAGTGTGTGCAGAGACAGCTGTCATTTGCAGATGTTACATTAAAGCCAAATTTCTTCTGTAATTCATTGCCATTTCTAATTAGAGGAATTCCCTAGATGCAGGGGATTTATATTATTCCCTTTGTCCATTTATTGAATGACTGTCACAGTCACCCACAAGCAGTTGGTGAAAAATAATAGAGGGTATTTATTTATGTGATAAGCCTCTGTACAGATGGAAAAAATCCATAGCTTAAATATTGATAATTGCTGCTGGCTTCTGTCTAGTTGGGGGATTCTGGCTTTAGTTGGGGGATTGTTTTTTTATTTTGAGTCTGTGAGAAGGAAATGAGTTTGAGTACTTGTAAGTGCTGAAAGTTATGTATTTAAACATCAACATTTTCTGTGTTTGGCAGGCTCAGGTTTGTTTTGTGTCTGCAATTGTGGACACAGTTCACTTTTATAAAGCATCTCTTGTGTGTAGTGTGGTCTTTATCTGCAGAGCCTTAGGTCAGCAAATGGCATCACACAGGGGTTTCCTGTGGAGGTGGACCCTGAAGGAGCAGCATTTGGGCACCTTGGCCTGCTGGGCTGGGGCTGTTTGTGCCTGTGTTCTGCCCCTGAGAGCCCCTGTTCTGCCATCTCCTCTGCCTTCCACACACCTCCTTATCTTGGACCAGCTTGTAGCCCTGGTTCCATGCCTGAGGTGTTTTGGTTTTCTGAAATTCTTTTCCTAGGGAATTTTCTGTAAACAGGAGAAATATTTTTGTAACTGTACTTATGTTATTAATTCCTTTTCCTAGGAGGGACTTCTTGATGTCCCTCTGATCTGACCAATGTGATTGAAGAGGTTTGCCTTTGTTTCACCAATCAAATTGGTCTGTGTAAAATAGTATAAAAGGGAGACACATCTCAAAAATAAAGGAGTAATTTTCAGCTTTCTGGATCTCCGAGTCTGTGTCGTTGTGGTGTAAAACAGCGTCACCAGCTCAACGTTTTTTTCTCTTCTATGAAGCCCATGGAAGGAGTTTATACAGGATTATCTGAAGTAAATATGTCTTTGCAAAACATCCTGCCAATGTCGGAGTCAGCCAGTGAATCAGAGTCTCCTGTTGGGATCCCAGATGGAAAACAGCTCTAAATATCTGCTGCCAAAGGCATATTGATTGCAAATTCATAGATGGCCTCAGTTTCTATGTGTACCAAGCTTGTGCTTAGCCAGGAGAATGTTCTGAGATGTGTTTGTCTGTGTAGTGTGCTGAGGGCAGTCGTGGGGGATTTAAACACCAGCTTGGGGGATGAATGTCACACTGCAAGTCTCAATGTGGGAAGCAGTGTGGTCACATTATTTCATGGTAAAATGCTGTACTAGTCTCCTGCTGTGGTTCTGAAGCCTGCTTTTCTATTTTGGGGTGCCCAGGTGCCGTTTTTTGGTCCCCTCTTTGATGGTGCCATCGTGACTGCGAAGCTGCTGCCGAGCCTGGTCTGTGCCACGTGCATCAATGCCAGCAGAGCCGTCAAGTCCCTCATCCCACTCTACCAGAGCTTGTATCCTTTTTCCATGGGGCAAGGCTCCCCTTGGTAGGGTTCTCACTTAGAGCATCGTCCTGCAGAGAGGTAGGCTGAGATGAAAATCCTTCCTATTTGATTTCATTGGCAAAAGTCAGAGCTTTCTGTCCAGCTTGATGTTCTCAGTTTACAGCCAGCTGCCATCCGGTGTTTTCGAAGTGGAATGGTAACGTCACAGGAATCTCTAACCAGCAGCTTCCGTCTCGCTGCTGATGGGCTTGGGCTTAGCACTGGTGCTTTGATCTGTGAGAAATGGTAACTCACAGCTTTCTTTCACACTGATAGAAGTTGTGGACTGTGTCTGTCAGGCTGGTAGCCAGAGCTCAACCGTGCTCTTATCCTATCCAATTAACTTTACTTGGACTCATTACATTAATAAGACAGATGGTATTTGTCCTCAGATACAGATGTTTCAGGTCCCAAATTCCAGTTTCATTCCAGCCATGCCTGTGTTTGGGCATTTTTAGAACCTGTTTTCCACCACTGGCTGGAAAGTAGCTGGAGGATGTGCTTCTCCGAGACAGGAGTTGTGACACAGTCTGTGGTTCTTGGGTGCCACACAGACCCACAGTGTTAGCACAGGTTCGCACCCATGCTGGGGTCTTCTCATAATGCCACCATACATTTCACAGCTTGTTTTGCTAGTCACATCACTTATCTCAGGACAAACATTCACTGCACTTTGCTTTCTCTGGGGAGTGTTTGATTTGAGTATTTTTCTTTTCACATGACTTCAAGAAAGAGTTTGTGAAATGTTTTGATCTTTGAAAGAACATTGAGGAATTAGTTTGAGATGCACATTTTTAAAACACGGAATATCCTCAAAGTACTCATTAGGGGTTTTTAAAGGCTAGATTTTATCCAGTACGCAAAAGCCATGAGAAATGAAAAGTAGCATTGCGGTTAAACAGATTTGTGTTAATAACTAATTGTTTATTCATTGTAAAGCAAATGGTGATGGTTGTGCAAACTGGCAATGCCTGATAGGTGAGTCAAGACTCATATTTTCTTCTCTTTCTTGAGAGAAATCTAACAAGTTCCTGAAACTATGCTGTGCACAGTTTAGCTTAATCTCTCTTGTTTCTCAGTGTTTAATACTAAAGTAACAGTGTAGTAAAAAGGACATAAGTAGCAGCAGTTGTAAGAACAAAAACTGTCCCAGCCCCTCACTCCCAGCCGGAGTCCTCCCATGTTTTGGTGTTGAGCATTTTGTGCGTAAGCAGCACTCACCAGCTGGCTGTGCTCCTGCTGTCCAGCAGGGTTTCCCTGAGCGTCCCTGTGCATCCCTGGGCTGACAGAGCTGCACAGAGATACCACAGCACAGGGTACTGCTCTAGACAGCTCTGAGGCAGCATCTGTCCCCACATTCTTTTCCTTCTTTTTTTGCATCTGCTTTTGCACCAGTGCTGTCTGTCATGAATCAGCTGCTACTTGTCTGTCTGATAAATGAAAGTGGATTGAGAAACTCCTGAAATGAGACAAAAGGGATGTGGTGGGTAGATCCCTTTGGGATGATACTGGAGCAGGAGAGAAAGCTATCTGTAATTCATTCTGTAGATAATGCATACTCTGAGGTACACTAAAACCAGCAGTTGGAATGTGAGTGTGTAGATGTGTGAAGGTGATTTTGGACCTGTCCAGTGCAGCTTCCAAAGGGTGAGTGATTCAGGTTCAGTGTTTGCTGTGTCAGCTGCCACAAGCAGGACAGGAGGTAAGTAGACCCAGCAGTGCAAACAGTAGATGAAAGTGCCTTTATCAAACCGGAGATGGAAATAACTCCAAAAATGTTAGTAAGAGGAAGAAACAGAAAGCAATGTTGGTGACAAAGTGAGGGATGATGTTTGGCACACACCAGTCGTAACTGTAGTTGGGATGAGGGCTGCAGGCTGGAGTGAGACAGAGCTGAGGAGGATCTGCAGCTTCTCTTTGGCACATGGGTCATGTTAAAAGGCAACATCTCTGCTAAGGGTCAGTAGCTGAGGACATTTGGATGCCAGTGTCATTACAGACGAATCAAACGCTTTGTCTGGTGTCGGTGGTTCAATGGGGATAAGGTGCTGGGTCCAAGGTGCCCGTGCTGGAGCAGTGGCAGGGTGTGAAGTACCTGCAGGGACTCATCCCCGTTCTGCCCTGCATGGTGCTGGGGAGCTGGGGCTGCATCTTGCCAGCAGTGACAGCTGAAGTCACTTGTTGGAAAGTCTGTAAACTCTGGCTACAGCTGCACTTGTCAGGGGCTGTAAGGGAAGTGTAATCAGCCACAGAGATTAATTTGCATCTCAATTAGGAAAGAGTCAGGAGGAAGCTGTAGGGTCTGTTGCTGGAAGGTTGTGGAAGAAATCTCATGAGGCACAAAAGGCTCCCGACTTGGTGCTCCAGCTAGCGGAGGACAATATCTGAGTCCGGTTTCCATGGGGACCGGGGCCGCAGAGCTGCGGGAGCATCTTGCTGCCCGCAGCCACTTGGTCATGATGACACAAATTCCACTGCCATGCCCAAATACAGATTTCTTTTGGAAATCTCTGAAAATGAAGAAGGTAGCTACAGCAGACCACATCAGACTTTTTAAATCTCTTTTTTTACATTTATGTAATGGTATTGGTTTTATGGAATTCATTAGGGTAAGAGATTCATTAAAAAAACAATTAACTATATTTAAACTTTAGTTTAGAGCCATTCCGACTAGAGGTTTTTTGTGTCCATCGAAGGTCACATGATGGCACTCCGCAGGAGCCCAGGGTGGTGCAAGCACAGCTCAGTTGTCTTTGGAATAGTGCTGTCTCTGCCACTGCCGCAGTGCTTCCATGGGCAGGGATGATTGTACATCAGTTTATGTTCCAAATTCCAATTTTATTCCTCCTTGGTGCCATGGAGCACTGAGGCTGAGTGGCTGCAGCCCCTGCTAATTGGGACTCTTGCCATCCTTGAGTAACTGCTGAGCATGAGGCAATGTGCGCCAGCAACCTCTCCAGGCTGCTTTTTTAGGCAGTACCTCACTTTAAATATGACTGGCATTCACAGAAATCATAAGACAAACTTTACAAGAACATGAAATAATATTTAAGCTTACTACAATTGTTATATTTGAAGGAATATATTTATGCAGCTATTGAGTGCATCCAAGTCTCCTTTGTATGTGCTGGGGAAAGGAAGGAACAACCTCTCTTGCAAACAAATTATTACATGGCATAACTAAGCAAGGGTCTGTTCTGGTTCCAGAATGCAATGCTGAATTTTTCAAAAACTGGTGGGAGTGGGGCTGTAAAAGTGCATCTCTGAACGGTTGTCCAGCTTGTGTGAAATGAGCTGCGTGCTGGGAAGGATTTCTTGTATGATCCGGAGTGCCATGGCACTAAGCTGCAGCAGAGCTCCTCTCTGGGAGCTGCTCTTGTCTCGGGATAAATACTGGGGGAAACCAGGGTTTGGACTGAAGTGTATTACAGGTCTGATTAGCAGTTGCTGTCTAAGCTGACAGTTTGTAAGCTTGGGTGCTAGTCAACCTTCAGACATGAAAATGTAGCTAGTTTGGCAGGTGTCAGGCACTTTGGTTGGCCTATAATTTAATCCTGGTCTCCAAAAAGATTTAGAGATTTGGGGATAGTGATGTCTGAGCAAAAAGCTCCTCTTAAAATCCCCAGAGAAATGCAATTCTCACTGCCTGGGTTATCTTTCCAAATGGAGCTGTTTCTTTTCTCTTTGGATTGAATGGCGTAATTTAAATATTGTTTCAGTGTTATTTCTAGTATCTGACCACTTAGGGGTTTTTTTCCTCCACCTTTGCAAATAACTCTTGTACTTTCAGTCCTTCCTGACTGGGATGCTAACTGAATTTAGAGAAAGGTAGGAAAGATCCCAACGTGTCTGAAATGTTACCTCAGCTTTGAGGAGCTCTTTGCAATCTGCCTTGGGGAGGGTGGAACATGGCCCATGTGCCAGCACCAGTGGACTTCTTCCCTGTGTTTTTCAGTGATTTCTGGTAGTCTTTAAATTACGTTCTTAGCAATTCAAGCTACTACATCTTCTTCCTGTGAATGAGTAAATAGGGAGCTACTTGTTTATTAATACACTGATTATAAAATTCTCTGTGCACAATCTTGCTTTTGCGATGTTTGTTTGTACTTATGGACAGCAGAGGGGTTTAATCTTATTCTGCCTGTAGACTCCTGCAGTCCACTTTGCTGTGACATGGGGTGCTGGAGCTGTCTGTGGATTGGAACAAGCACAAACGAGCACGGTGAAGATGAGAACTTCTTATGTAATATCTGAGCACTGGATGTCACCATTTCCCAGCTCACAGTTTGCACTCCTTTTTGTGGGCTGGAGGAAAACACTGCCTTATGCTGCAGAAGTAATTTGATACATGACTACCTCTCTCACTGTTTTCTCCACTGTAATGGCAGTGGCGTTCCTGCTGACCTGTGCCAGCCGGGGTAAAGCCAAAACTGCATCTAAACACTTGAAAAAAAGACATCCATAACTTTAATTCATTACATCTCATCCAGATATTGACATACTAATATATCCTAGATGTGTTAATATCTGGAACCAAGAAGATTAAGCAAAGAACATCAGCTTCAAATTCTCTATTAAATCCCTATCTTGGTTTAAGCCAATTTCTGATTAACCTAATAGAGAGTGCCTGATCTGCTTACCTGCTTTATCTGTGAAAAAAGGTATTTGCTATGATGGACTTAATTGTGTGAATGGCTGTCAGATGTTCTGGAGGCTCATGTGGTGTCAGACATGTTTTGTGTCCCTCTCAGTGTGTGTTTTGTGGCACTGGCATTTGGAGCTCTGCTGTGGGTACGAGACAGTGTTTGATCATGCCGGGGAAATGAGATGGAAAGCCTGTTATTCCTTTCAGAGAGGGTTCACAGTTTGTCCCCTTTATTTCATCCCAAGAAGTGGTGCCCTCCAGCTATACCAATGCTGATAGAAATTACAATGAAATTCTAAAGCATGTGTGACAATTTATGTAACATGGCACCTGACGGTGTCCTGCCAGGCAGCCAGCCCTGGATGGCATGAGTGCCTGTCAGTGGCCAGTGTATGTGGGGAGCAGCAGGTCCTGCTCGCTGCTCTTGGCCAAGGGTGCCCAGACCCGAGGGGGGCCGTGGATGGGCCGGGGCTGCATGGGCAGGCACTGGCACCTCTGCCCTTCATCCCACGTGGTCCCCCACCACAGCCGATCGGTGGCCGAGCTGTCTGTCTCCTCTGCCTTCCCTCCTCACAGCCAGAACCTTCTCCAGGCAGCAATCAATGCCTCTAATCTGCTCTGGCCTGTAATAAGTCATGCGAGGCAAAGCTTTTAGGTGGCATTACATGGGATTGTGGAGGCGGCTCCTCAGCTCTCATTCATAGGGCTCTTCATGGACTCACAGAGAATCCACTGCATCCCGCCGGTGCATATCTAAAGAGTATAAAATGCTTCTGCAGGTCTAAACTCCACATGCTTCTGCACTGTGCAGACACAATGGAATCACATTTCCCTGTTTTCTGTTTCATGTCCATTCCTGAACCTGGAGGTGGGCGACTCTTGTTAGACACCCAGGTTGTACCCACATTGCTGGTGTGGCAGGGCTGGCATGGCAGGCAGGCTGCATGGAAACAGTGCAGTTTATTTTGTCACTATAACATGAGGTACCACTATCCTCCCCCATGGCTGGGAGCTGCCAAGTTTGCTGAGGGTTGTTGAGAAAATCCCAGGTTGATTCTAACAGAGTTTTAAACTGCTAATCTCAGGGTAGCATCTGTGCTCTTCAGTAGTGCTAAATAAACCCCAGCAGTAGTAGAGGCTCTTCTTTGCTGGCTGATATAATGGAGGGTTCCAAAAACAAACCTGGAATTAAGTGGCATCGAGAATATAATGTGTTTTTAAATTAAATGGGAGTTCGCTGTGTGATATGTGTCAGGAAAAAAAACCAACGAAACAAACTCAACCATGGCTTTCTAAGTGACATTTACTGATATTTGTGTACTCGTTGGAAACAAGGATCCTAAACCACACAGCCACACCTCTTTAAGCCCTGCCAGTGACTCGGCAGTTCTGATCTTGCTGGAAACAGTGTGGTTTGGGTGGCCTAATCATGCTCTGCCAAGGTACTTCCTGGGAGCCCGAGAAGGGAGATGCCTCGCAGGCAGCTTGCAGGGGCACACAGTGCGCTATGAGGCTTTGTTTATGAGCCGTAAACATTCCTTTCAGGGGAAGGGGGGGGGGG
>VZDJ01000099.1:272399-386678 GCA_008694505.1 Cyanoderma ruficeps | reverse complement strand
GGGGAGGGGGGGGGGGGGTACGCAGAGGTGCAAACACCTATCCCGCGGTGCTTAATATTTTCATCTGGGTTACACAAAGAGCCTCCAGTTTGTGTTTCATGAGAGGTGCTCACTCATTCTTTGGTTCTTTGACAGAAACAAAATTGGTATATTCGGGTTACTAACAAGTACTTCATCCCATCTTGTGGTGATTCTTGCCGGTTTGCAAGGGGTTCACATTCTGTGTCTTTTGAAAGTAATTTTTGATGATTTTGCTGTCGNCGCCCCGTTAACTTTTAAGAGATGCACATAGCTAAAGCTCCGCCGCGTCTTTCGGAAACTTTACTGTGAATTCCCGCTCGCACTTGGGGCTTCCCGGGGTTGTTTTTGTTTGGGTTTTGTCACAAACAGGTCGGTGAAAAGCAAAGGAGTTGGGTTTCTGCGGCTGAGCTCTGAGTGAGGGGGGCTGGCGGAGCGGGGCCGGTGCTGCCACTCGTAGAGCGGGCGGCGGGGCGTGGGCCGAGCCCTCGCACGGCTCTCGCGGGCCCCGGGGTCGCTCCCCCGGGCGCGGGGCTTTGTGCGGCCCGGCCGCCTCATTAGCATGCGGGCCGGGCGAGCGGGGCTCTGCTGGCTTACCAGCTGTTCCTGCTGCTCCCGACAATGTCCGGCGGGCCGGGCTGGCCGCGCTGCGCGGCCGCTGCCGCGCTCCGACAGCCTTTCCGCTGGGGATGCCCACGTGGCACCGCAGCGCCGGCCGGCCTCGCATGGCATATGGTGTCTGGATTCATACAAGATGCAAAACTATTCTGCCGCTAATGCACAATGACTCATAGCATTGCTAATTTTTCCAACAAAAGCCCACTTCCACACCCACACTTTTAACCCCTCAGGCTAGAAAGCCTCTTCTTTAGTTTCAAAGCCATGGAAATGTAAGGAGATGGGTTCTGGATCAATATCTGAAACCCTATATTTATTTAAAGCATATGCACGCTCTAACGCTTATTTTAAATTTCATTTAAAGCCAGTTTGCAAATCGCCACTCTATCACGTGGCAGGTTTTTTGTTCCAAAGTGGATTCCTTGTCAAATGCTGGGATTTTAAAATTTTTCAGTAGTTAACGTATTAAAAAATAATTGGAAGTTGCCACCATAGATAATAAAAAGTTATTTTCATTTAAGAGGAGAGAATCCAAGCATTGTAGCCTGTGGATTTACAAGGATTATGTATTCCAGTGTGAGTTCCCAAGCTGCTTGGTGTAAGCAGCTTGTAATATTTGGGGATCTTTGCTATTTACTGGCTCTTCAGGGACAATAATAGTGCGCTTTCCAACTAGAGGGAGCTGCTGGTATCCCTGATGCTGATCCTTAACCTTCCAGTCTGATTCCTTTGTGCGGAACGTACAGCGATCGTTACGATGTTTTAATAAAATCAAGTTAAATTACCCAAATCATTTAGATTAAAAGGATGCGTCTCAGTTCTTGCAGTGTAATCATCAAATCAAACTGCAAAATTCGGGGAAAACTGAAGCAGATCCTGGTTGCTTTCTGTGGAATTATATAGGTCATGAAAAGGCTGGCTAGGAGGGAGTAAGGAGCTGGGGCTCGCGCAGAGTGTTCCGAGACAAAAAGCGTGCGGGAGGCAGGAGCGCCGGGCAGCAGCCGGAAGCCCTCGCTCCCGCTCCTTCTGGCGCAACAAAGGAAGGAACAAAGGGACCTGTGGCCAGGCACCGAGGTGGCCGAGCTCCCTGGGAGCCACTTGTTACAGAGTCCCCTGCAGGCAGCGCTGCAGCAGGTGAAGGCTCCTGCCAGCATGGATTTAGGAAGAATCTTTCCTAGGAGATGGTTGGAGAGCTCCTGGGCGCTGATGACTCCATGGCGGCCTGCTGTGGGTCGGGTGGGATGCACCGCGTCCTCACCCTGGCCAAAGCCTCGGTGCCAGCCTTGGCAATTTCCACCCAGCAGGGCTGTACCCTTGTCCCAGAAATGGTGGTGGGAAGGCACAAAGGCTGCAGGACAGCAGGCCCACGTGTGGGCATTTCCATGGGTACTTCCCCAGCACTTCAGGCACTGGTGGTAACACAAACATGCAATCGCCGGTACAGGTTTAGGTCATTTTTCAGACTTCTCTTTTGAAGAGACCCCGACTTCAGTGTGTGGTTTCCATGAGCCATACATGCTGAAATTGCTTAATCAAAAGTTAAGGAATAACTTTCTAAACAGGAAAAACATTTTTAGGCTTAGATTTGGATTTTCTTCATGACTTAGTTTCTCTGTTGTTGAAAATGAGTGGCTGGCCATGATTTGAGGAGGCAAGACAGATCTGACTTCCCTCTAGCCTGACCAGCTCAGTGCCGCCCGGGCACAGAGAGGAGGGAGGCACAGCAAATTTTGTGCCTCTTATATAAAAGATACTTTGATGGGCAGTACCACAATCCTACATCGTCCTTTAGAGAGGAGAGGATTCCCCTCTACCTGCATTTGAAAAGCTTTGAAAGCCATCCTGTTACTGGGGACATGAACATGGTGACATCAAGTGAGAGGTATAGGAGAAAGCTACTTTTTGTAGCAGGTTTTCTCGATGGCATATTGAATTCATGGGGTTTTTTTCCTCAGCATCATAACTCTGTGTGTATTTCCCAGTGCTTTTAACTGTCAGGGTTCTGGTGTATAAACAGAAGCAGATGCCTTTTGATGATTTCTTAAACCTAATGTTTAGTAACAATCTAGTGTGTGTACAGTATTTTCTGTTAAACAAAGTCTCAGGTAGTTTTCTGGGTTTTAGTACTTCTCTGAATTGGCCGGGGACAGTTTTTTTGGAGAACTGTAACTGTAACTTGTTCTGAACAGCTGAATTTGTGGCACCTCTTTAGGGTTGTCCGCCTGGTTGATTTTCACCCGTGAGGCAGTGTGGATTATCTTAACACCTTGCTGGCCTATGGTTTGTGGTTTCCTGAAGTAAAAGAGGCCTTCCCCTGCCCACCTTCCAGCTGGCAACCCCTGAAGGGTTGTTTGGGGAGCAGTTGTTTCACTGAAATCTGTGTAACAAATTTGGCATTAGCTCAGCGTCTCAGTACTGCAAAGCTTTGATGCCAAAAATGTGCCGTTGACAGTTGAATCCCTTACAGCTTTAGGGAGAGAGCTCAAGCTCCCGGGCCCTTGCTTTTCTGTGTTTCTGAAAGCTCTTTCCTGAACTTGTGCCATCCCTGTGACCCTGACTGGCTTCTTGGTATTGAAAGGGGGCTTGTGAGGGCTGTGCTTGCTAGTCTAGCACCCTTCAGGCAGTGTGGCAGTGCAGGCAGGATCACAGAGGCACAGAGCACTTTGGAGAACAAGTCTTGAAGCTGATGCTCAGACACTCACTAGATCATAACTGGACAGAGCACTGCACTTTGAATTTCTGTGTCCAGCCCACCACCTCCCTCTCCCCACTTCCAGCTTCTCCCAAAGCTAGGAAATCTGATGAGCTGGGAAATCTGATGCTCTGAAAACACCATTTCCCACAGGCAGCTCCGGTGGTAAGAAATGGAAGATTTTTCTGTCCTTAACCATTAAATACAAGTCTGTGTTATCTGATGGTTTCAAGTTGTAGGAATAGCAGTTACACCAGCCCTGGGCTGCCAGAGGGACAGCACAGCCCTCACTGTTAACTCCCCGAGTCTGGCAGGAGAGAGGGATTGTTCCAGTCCAAGAGAATTCAGAAACCTTTTCTTTGTAGGTTTTTGCAGAACCTGTTGGGGGGTTTTCTGCTCCCACATTTTATGACTTGTTGCCGTGATAATGCAGCTCATCTTACAGGTTTCTCTAATTGTGATTGATGTGTAATCATTCATTTTATTGAACCTCATTAAGGTCTGTGAACTTCTGTCCCAACTTACAGTAATTAGAGCCCAGATAGCCATTCCATCTGTTCCCAAGCACTGGTTAATTAATGAACTTTTAACGTGTTCTTTGCCTTGTAAAAGCCCTCAGTATTCTCAAGTTGCTGAATGGGATTTGCATGCCAGCATTTCCGTTTGTTTTAAATGCCACAGCAACGTGCAGTTTGCTGTTTGGAATCCCAAAAGTCAACACACAAAGTCCCGGGATCTCGGAAAGCAAAGTGGTGAGATTTTACTTTCTGTTCCCACTTTGTGCATCAATTACAGTATCTGTGAAACTGGGGTTTGCAAACAAATGCCTGACAGGGTCTCCAGTGTTCTTTACTGCCCAAACCAACGGGTTTGAATCTTCCCTTGTATTGCTAAAGAAAATGCACAGAGACCAGTAAACCAAATGTTTCATTTTTCACGTTAGTACTTACTGGAAGAATATTAGAAACATGAAACCGTGCAGACACTTGTTTTCCTGCCCTTATATTTCATCCTTTTGTTATGAGCATCAGGCTCGAGACAGCTTTGTTAGTTTCATGTAGCATTCACTGTAAGGAAATTTTTAGGATGGAGCAGAATCCACCACTGCTGCTGGAGTTGTCTGAGAGACTGTTGTGGTCCAGGACTGGGAGGAATCAGCAGGACCCAAGCTTCTGAGTACTGAGAGTTTCTCTGCTTCACCTCTGTGCCTTCTGACTGTGCAGTAACACGGTGAGTCAGTGATCTGTGTGCAGGAAATAAATCATTGCATTTTTTTAAAATTTATTCAATTTGTGTTTGCTGAGCAGACAGGAGAGGCAGTATTTCCAGTGGCAGGAGTTTAAAGAAAATGTTGGGGGGGGTGGGGGGGTTTTGTATTGTTGCATTCATTATCTGCTGCTGGTTTTTATACACAGCACGAAGGTGTAGGACTGTAGCTGTGCTCTGCCTCATTTGGATTGATCTGTGTTTACCTTCAATATTCAGGACAAGAATTATGTCAACTCCCTCAAAATCCCTTTCAGCATCCAAAGGCCGACCATCTGTCCGGTCCAGCCATTCTTTCTTCCACCAGTATGCATTTTAGCCAGTGCTTTGAGCAAGGCTGTATCCTGGAGAAGCAAAATACGAAGGGAAATAAAGGTCTTGGGCCTGGGGCCATGCTTAGCAATGCAAACCCTGTAAATTGCAGATGGTTTTTGTGAAGTGAAGTGAGTGCAGAAAGCCCCTGGTTCTGTAGTACTTCAGCATGCTGGTCTGTGGCACGGTGGATGTCCAAGGCACAGGCAGGCTTCTCTGTGGAGAGATTTCCAAAACAGATACTTGTAATTCCTTTTCCAGTATTTCTGTGTGCCAGATTGTTGTCTCACCACTGATCCCACATTTCAAACGGTCCACTTGGCAAATCCATGTGTGCTCCCCTGCTCCTTTTTAGGACTGAAGCATTTTGGTACTGGCAGATTTGCAAAAAATGGATTTTTTCCTATCGCTTTTTGGGAAGTGCGGGTGTTTTGTCTGGGAATGTGCTGCTTTGTGTGTGGTGCCAGGTATATGGGACTTTGCCATAGTGCCGCCTCTTCTCCATTGCTGATGTTCTGCAAGTCCAAGGCTGGGATCTTGTTGAAGTTCTTCCAAGATGTTGTTCCACTGGCTGAGACTGAGTTAGGAACAAATCCATTCAGCATGTGCATTTACTAAGGCATGTTTGTAAATCATACTGCTCCATTACAGCTGATATTTAGGGGATGCAGTTTTGCTTACATGGAGAAAACTGTGATGTTCTTTCTGGGCAGTCCCTCTCCCGTTCTCCACAAGCATTTACACTCTGTTAAACACATTTTCAAATGAAAAAATGTGCAGACAATCTTGGTAAGGCTTGAGCAGCAAACAGGACATCCCAGTAAAGGAATGAGAGGGGGGACCTCTTGCCCCTCTCTGGTGGGATCGTGCTGTTGCCTGTGTTCTGCTTTTCTGTATGTACAGAGATGTCCCCAGTGTTTGCTTCTCAGGGCTGATAGATGTGAGTTGTCCCAGTGCGAAGAGACCTACAGGCACAAATGCCTTAATGCAACAGAATGAGTTTAGATGCTGTATATGTATTTTAGCAATATTTTCTTTTAAATCTGTAACCAGCGGTCACATTCCACCCTTAGTTAGCTAAATGGAAGTGTTAATTAAGGGAATTACACTTAAGGCTGTTCTCTGTCAGGTAACTGATTTTATGCAATGGGCATTTACATTAAGATTTTAATATTGGCCTGTATTTTGTTTAATATTAACTTATTTTTATTTTTAGATTAAAATATTTTTAGCAGGTTTCTGTAGGTTGCCTGTAAAATGTTTGATGTTATTTGGGTTTATTAAGAGAGATAAGAGGGATGTTGTTTTATCGGCTGTTAAAAATTATCACATGTTAATCCATATTGTAAAAGTTCAAAGTCTGTGCTAGCTCGTGTTTCTCTGTTTTTGTTGCTGTTGGTACAGACATGCTCACGGAGCATTCTCATTTGTGTGAAAAACAAATTCAGCTCAGGCCATGCATAGATTGTCAGAAAGATTAAAGTGTGCATCGTGCAATTTTTCCTCTTTCAGAAAGGGGTCTTTGATGTGCTAATGTTCACTTTCTCTCTTTTCATAGCAAAGTGCTGGGCATTGTTTCGGGTTGCAGAGTAGTGTCTGCTTCAGAGAGGCAGATTCAAGCGCCTGGAGCCCAATCTTGCACAAGGTAGCAGCATCTGCAGTGATACTGCTGGCATTGTCCAGGGGATCAGATAGCAGTGTGCCTGCACAGATGGATACCAGAGCAGGCAGTGAGGGGAGATGTTGCCAAAAAAGCCAAATATTTAATATCCAATATCCCACTTTTGTGTGCCAGTGTTCCTGCAGTTACACTGAGTCACGTGCCGTGGGTCCAAACCGGAAAGCTCGGTAGTGTAAGAGGCACTTGCTGTAGGCTCTGAAATCATGCCCAAAGATAAGGCTGTAACGTAGTTCCAAAGTTAATTGGCAAGTGAAATTGTTTGGATGGGCTCATCTTGGGTTGCAGTGGGCATTTTTCAGGTAGTGGATAAAGTTTTGCAGGCTGCTCACAGGACCTTGAGCTGATACAGCAGGGGCCTGATGTGGGTGGTGACAATCATAGTGACAAAGATGTGTGGAGAATGAGCAGCTATGAACAGCCTTTCTTATGCCAAAAGACACCAATTCTCCTTTTGTAATTGACTGGGAAGGAACGGTTTCCTGAGTTCCTCAGAATATAAGTATGGGAAGACACAGTGTGTAACTGGGTATGAGTGAGTGGAGCATTGGTTGTGTTCTGCAGAAGACGGATTAGTTGGTAATTGAATGATAAAAGCCTTCCTTTTCAAATTTTGTGAAATTTGAGACAGTAAGGTAAAAAAACCTGGAATAAAACTTGAATACAGGAAAACCTGACAGCAGCATGCAGTGTCCCTGCTGTGTAGCTTCTTCCCTGGGTTGTAGTCCCTGCATATTCCCACTTCTCTTCTACCAACTGTGATGCTTCATTAAAAATTCATCCTGTGCTCCTGTGCCTTCTCTTTGGGATCTTCATGATCTCCTTTTATACCCACCATGATTCAGCAGTTAAGGATGTCAAAGAACTTCAGAAGTTTAGCTTAAAGGGCACTGGCTGGAAGCAGCAGTGCGAACACTGAGGAAGTGATGTACTTCAGCAGAAGCTTCTCGTGCTTGTGCTCAGGCTGGGTCTGTGGGGAGGCTGTGCCACCTGGGCACAGCGTCCCCTGGGCACCAAGACTGAGCTGCTGGGCACACACGTTCTGTTAGGGTCCTTTCTGTGATGTGCGGTGCTGCAGATGGTGCTTGGAGGCATGTGCTGGGGAAAGGTCGGCCTGTGTGGTGATTTGCAGTCATCTCACAACGGAGTGTCTCTGTGCTGCTGCAGAACGAGACGTGTCAGAAGGGCCTGGCAGGAAGCAGATGGAAAAGGCTGTGCAGAGCAGAGTGGCGCAGGGCTGTCGCCGGGGGCTGAGGGGCAGGTTTTTGGTAGCCTTTGAGAAACGACCGGAGCAACTCACTTGTCACCAGTTGCCATCCACCTCTCCTGCCTGCACTGGCTTGCAGGGACCAGTGACTCTCCTGCAGGATTCCCCCCTCCTATCACAGCTGTCTTTGCAGCAACACTGGCTCGCTCGTTTGCCATCTCAAATCAGATTAATTGTCTGTTTTAACAAAGTGCTGCCACTCTGCAAGTTGGCTGTAATCTCATCGTGGTGGAAGTGGGTGCTCCATTACCCAGACACCTTGGGGATTTGGGAGTACACAGCCCTGGTGCTTGCACAGCACAGTTGCTCACTGGTGCTCTTCCCTGGTGTATCTGTGTGACCCAAACTTGCGAGCACCTGGGGTTCTCACACAATCACAGGTCATTGTACCTCTTACCTGGTGATGTGTAGCTCCCCTGGCCCAGCCCCAGCCTGCTCTGCTCCTGCACTGCTCTTTAGTGGCTTTTAACTTCAATACACAGAATGCCCCTAACTGGAAAGGCTCCAGCAGCACCTCAGATGTTCTTTGGGATCACCTTGTGTTTCGTGACTCCTTGTGTCTGTAATATTTGTTCCTATAGGCAGGAATTTTTCTTTTGCACTGTTCTGGGGTTCAGCACTTCCATTCCCATTCCCCTGTGTGTTAATACCTGTATACAATATGTACCTGTATGCAGTAGCCTGGTTTCTGGTCTCATTATCACTCCTTTTCAGAGCTGGTTTGAATTTGGCCAGTCCTGGGTGCTAAAGCAGGCTGTCAGCTTGGGTGTGCAGCCAGCCAAGCAGCCTTCCCCACTGCTCTCTCTCCACTTCCAACATCATTTCTCTTGTACTTGGATTTAGGACTTGGTTGTTTAATAGTGTATTGCACTGCTCACTCAGGAACTTGCCCTTATTGCAATGATAAGACTTCATGGCCACCCTTGAAACTTCCGAGGAAGATTTTTCAGAAACAGTAGAACAGTTAGAAGAAGTTAGCAGCAGTGAAACAATGTATTGACTTCCCTTTTTGTGAAAGAGTCACTTATATTTTCAGTTTTGCTCGCTCTCCACTCACACATCCCACCTCATGAGTTAAAAAAAGCAGATTCCATAAATGTGCACCAGAATTTTAATTTACTCCTCTGGGTATATGGGGAACCATCACAGCATGCATACTGGCTGAGCTGTGCTGTGGAAGTGGAATCCAGTTCCCCCACTGGGAGGTCACCTTCAAGGGAAAAAAAAGTTATTTTAAATGCTGCCAGCCAGCAATGAGTGTGTGCTTCTCTACCTGTTGCAGGCTGTTGAAAGGAAGGGTATGTTCATTTAATGGATTATAAGCAACATTATTCAAAGATCAACAAAAGGCATTCTGTGTTACATGAATAAAAGATTTCCCCATGCTCCTTGTTAACCCTGCAGTGCCCACCAGTGTCATTGAAGTGCAGCCACCTGGCAGGGAGCTCTGGGCTCAGCTGCCACAGGGCCCAGCTAGAGCCAGTGCCATGTGCTGTAGTACAGTCCCAGCCACTGGTCCTCGTGGTTGGGTGACCGGAGGGACCCGCTCAGGGGCACAGGTAGAGCATGGAGGGGGACACTGAGAAATGGAGCCCCCACCGAGCCCCTGCAGCCTCTGGCACTCAGTCAGACCTGGGAGCTGTTCATCCACGTGTGCCACCCACAGCCCTGTGCCCAGGGCAGCCCACACTCAGTCCCTGCTTTGGAACATCCACAGATGTGTCAGGTTCTAAACCTCTGTCCTCCTTATATTGGTTTTAATTTAAAGCTGGGACAGCCCTGCTGGTTTCTTGCTGGGCTTTCTCTAATTTGTTCTTCCTTTCTACCCTCTAACATGGAGCAATTTCCCAGCCTGTCTCACCACAGCAACAGGTCTGTTTCGTGTTAAGCATCTTGCAAATGGTGTCACTCATAATGGATGTGATAATAAGCCCTAGTTACCTGTCCCTGATTGATAAATGTAAATTACCAACTATAATAGACCTGAAACTGAGCCATTTAGTATTAGACCCAGAAATAATGAAAAGATCTGTAATAAACTAGAAGTGGCAAAATTACTTCATGTAATTATATTTGGTTCTGCTTGTAGCTGCCAGATCATCATACTCTTATCAAACTGACAGGGTTTGATAACATTTAGTGGGCGAGAAAATATATTTATAAATTGAAAAGACTTGTTTCTTAATGAGTGAGTTTGATAGCCCATCAGTTATATCCAAGGCACAGAGGTGCCCCTTTCTGAGATGTCGTTCCACTGGCTGTGATTTAGTTAGAACTAAATGAATTGAACTTCTTTTAGGAACAAATTCATTTGGTGTGTACATTTATATTCCATATAATTCCAGGAATCCCACTGTCTGTGTGCTGCTCAGCAGCAGTTCAGTGAGGCTGGTCTCCTGAGCACACAAAGCCACCTTAGTGTTACTGCAGTTGTGCCACAGGGTGGGAATCACACTCCATGAATAGCAGTGCAAATAATTTTGTTCCAGACTGTATGTTAACAATTTTGTGGCACATTCTCATTAAAAAAGAATCTGGTATTATCTCCCCTTCCCCTGTTACTGGTGGTTTAGGTTCAAAGCTGGGAACTGCAGAGGCTGGCACCTTCAAGTTCTAAATAGTTTGGAGTATGGCATTATCCTAGGAGATTCTCAACTGTACTGCTGTGATGGAGCTTGACCTGTTCCTCGTCTCCAGGTGCACTGTGGAGCAGATCTTGTGTGATATATGAACTCTCTTGGTGATGTTTCTGGCTTTAGAATATCTTTGTGTTTGGGGAGAGGAATGGCAACAAGTGTAGGAATGTTAAATGTACATGGCTGTTAAACTGGAGACACTGCAAGTCTGCGCGTTTGTGTATCTGCAGTGACCAAAGAATAACAGCACTAGTTCAACAACCTTTATAGCCCTCTGTCTTTTTCTTTTTTTAATTTTTTTTATTATAAAATTCTAAGATATGAGTCAATAACAACATCATTTTGTCATTAACTGACATAATCTAAAATAAGCTCACAAACCTTGCAGGCAAGTCTGTGCTTCTCCTACACGTCTGGGTACAGGATAGGAAGGTATAGCTGGCCCAGTGTCTCTCTGCCAGCAGCTCCTCTTCATTTATGGTGGGAGAATCTCACTGCCCAGCTGTCTTGGCTGCACCGCCTTGGGATCTGGAGTTTGCCTGGATCCCCGTGAGCTCCACCTGGAATTTCGCAGTGGAGGTAGATCCTGGCCAAGTGGCTTGCTGTGATCCCAGCATGGGTTCTTGCTCTTCTCAGTGCCCTCAGGAGAGAAGAGCTCAACATCAGTGATCTGGGGCACTGGGAAGGTGGCTTTCAATTAGACCTGGGCAACTCCTGTCCCTTTATCTCTCAGGATTGAGAACTACTGGCTACCTCCAGAGAAAGCATATTTGGGGGGAATCATGCCCCACTAATTTGCTGGTGAAAGCCTTGTGCCCAGGTGTCATGATACAGAACTCTTTCATAAGCAGCCTCTTGGTGGTAAGATCTCAGTGTGCCCTGTGGAATGAGTTACCAGTCAGGGCTCCTGCGGCTCTGAACTGGTAATAGGCCATTATGTCATCATTGTAATTGAAATAATTTTGTAATTTGTAATTGAATAATAAATTTGTAATTGAAATATTTTTGTCCAAGCCATGTTAGTACAGTGGTAAGCACAGAATACAGTAGCTGACTGGACCTTGGATGGGCAGCGCGCTTGTTGCTCCATGCAAAATGTACAGTGCTGTGTTTTAGGGACAATTGTGTGTGGTTTGTCACCTCTCTAGCACGAGGAACACACTTAATGGGAAAAAGTTAATAAAGGGGATGAAGTGCAGGCCCAGCTTTTTTTTCAACAGAACAGGTCTGTGTACCAACAAGACTAGCTGGGAGGAGAGCGTTGCAGGGACTCTGGTAGAATTACAAAGCTTTGGGTAGGGATGAGCTCAAGTGCTGTCAGAGTACAGAGTAGTATGGGAGCAGGGGGGTGACCCCGTGTCCCTTTGCTCCTGCTGCAGAGCAGTCGGTCTGTAATGGTACGTGTGTCTGCTCCTAAGGGCTTCCCACCTGTGGGAGTGCTTGAAAATTAAGATGAAAGCTTGTTTTCTGCCTTATTCATAATAAATGCAAGATTCTCCCCTGAAGCACTTGGCATGACTAATGTGCCACATATTCTTGCTATCCCAGAGCAGCAGGCGAGTGCTTGTGCCAGACGGGTGCTTGCAGCACACCTTAGGACTGCCCTACAGCGTCAGGAGCCAGCCACCCTCACCCACACAGATGAGCTGCCCACACAGATGAGTGTGAGTTGGAACCTTTTGCCTCAGGGCACCTTCAGAATGGCTTTGCTGTTACACTGCTTGATTTCCACAGAGATGCTTTGAAACCATGTGAAACGTGTTTCTGTTGTAGTTTTGCTGCACTTTCCCCTTTAAAGCAATTACTGGCAACCATCTGCACAGGAGCCACCATATCGCACAGTGTGTGCTGGGAAATATCTTGGCAACATGCCTTGTGACTTGGAGCACTCACAGGTTCTCGGGGACCTGAGGCCCATCTCCATCAATCAGCACTGAGGTTCTTTTGCAATCCTGTGAGGGACCCAGGCCCTGCTGTGGTGTGGGAGGTAGCAGAACTCCAGGTGTGGTGCCGAGATGCTGGGCAAATGTTCCACAAAGGAGAAATCCCTTTGCAGACCTCTCTGTACCTGTCAGTCTCAGGGAAAGCCTGAGAGTGTCTCTGAGTGTCTCTTCCACACCAGGGTGTTCTGGGCTCCAGCCATGCCCCCAGCACAGCCATCCCCCCCACCAATCGCCTGTCAGTGCGATTGGTGGCACAGCAGCAGAAAATTATGCCGCAGAGAGGATGAGCTCTTGGTTTTGGCAGCAGAGGATCATCTGCCTGTTTTGGATAAGGAGGAGGAACAGCAGCTCTGCACAGGCTGGCCCTGCTTTGCCAAGGGAGCCCTGGCTCCCCTGGCTGCAGCGTGGACAGATGGCTGTGACAACGGCTGGCCATGGGGAGAGGGGCCCACAGACCACAACGGTCATATGCATGTTACATGGACCGATTTAAGATGGGTGCCACTGGAGAGTTTCCATCTCTGATGCTTTGGTTTATAAAAAGCACATAAGTCTGCAGTGACTGACAGGTACAGTTTAATTACACCTGTTTAGTGAAGGATACATGTTACTAAAATTCCCCCAAAAGTTCTCGGTGAAATTCGTGCAGTGGTGGCGGTCACTAGACCGTAAATGATGGCAAGCATTATCAAGCAGATTGAGTTTCACACCAGAACTGCCTAACACCACATTTTAAAAGCACAGTAACTCCATCCTCTTCAGAGCTGGGGAGGACAATTAGGTACAAAATGGTTATCAGTTAACATGTCTCTGCTAACCTCAGTTTTATGGTCCTCGCTTTATTCTGTTTTGGTAAGTCCCAAACGTTTGTGTTCTTGTATGTTTTCCAAACTGCTTTCGCAGTGTGAGGAGCAAACCCTTTTTGTGAACCATCTTTGGGCCCTATGATACAATCAGGAGAAAACTGAAATAGATGTTTCTTGCATTGAACACTAAATTCAAAGATTTTCTGCATGTCTCCCTAATTGGGTAGAGAAGGAATTGGCATGGCATGTGGGCATGTATCTAGCCTCGATGTCTGATGGCCTGAAAAGAGCTGTCTCCCTCTGTATTTTGAGCTTCTCCACTGGCCCAATGCCCTGAAAGCCCTTCTCCAGGTGGGCTGCACATCACAGATGGGAGTTGCAGCAGGTCCATGCCAGCAGGCCGCATTAGGGTTCCTCTGGAGCCGCAAGAACAGGTATTGCAGCGAGTGCTCTCCATGGACCCTGGTGGTGTTCTGGGTGCCAGTCATGGCACTGGTTCCCTGTGGTGTTGGTACGACCCATGGGCCGTGGAGAGCAGCCAGGAACTTCTACCCAGCCTGACCACAAACCCACAAACACTCCTGTCTTTTATTTGCCTGCTGTGTCAGCAGAGTGCACTGTTCTTTCCATTTGTCAGTGACAGTATATAAATGGCACCTAAATGTGTTTATTTTCAAATAGTAGCATGGGGTAGGATGGGCTGGCCATTACCATCAGCAGGAGTGGGGCCCTGAGAGTTTTGCTTGAGGTCAGCATGGAGTTAAGGTTAATAAGCAGAAGTTCTGTATTTTCAGGATCTGCTTGAGACATCATCTTCGGTATTCCCTTATTTCTCAACAGGGCAGTTTGGTATGGTTCAGTGTTGTGTGTGTGTGTGCAGGGAGGGAAACAGTGGGCAGATCCTGACCCTGGGATGGCTTAGCTCACCTGCAGAAACCAGATTATGAGGACTTTGAAGGGTTTTCAAGGTCGTTATGTTTTAAACTGTGTGTCTGAAACTGGCTCTGTGTTGTAGAGCTTAAATGTTGAAGTGATGCTGGTGCGTGAGAGCTGAGTCTGAATGCTGGGTGGTACCCGTCTCTCTGGTGAAATTTCAACAGCTTCTGTCTTCTTTTGCATCCTCCATCTGAAAGGACATCCTGTGTGTTTCACTTTGCAGGTTATCCTGCTGCTGCAATAAGATGATGTGGTTTATTGCAAATAGCTGATGTTCACATTTTATTGTGTTGGGTTTTTTTTCAAACAGCCTTCATTGTGTGGTTGAAATGTTAATTGGTATGCTGATAAAATGCTACTAGAATCATCATAATATTCAAATACTGAGATTTGATTGCTGTATTCAAATAGGACCTAAATTCCTGCTCTCCCACAGTTTTTGATATATTCATGATCAATAATTCACACCTTGTCATGGCTCTCAATGTCATTATTTCATATGAAATGAAAAAACCCAAATCTGTTTGTATCTGTCTAAAACATTTTGCTCTGGAGTTTTGCCTTGGCAGAAGCAAAATGTAAAATAATGCCGTGGAGGAGTGGGTCAAATTGCCGTACGTATTAAAAGAGGAGCTGTTGATCAGCTCCTTCAAGGGTCTGGTATAACTCCATTTATCTGCAGATCTCAGGGGATGCCCCAAGCCCCCAGATATCTGGGGGTTTGGGGCCTCCCTGAGCTTAGTTAATCAGGAAAGCCAGCTGTCCAGCTTTCCGCCAGGGTACGGTTCAAGCTCACAGCCCATCCTCTGCAGCCAGGCCTGCCGCAGCAGTGGATTTGTGTGTCCCCTGCAGTGTTCCAGCTCTGAGGCTGCTCTAGGAAAGCCAGCTAGGCACTCGGAGCTTCCTCCCAGCTCAGAGCTAGGGGGTTGCTAATCCATGGTTTCATTTTTAAACCAGTAGTTTATGTGGCACTTGATCTAAATACTGCGTGGTGCTGGGGGCACCTTGGTGTCAGGTGGGCTCTGCCCAAAGCTCGCAGGAGAGCCATGACACAAATGTTCAATGTGAGGTTCTAGTGTTTGTAACTCAGTGATATTTTGAGGTTGGCTCTTAGGCTGAAGTCACAGCATGTTTCCATGGGGCAGCTCTTACAAAAGTATTGCTCCAGGGATTTTAGGGACAGATGCATTCCTACAGGGCAATACATAGGAAGTCTTGTGATGCTTTTTTTACAGGACAGGTGTTTTTCGGAGAGTTTTTTACAGCTTGTTCGTGATGCCTCCACATTCAAATTCCTAAACTTCAGTAAAATTTTAGTTGACTTCTTTTTTTAATTAATCCCAACTGTTCCCCCAAATGTGTGTATGTACTGGGACAGAGGTAGCAGGGAGTTTAATTTCACTTTGCTTCAGTCACTTAATTCTCTTTTGATTAAGCTGTGAGTACAAACAAGCACAGGCATCCTGCTTACTGCCCGTATGGCAGGAGCTGCTGTGCTCCCGCTGCTCCAGGGATTCCAGGAGGGCAAAGGGAATGCCAAGCCAAGGTGGCTGGTGAGTGGAGCTGGGGTGTGCAGCACTAGGCCTCTCCAAGCTGGGGTCTTGTGTGCTTCCAAAGCGCTGCTGGATCTGCAGGGCTCTCCAGATCTTGGAGTGTTCTTCCTCAGCTGCCTCTCCTGTAGCTGCTCAGCTGTTTGTCTGGGCAGTTTTTCCCAGTCTTTTGTGAGATGAGCAGCATCCTGCAGCTCATCAATAGGATTTTACCGGGTGCAGAGCAAACCTGGGTAGCGTTTCCGTGCAGCATTTATTCGAAGCGGGCAGCCCTGTGCAGCGCTCGGGTGTGCTGCTGTGTGAGATGTGCAGAGCCGTTCCGGACCCAGCAGGGCATTATCAGCAGAACATGAAAAGCCTTTTCTTGTCCCCCCGGCCTGGTTGGAAGCCCACGAGCAGCCCCGGTCGGGGCCGGGCAATGAATCGAGCGCTGCCGGCCAGCCCGCAGGCTCAGGTGGTCGCCAGCCCCCGGTGTCGCTGAGTCCTTTCAGCAATTTGTCACGCCCCGGTCCGCTCCCGCTGCGGCAACACGTGCCAGCTCCGTGTCGGAGGGGCTGCTGCCAGACGGGCGCGGAGCCCCCGCCGCTCCCGGCCGGCGCTCGCCCGGCAGCACGCTCCGAACGGCCCTGGCAACAGCCGAGCGCCGAGGAATCAGCATCTCCATAATGAGCAGTGAATGGCATCAGTCAGTCCCTTTAGAATTGGGCCCAGGCGTGTGCTTCCCCTCCGAGGAAGTTTGGCAGCCTATTCATTAACAAGAGTCATCAGGAGTTCAGCCCATAAAGGGGAGGCAGCCCCGCACACCGCGGGCTGGCGCTGTCAGGAATGCGTTCTCCCGGCCTTCGGGCAAGGCAGGAAAACTGAGCAAATAACGCTGTCAGCAGGTGCAAACGCTGAAATGCTGGCTATTGATTTTCTTTCTTCAGGCTTCCAGGGGAAGTTTATAAGAAGATTTATCACGTATCAATCGTTCTCTACGAGCGTTAAACGCAAAATTTCTCCTTTCTTTCTCTTCCCTTTGTTGCCACCACGCCTGCAGGAACTCGTGTGAAATGAAGACATACTTTGCTTATTCCCTTCGAGGTCAACACTAGACCATCATCTCCTGGCTTTAAGCACTGCTTTTCTCTGATTTTTTTTTTAATAGTGTTTCAGAGTGGTTTTGTTAATGTACTGCAAGTCACAAATGGCACTTCAGTATTAATTAGTAATGCTTTTCAATTCTAAATACCCTCACCTGCATTCTGCTGTCACTAGTGTTATTCTCCTGCTCCTAATTTCTAAATTCAGCTTGGCCTTTGCTCCCACCGAACAGCCTTGCAGAGCTGGAGTGCATTTCCCCGTAACAGAAACACAATGAGGCGCTGAAAACTTTTGTTTTCACTGAGGAAATGGAGAATGAGATGTCATTCTGGCTCCTGCAAGCCCTAATTCATAAAGTCATACGTGAGGCTCTCCACCCCATTGTAGGTTTGTCCCAGGCGTTATCCTGTTATTGGAAGTGTATATTCACCTTCTGAGCAGACAGAAGCTGCACACAAAAGGGGAAGATTTGCTTTCTCCACTGTGAAAGGCTGCCGCAAGCAGGGGTCCTATTAAGACAGCTGGAAAGTTGCTTCAGCTTGTTACGCTTGTAAGTTTTATTGGTGACTGGTTTTTGATTTGAATGCTGTGTGTTCCAGGTTGCCGAGTTTTAATTAAAAGGCAATAGTCTCAATGTTAGCTCGCTTTGTTGCCTGCATTATTCAGGCCATAATGCATGCAAGTTGCGGGCTGGGTTTGTCCACTGTGGATCATTTATTTGGTATACGTAAGGTTGCACCTTTTAGCACCTGCTCTAAATATGTATGGCAGTCCATACTTTTGGAATTGGTTTATTGTGCTTAATTTGTTCTAAGAAGTCTAGTGATCAAATGAAGGGGCGGGGGAGTTGTATGCCTCTGTCCTGTAACTTTTTTCCTCCAATGTAGTTACTTTCTGGTTATTGGAACAGGCATATTGTGTGCCAGAAGCTTCCCATAGTGCCACAGCCTGTTTGTGACACTAGGTTTGTGACACTGACAGTAGGTTTTGATCTGGGGCTTTGCTCCTGTGCTCGGAAGCTCCCAGGTGAGAGCTTCTCAGTCAGGAAGCTCAAAGGTGTTACCCTGAATTTCCAGCCCTGAATGTATCCCCTCCAACTTTTTGCTCCCATTCAGAACCATTGGACAGTTTCTGGTCTTGTTCTCTGCTCGCTCCAGCCCAGTCAGTGTGGATGTGGGGCTGGTGATGAGGGATGCCATGGTACAGCCTTGAGTTCTGCACACACCTCTCCTTAACAGGGCGTTGCAGCTATGAGGAGAGAGCTCTGTACCTCGAAGCCATCATCCAGAACCACAAAGAAGTGATGACGTTTGAGGATTTTGCTGCTCAGGTCTTCTCTCCCTCTCCCAGCTACTCCCTCAGTGGAACTGGTGAGTCTCTGCATGTTATTCTTCTCTGTAGCTCCAAGAAGCACTTGAGCAGCAGATGTACACCTGTATTTTGTAGATAAATGCTTGCAAATTTAACAACACTATTCTTCCCCTGAATCAACTAATGAATATCAAAAGGAATGATGACATTCATTTTAATTTGTTTTGTATCAGAGCTATTCATACTGCTCCTTTCTTCAGCTATCCTGTTAACCCCCAACTCTGGAGAGGTTAATGAACTTTCTCGCAGTGATGGGCTTGGGCTCATTCAGGGCTCTGGGTTCTTGCTGAGCTGGGAATATGTTGTTCAAAAGCGAGACCTGAATCAGGGCTCACTTATCAGAAATAGTTCCTCGCAGGGGAAGCTGCTGTTAATGCTAAATGGGGATTATGCTGCTGAGCTACCAGGGTCAGGGATTAATGCACAAGAAATGCAGGAACAGGGTGCTGTTAGGGAATCGCAGTGATGTGCGGGATGCGGGTGTGTCCCGTCAATGCCGGCAAGCCCAGTGCAGGCTGCCCTGCAGGATCTGGCCTGGAGCCTCCAAGGGGTTTGTGATGGAGGTGTGTGTGGTGTGTGTGTGTGCACGAACATATCAGCACTCATCAGTCATTGGCTTGCTGAGAGGTGACAGCATTGTGCCAAACTCTCAGAATTTATTCCTCGTGTGCCTTGTGGACAGTGAGGTTAGTGTGCAGTCACAATCGCTGCCCGGCTGGTTTGATTGAGTGTAAGTGAACCTCTCCTGAAAGGGTACTTTGGCTCTGAAATGCACATTTCTAGTGCCTTAAAAAAACCACTTTTTTTCCCAGTATCCAGAAAGTATCTGGATACCGTGTGCTGGACTCTCTAACAAAGATTCCTTAATCTGTCATTGACACTCCTAGGGTGACACTGGCACTTTCTAATCATTCCCTGTTTCTCTTTTGGATTGTTGAATAGATTATTTCCAACCTGTATAAACGTTGCAGGACATCTGCTCTATTTTCTCTTTAGCCCGACTTGTTAGCAGATATCTTCCATCTAAACTGAAACACTGAAGGAAGAAATTAAATTTGCTCACATAAATCACTTAGGAATAAAACCAGCCGTGCAGCATTGTCTGGCGTACTGGCTCTGATCCTGGCGTGCTCGGAGCTTTATGAGGAGATAAGAGGCCTGTGCTGGCCGGGCAGTGGTGGCCAGGAGCAGCAGGCAGAAGGCTTTGGAGATAAGCGCTGGCAGGAGGGGGGAGGAAGCCGGGGCCATTTACATAATCGTGCCTCTGAGTCCTGGAGAGGCGTCGGGGAGCATGGGATGGATCTATTGATCTCTGCTGAACTGGAATACTAAACAACGCTAGGAAAGCTTTAAGTTATAAGCTTTGATTAATGTTTCCTACATTAAAAAATAGAACAGCTGTGCATTAAATTCTTTTATATACTCTGCCAAAAGTCTGAGACAAAAAAATCGCCCATTTCAATAGGAGTGTGGCTCGTGCCCAGGGCTGGTTGTTAGCACTTGAATCGTTTATCTGTCGACCTATCAGCAAACAGAAACGTAGATATAGTGATCTGTTTTAAATGTTTGCTCTGTGCGTAGTTGTGTTTCATTTTCATGTTGTTTTTAGCACACGGTGTTGTGTCAGATGCGGTTTCACAGGGCAGACCCCTCCGCAGCCCCACATTCTGAAGGATAAGCTGTGTATGCCAAACACATTTAAAGTGTTTCCCAGTAGCTGAGGATTTCAGAACACTGTTAAATCAGGAGTACCCGAGTATGATTTCATTATTTTAATTGCTTTTAAGTGCAAAGCCTTCCCCAGTCACGTCCTGATTTTCAGACTTCTGAGCCTCAGAATTAATTTCCCACTCATGAACTGGAGGCTGGCCATGACTTCTGGTGTCAGAATCTCTGCTTCAGAGTCTCCTCGCATTACCTGCTGATTCTCCTGCATATTTAGTCAGTGATGAGCAGGGGCAGTGTCAGCTGTGGCCATGGGGATGTGTTTTCCATCAAATGCCCCTTAGCAGTCAGCAGGGAGGGTGGATGCAGCCCTGGCAGGCAGCTCTGCTGTTCCACAGCCAGGCCTGCTCCAGGCATATAGATCCACCTGTCCTGCATCCGCAGGAATCACCTGTCTGCCACTTTGGAATACAGGGGGCATTTTTCTATTCTGAAACAGAAAAAATAAGTCAGGGAGCGGTAAATTAAAAGAAGCACTTTTCCCTGAAGAAGTGGTCAGGCACCAGTACAGGCTACCCAAGGAGGCACTGGGTTCCCCATATCTGGACGTGTTCAAGAAACGTCAGGACATGATTTTGGGGTGATGATGGTGGTTCTGGGTTGGCCACTGGACTTGTTGATCTCTTTCAGCCTTGATGATTCTGTGGGATGCATGGAGCTGGCACAGGTGGCAGTACAAGCCAGGAGGTACTGCTGACTCTGCTGAGCATAGACTGCTAAAGTAAATTTAAGATTAATTCTCATCTGGTCTGATTCTTACAATGATCACACCTGAGTAGGTGTGATCCTGTCAGTGTTGCGAATGCACGTGTGTAGCAGAGAGGGTCAGGCAGTAAGGGTGCTGCTTATCACAGTGCAGCATGTTCTCAGGAGTCACCACAGTGTAGGGCGAAATCAAACACAGCTCTCAATGACATGTGTACGGGGATGTCGCTGACTATAATTATTAGAACTGCATGTTTTTGTATTTTCTGATGCTGCCTCTGGGGATGCATCCCCAGGCTCTTGTGGGATGTGGTTTTCCTGCCCTGGCTTAGTCTCCCTGTCACCAGTCTTGCAGGTGCCACATTTTCTGCACAAAAATTGTCCAGTTGATCTCCTTTGCTGTTTTGAGGAGCAGAGCCTTAAACTCCCTGGATGGATCACAGATCAGCGTGATCAGTGTTGAAAGTGCAGCCTCCTAGGCAGAATGGCTGTCCCCAAACTCATTTAGGGGATGTGCAGATTAGGAACAAAAGCTGGGAATACAGCCCTTTGTTGTTACACTGGTGCATTACATGCTGTATTTTAATTAGGCAGGGTTTGAGAGGCAGCCCAGGAAATCCTCCATAATCCAATACTATTGAATTGTTCTCATTCTTTCCCACTGCAGATTTCTCTCCTTTTAGTGGACAGACTTTAAGCTGCTGTCCTTCCTTCCTCAGCCAAATCCAGAAATAGTTATTCAACAAAATACTTGTGTATTCTTTAAAAAAATTGGTGAAGCTGAACTGGACAGAGCAGCACCCCGACTTCAACTGCCTCTATGGCTCATGAGGGTTCCTTGGGGCTTTGGACTGTTTTTGTGTAAGATCAGCAGCTAGAAGCACAGTGTTAACCTTGGGAATTGGAAGGGGCTGCTGGATATTCCAGGAGAACTCTCCAGTCATAGCTTTCCCAACACAAGGATTCTGTCTGAGGGGTTTGTGCTTGCCTTGGCAGGTTCCTGCTTTCCAGGGAACCCCCTAGCCGAGTGCTGCCGCTGGCACCTCAAGGGTTAATGGGACCGGGCACACTTGACTGCTGAGAGGACTGATCTAATCACTGCCATATCCAAGTGCATCTGTTCACCATGAGGTCATTCTTGTGCATGCTAATGACTTGAAAAATAAAGCACAGTGCTCAGCGTTATCAGGGAGGATATAGTGTAAATCTTGGCTTTTTTAGTTGCAAACCCTACATCTTGGATTCTTGCATTCCAGATTACTGTTTTAAAGCATCCTTTTCAGTAGAGCATCAGACAAACTGTGCTGAAAAACTTGGACATGTGGTATCTGTTGACAAATGGATTCTTTAATGAATATTATGGCATTGCCCAGGAGCAGTACTTGAGTTGAGGAACTATTGAGGTTTTCAGCATTCTCTGGTTTTAAAGCCTAGGGAGCTGTGTCTGCTGATTTACATAAAACCGAGTTTTTGTAGCCTTTCTGTTGCAAAGGTGACACATGCTTTTCTTTTGTCTCTGGACTTTTTACATGCTCAAAGTTCTTGTAGAAAATATTTAAATGTATAGTGAACAATATCTGGTTTATTTTAAACCACTTTTTGTTCAGTGCTGAGCTTTATCTTTCCCACTTTAAAGCAAAAAGATTATTTGGAGATACAGATTTAAAATATATTTTTGACAGAAACAAAACGAAACCCAGAGTAATTCTTGTTTGAAACAGGACTGATGCTTTTTGTAACAGTAATTGAGCCAAAAATTCATTTTGCTTTGGTTTGTTTTTCTGGGGTTTTTATACTACTTTGGGGTTTTTATCCTTTTGTCTTTTTCCTTGAAGCTCTGTATGGTGTTTTGTCAGATCTGTGTCCAGGTTCAGTATATTATTTTTGCCTATTTTTCTGGGAATATTAAAAACATACACATCTGAAACTGAGTAGCTGTGGCACGGTATCGGAACATGTGCAGTGTGTGCCACGGGTTGGTTTTGATCCTTGTTTCATCCTTGTCCATGTTGCCTGAAACTGAGTGATTTGTCTCTAATATATGGGGTTTAGGAAATTCCTGACTGTCCTGGTTACTTGTAGGACAGGGAATTATTGCTGGCATGGAGCATGTGTGAGGTCTGCTGGGCATGGTGCTCAGCAGGTGAGGTGGGACACTGTGCAGCTGTTGGTGCTGCCATGGTGGTGTAAGTGGTCCAGGCAGTGAACAAAGAGGAAAAACTGAGGGATGTGAAGCAGAGGAGCCAGGACAGTTACCACAGGAGGCAGGATTCATGGGCTTTCTCCTTCTTTCCCTGTGAGGACCATTCAGGATGAGGCACACAGGGACCTGTTTATTTATATCCCGTCTGTTTAATCGGCAGACTAGAGCCTGCCGCAGCAGGGCTGCCCTTGGGGAGTTCCTGCAGTGGTACCAGGAGGTATGGGAGCTGCTCCTTGCTGGGGTGCTCTTTGTTATCAATGCTCTGCCCATAGTTTTCCTGCCTGCTTGGCAGGGCTGCTGTCTGAGTGTCCCCATGAGGGTCAGGAATGATCTGGCATTAAGCAGGGCAGAGTCACAAGTACGACAAAGTGTTGGGGGCAGCATGTCTGTATCCCCTTCAGTTCCTCTGGCCGAACAGGCTGATGTAGGTGTATGTCCAGGAGCCCAGGCCTGGCTCTGGAGGGTCCAGATCCCTGCAGAGCCCTAAGGAAGTGGCCGCCTGCGCAGTATGCTGGGGCTGTCCCTTTTTCCACTTAGGGTGGACAGTCCAAATTCGTCCCCCGAGGCTGGGCAGGTGCTGGGACTGCTTCCCCCTCAAGCCTGGTGTTCCCCTCAGGATCTCCAACAGTGGAGGGAGTGAGAGCCACATCAGCGTGGCCCCCTGGCTTTTCCATGTAATTGAGGGTGCTCCTCCAGCAATGCTGTCTGGGAGAGGAGGTGGTGAGGGAGGGCTTATCCCAGCAATCAGTGCTGGTATGGGCAAAAATAGGAGCTTGAGGGACTGGACCATCTCTTCTGCTGGGTGACAGCTCCAGCTGCTCGAGCTGTCAGCTTGGAGAAGGCGCTAGGCAATGTGGCCCCTTCGCATTTTTCCTCTGCACTGAGGCACCAGCAGAGACCTGCAGCAGAGGCGCAGCAGAACCGGAGCAGAGCCGTCCTATGGCCTCATATGGAGGGCTTGGTCTGCCCTACCTGTGACCCCCACATAACCCCCAGCACTTGGTGGGGTCCCCCTGGCTGAGGCTGAGCCTTGCAGAACTAATCAGCTGCTCCAACTTGTGAGTAATTAAATTTCAACGTGTACATTTCAGGCTTATTTCTGAGGCCCTCAAACCATGGTGCCAGGCACTGCCACCTGAGCTGGGAGCTGTGGGTGCTGTTTTAGGGTCAGTTCTGCCCTGGTTAACCTGTAGTGTCAGATTGTCTTTACTATGTCACAGCTTTCCAGGGCACTGCAGGATGTGACTGACCTAGCTTCAGTTGTCCATGGGTTCTTCCACGCAGGATGTTGCTTACAGTGTACATAGAGCCTATCTTTGGGAGTTGGAAGCAGGAACACTGTGCAGATTTACTCAATGATTCTCTCTGGAATTTTATTACCTTTACATTTACTAGAAAGGAAAACAAAGATTTCCACAGACCTGTCCAGCCTGAAAGGTTAATGGGGGGCTACAACAGGTCACAGTCCATGTGAAAACTTAATGGTTCTTCTCAAGTACCAATCTTCAGGATCTTTACAGGTCGTGGTCTTACCCACCCTTGCTTTCAAGGGTGTTCAGCTGCTTCATGAGCAGTGGGTAAAAGGCCATTCTTAGAGCATGTGCCCTGGGGAAGAAATGAGGTTTGTTCTGTGGACTGGATTTAAGATGGAATACACCATCTCTCTATCTTCCTGCAAGGTAACCCTGCATTTAAAGTGCTTTCATCTATATTTTAATTGTTTTTAATCCCTCCTGCGAGAAATGTGTTTTAAAAGCTTAATGCTTTCTAAGCAGCCTCACCTGTGAGAGGCCCTCCAAGTTGTGTGTATGTGTGTGTGTGTCCCGTCTGAGTGCAGGTGTGTGACAGGTTTTATGCACTCAAGGACTTCCTCCTCTGGGAAATGTATGTGGCACCAGGATTGCTACGCTGCTCACTTCCAGGAGTTTTAATCTACCTATAGTGTCACAGAGGTTTAGGTCTCTGTGAAGCCTCAAATTTTATTTGGTTTGAAATGATGTGACCAGCAACAGTACTGAAGCGTGAAGCAGCTGCATGTTACTATCCCACAGCAGCAGGTTTGGCACAAGATGAAGCGCAATGAATATTCATTCCAATTTTTGCCAACATTCACTCCCTTGTTTGTTTCAGCCCTCAGACCCCAGAAGGAAGTGCACAGGTCTGTGTTTCTGCAGGTCCCTGAGGGGAGCTCCCCTTCTCGCCTTTAGCAGGGTGTGCTGTGTCAGGTTGGTGCAAGCGCAGCAGTCACAGGGTGCTGGTCCTGCAATGACGTGGTTTTGTTCCCCACCTTTTGCCCGCACTGACATGGTTTTGTTCTCTCCCTTTAGATTAGAGTGTTAATGCTCTCAGTACAGTAACGGCCACAGGTAAGATCAATGCTTCCCAGCGGCCCCGCTGCTGTTGCTGCAGTGGTTCATCACTAACAGCTCTCCTTCCCCTCCTACCCCCTTGCTGCTTCTGCTCCATGTTCAGCTCTACCTCCTGTGCTCCATGTTTGCCTCATGCCTCCTATGCTCTGCATGCGCCTTGTGCCTCCCATGCTCCATGTGTGGCTCTGCCTCTTGCAAACAACGTAGTAATGCCTCTCATACTCAGTAATGCATCCTACAATCCATGTACAGTATTGCCTTGCACGCACAGTATCAATTCCCATGATCTGCATGTGGTAAAGCCTCCTGTACATGCTGGGAAATTCCTCCTGCAATCTGTATACGGTGAAAACCCCCACACATGCCCAGTCATGATTCCTGCAATCCCCATAGGGTAAAGCCTCCTGGCGTTGGTAATGGCACCAGTACATGCCCAGTAATGATTCCTGTGATCTGCGTGCAGTAAAGCCTCCCATGTGTGCCCGGTAATGCCTCCTGTGATCCACATGCAGTAAGGCCCCTTGTATATGCCCAGTATATACTTCCCATGATCTGTATGCAATCTGTGTACAGTAAAAACTCTCATATGTGCCATGGGTAATGACTCCCACAATCTGCGTGCAGTAAAGACTCTCATACATTGTAATGATTCCCAAGATCTGTATACATTAAGCCCCCCCGTATGTACCTGGTAATGATTCCTGTGATCCATGCACAGTAAAAACTCCGGTATGTGCCAGGTTATGCTTCCTGCGATCTGTGCATGGTAAAGCCTCCTGTACGCGGTAATGATTCCCATCATTTGTGTATGGTGACATCTCCCACGATCTGCATGCTGTAAAGCCTTCCATCCTTAGCAATGATTCCTGCAATCTGCGTGCGATTATACCTCATGTACATAGTAATGGTTCTCACAATCAACGTATGGCAATGCCTCTTCAATCTGCATGCATTAATGCTGCCTGTGATTCGCATGTGGTAAAGCCACCCCTCTCTTCCCGCCCCCCCCCCCATGTGCGGTAATGATTCCTGGTAAGGATTCCCATCATCCACATCCGGTAATGCCTCCTGTACATGCCAATGGTTACTGCAATCAGCATGCAGTAACGCTACCCATTATCTGTGTACGGTAAAAAACTGCTGTATGTGCCAGATGCTGCCTCCCGCAATCTGTGTACATTAATGCCTCCCATATGCAGTGATGGTTCCTGTGATCCACGTGTGGTAAAGCCTCCTGTGTGCAGTAATGATTCCCGTGATCTCTGTTGTTAATGCCCTCAGTGATCCGCATATGGTAATGCCCCCTGTATGTGCCAGGTAATGTTACTAGCAATCCGCATACGTTAATGCCTACCATATGCAATCGTAAAGTCTCCCATGATCTGCATATAGTAATGCCCCCCCATATGTAGTAATGGTTCCTGCGATCCACATATGGTAATGCACCCATACATAGTAGTGCCTCTCGTGATCCGTGTACAGTGAAAACACCACATACGCCGAGATATGATTCCCATGAACCATGTATGGTAAAGCCTCCTGTCCTTGGCAACAATTCTGGCAATCAACATACGGTAAAGTCACCCTGCCATGGCAATGGTTCCCACGATATGCATGCACTATTGCCCTGTATGTGCTCGGTAATGGTTCCTGCGATCCGTGTACGGTAATGCCTCCTATATGTGTCTGGTAAAGGATTCCCATGATCTGCATACGGTAAAGTTGCCCCTACATGGTAATGGTTCTGCATGTGGTAACGCCTTGCATGTCCGGTAACGATGCCTGTGTGCCCTGCACAGTAACACCTCCTGTACACAGTAATGTCTCCTGCGATGGGTGTATGTGGCAATGCCCCTGTGATCTGCACGTGGTAATGCCTCCCGCGATACATGCCTGGTAATTATTTTTTACTTCTAAGCTGCTTCAGCTTGTCAGTTTGGAGAAAACTGTATTATTTTGACCATCTGCCATTCTGCCTCACTGCAGGAATGCCAAGCACACCACCTCCCTCACAGCCCTTCCCTCCCCCACGCTCTTCTCCCCAGCCAATAGCACCACAGGTTTTGTTTCAATCCAAAGTTGACAGCTCTGCATTTTTCACAGAAAATGCCTTTACAGGCTGTCACACTTTCCACCTTTTTAAATTATGATATTTCTCCTCAGTCAGTTTTCTCAAAGAACCAATCTGGTTAGTAAGGGCTGTCTTTGAGATGCAAACGCAGGGCTGCAGGCAGTCTGAGGGGGTTCACACTTGGGGCTGTACTACTGCTGTTCCACTCTTGCCTTCAGTCACTCGAACACCCAGAGCTGCTCAAGCAGAAGCACACGTTACACCTCATCTTGGAAGTGTATCTAAGAGTCAGGGTGAATCTTTGTCCTAGAACAGCAGCTGAGGGCTCATCCTGCTACCACACTGACCCATGGCCATGTCCCCACCTGTCCTGCAAGGACAGTGCCCTGCTCACCTGTGCCTGAGGGACAGCTCAGCCATAGGCAGCTTCAGCCAAGGCCCTGACTGCACTTAGGGGCATTTTGTGTACATTTGAGATTTACCTGGTGAAAGGAGGATTGAAGAGCTGTGGCCTGGCTAGGCATAGCTGAAAAGGGAGTCGGCTGTTGCACTGGAAGTAGGCCTGTGCTGCAAAACACAACTATCCCTCAGCAGGATCAGAGGGGGTGCCACCAGTGCCAGCCTTCGGAGAGGGTTCAGAACGTCCCTGTGCTATTGCTGCCTGGATGTGAGGCTGTTCCTCCCCTCTACCTGTAATTAAAAACTTATGTTTACACTTCCGGAGAGAATTGCAACATGATTTAAAAATACTGTTTCTTGAGGGAGCTGATGAAACACTGTTACCCCGGAGAAATGCCGTGGGACAGGTCCAGCCTTCAGGAGCAGGGCAGGGCATGTCTCAAAGACAGACAGCTGTACCTGTTTTTGGTCATTAGTGTCTCATTTAATGACCATGTGCTCACCTGTTCCTCCTCAGCCAGCCTGGGCAGGCCTGGCTTCTGGGGACTAACCAACAGGTGACTCCACTCAACAACAAAGCATAACCCCCCCCATACCCACAGCCCCCCAAGACCCTTCCCCAGTGGTGACCATAAGCCACCAGTAACAAGGGTACCTATTATGTAGTGGAAGAAATGATGATTTTTTAGGGTTTTTGCAGAGGTTAAGACACCTTCCAGGGAGAATTTTGTGCCAGCCCTCATGCTGGGAATGCTTGTTTCCAGTTCTCTGTAGCAGGTCAAATACACAAGAGCAGTTTAATGACACACAGTAAAAAACAGTTTTGTATCACCCACACAGAACTATCTTATGTTGGAGCTTCAAGTGAGCAGGATGGGAGCTTCCTGCCTCCCTCCCATGGGGCCGTTGGGGCCCTGAGAGCCATCGGAGACTGCAGGGGCTGTGCAGACCAAAAGGGGGTGATGCTGGGGACTCAGTCCTCACCCGGACACTCACGACCTCACTGCTCCTCACTTCTGGGAGCTGGCCAAGAGAAATCTCTCATTTATCTGAGAAGCACAGTATGGAGTTCTCCAGCTGCCTGGAGCAATTTCCTCCTCTGGAATCACCTGAGTGATTCCCCAGGAGAGGCTGGGAAGAGGTGAGGGGAGGGGGTGCGCTGTGCCATGTGGTTATTCTAAGGACACAGGCTGTTTTATACTGACCTGGGTTTTCCCTGCCCACTCTGTTTTCCAGGTTACCTCACCACAAGTGCAAGTGCTGACCTCACTGATACCACTGGCATCGAGCTGGTGGAGCCACCCTTGCCCACACTGCCATGTGCCTCCAGGAGCACAGTCTCTGGGAAGCTCTGCCATGTGTCCACCTGAGGCCCTGGAGCACAGAGCTCAGCAGGGGCAGCCCACAGCACCTGAGCACAGATCAGAACGGGCAGTTCTGGGTGAACGTAACTTGAAGGGGCTGGGTGAGGGGTTTGCTCTGTGAAATGGCCTTTCCCCAGTCTGGACAAGCATGGCTGGGGATTGGATGTCACCTGTGTCACCATCACCACTGCACTGGCACCAGGTGAGCAAGGGCCCCAAGGCTCTGGGCACAGGTGCTGCAGCCAGAGGTTGCAAACCAGCACTGAAACCTGTTATTTAATGTACCCTTAGAGCATTGCATTATTAATTCCAGGCAGCACTCACCTGTGCATTAGGGAATTTCTTCTAAAGAGAGGTTTTCCTGTGACTAGCCAGGTAGTGAATGTTCCCTGCTGGAGCATGGGTGTATGAGGGAGGAGCTGTCCAGTCAGTGCTGTCCCACTCCAGGAGCGCCGTGGCCTTTCTGTGGTGTGTGCGATGGCTGTGCACTGGAACTGCTCCCTAGAGAAACAAAAATAAGCAAATCTCTTTTAGAAGAGCAAAAGCCACACTCCTGCCACAACCCTTTCCCAACACAGTGTGAAGAACTGAGTAACCCCCTCACCTTGTCCCAGCACGCTGTGACCTATCTCTAGCCAGAGGACAACACAGCTGAAGGTTTCTGAGAACTTAGGGTGTCCTCCTGCCACCTGCTGTAGTGAGCAAAACTTGTGTTGGCAGTAGCTGATGTGTTTTGGTCTATATGTATCATAGGTTGATGGGGTAAAAAATTTTATAGTTAAATCCTGGGTATTTTAAAGCAACCAAAATCTGAGATCCACAGAGCCCTGTCCTGCTGCTGCTTGGTTGCTCCTGGGCGCACACACATGCACACCTCCCAATAGAATGGGAGTTACTTTATGCGAAGGGATTGCATTTTTTGGGAAATGCCCTGTAGGGTCCCCATTTGTTTTTGCACTTACACTTGGTATTATGCCTGGCCTTCTGTTCATATGAGTGCCAGCATCTGGCCAGGGGCCACCCTGTGCCTGTGGGCCACATTCCAGCCATAACCAGTGATGCCAGGGCAGAGGTGGCCCTTGGGCTCTGCCGTGCGCTCTGTGCTCAAGGGGCAGCAGCTCAGTCCCAGTACCTGACAGGAACTCACCTGGTGCGGCTGCAGGAAGGAGCCTCTGTCACTGACGGCTTGGACAACCAGTCTGATTTTCTGCCTCACAGTTCAGTTCTGCTATCTATTGATTTTCTGTCAGTGAAGGAACCTAGAAAATAAAACATGTATTTTAAATTATTTTACATTCAGGGCCAGATAGGCAATGCTGTCTGGCACTTCATTATCCAGTAGCTGGTCTGAAACAATTTCAAAGGCATCCTTCTGAGCAGGGAGCTCTCTTCGTAAAGCAATATGTACCTCTAATTCAGGGAAGAATTAAGACATCAATGAAAAACGTGTTTTCCTGATGTCAAAAAACTATTAATATGTATAAACTCTCTGTGGTTTTGCACCCTGAACCGGATGACAAAGCCACTCTGTTACTCCCCACAAAATTAATAAATCTTTGCTCACAATAAAATTTCTCCCCAGAGCAATAAAAGGCAGTACCTGTGTGGTGTGTGTGGCGGCGTGCAGGAGGTGCTGGGGCTGGAACTCCAGTGATGCTCGTGGTGCTGCTGGGCCTGGCTGCTGCAGGTGCTGTGAGTGTGCAGGGCTGGCTCACAAGGGACAGGGACAGTCCTTGCTGGATGCGGGTTCTATCCCTCTCTGCTGGGGTTGAGGCTGCAGGAACAGCTGCCGGGTGCAGAGCAGGCCGCAGTGCTCCCAGACTGGAGTGCTCTTGAGGAGTTCACACCATGGTGTAACTGACACGCGGGCACCCACAGTCGTGCCCCGCCAGCCCCACATGGCAGCAGTGACCTTTGACACCCTGCAGGGTGTCACCTCCTTCCAGCCTGGCCCTGCCCATGACACCAAGCACAGTGACAGACCTTTGGGGCCCCCAGAAGCCACTGTCCATAACCTGCTTCCCTGCAATGCCTCATGGCCCACCCACATCAGTATTAAAAATAAGAGGGTTTTAATGGTGATTATCTTCTCTACAGAGACATTGCTTAAGCAAATGCAGGGGGCTGCATTCAGCCATAACAATGTCTGAAAAGACAAAGGAAATGTCCCTTCCTTTGCTGAAGAGCCACAGCAAAGTCCTCTCTTAAATTGCTTTCAGGTGCTTTAACCAGAAATGGAGAGTTAATTCTGCTAGCTCCAGATAAAGCTCCCTTTGCAGAAGTAAATGTGCACTAATGAGCTGTTGGGAACCCAGCTTCTACCTACTTTTCCCAAGGAGGATGGCTGCTCCAAGCCCAGCACCACCACCCTCATGTGGGTGGAGAGAGCAGGCTGGGGCTGGCTGCTCTGCAGGCCAGGGGTCACTGCTCAGGGACTATGCTGGCAGCACTCTGCCCAGCAGTGCTGCTCACCAGGGCTGGCAGAGGCACGTGTCCCTACTGCCCTGGCAGCAGGTGGGCACAGGGCAAGCTCTGGCCAGAGGGCATACAGCTCCCACACAGCTGAGGGCCCGGCACAGCCTGGCAGCAGCATCCACGGGGGCTGGGGGCTCCCGTGGGAGCCAAGGGCACTGGGGCCCTGCCAGGCAGGACACAGCCCCAGCCAAGGGGCTGCAGCGGCTAGCCCAGCACGGGGCAGGAACGTGGGCCCATGGCACCCCCAGCCCTGCACCTGTGGCAGCAGGCAAAAAAATGGCATTAAAAATAATTTACTAAATTAAATAATATATAGACTAGCTTGTACTTTCCATGGAGTTCCAGAATGAATTGTGTTGGAAAGGAACTTAAAGCTCATCTCATTCCACCCTTGCCATGGGCAGGGACACTTTCCACTGTCCCAGGTTTCTCCAAGCCCCATCCAACCTGCTTGGAACACTTCCAGGGATGCAGCCACAGCTTCTCTGGAAACGGGTGCCAGGGCCTCCCCACCCTCAGAGCCAAGAACTTCCTCCCACTATCCTGTCTAATTATATCTTCCTTCAGCTTTAGAAGGAAGCTTTAAACATTTTTTACAAACTTTTTTATCTTATTCCTACACCTATGCTCTCTGTAACTACAGAAAATATATTTGGGATCTCATCTTATGTTTTATATATTATATGCTACAGTATTTCAAATTATATAATATATGATGTTATGCATGTCTATGTTTCTATTAGCTAGAGTATATGTTATAGGTATTAAGTTCACACAGATGCAGTGTGTATGTAACATTATTGTAACATTAAGGAAAATATATGCAATCTGTGATCTATAATCTACGTATAATACAAGGTATATAATGTAATATGCATTATATCTTATACAATGTGTTATATCATATATGCACTATATATTTTACCTTATTAATGCCTGGTTTTGAATATTAAATATTGACTATAAAGGTAATAATTTTATCCAAAACTTTGGTTATAGGTTACATAAATACAACATATTACCTTTACATTACACAAGTATATCTACATATGCACACATCCCTGGTATATACTTTAGCTATATGTACATATCATGACGTAAACTATAACATTACTTTGCTAACTGTAATACTGTGTGCAAATATATGTAGTATACTTTTATTTTAAATGTATATAAGAAAATTATATAAATCACATCAGCAATGTATGAATTCTGTATAGCATGATATAATCAACGTAATATTTAGCACATACATGATGCACATCATGGAATATTCAGTGCACTATATAGATACAATAACAGTATTTCAGACCATGTATGACATGTATGTATGGTGGATATGCCAGGTGTGCACACATACGAGCACCTACACTGTCCTCCACAGTACACAAATCCTGGCTGCAGAGCTGACAAAACCACCTGTCAGACAAGAGTGTTTCATTACATCAACATTGGGAATGTATCAACAATTATGTGTAATGCATATATGATATTATATACTGTAGATAATATATTTAATATGCATTGTCTAAGTGGCAATATATGAGACATATTAGTATCTATTGTATAATATGCTTTGATATAATACATGTAATATATTATACACTACCTACATATTCTGAAGTCTACTTATATAGATCATTTATATAGACTATACTGCTATAAAAGGAATATATTTTTTTTCATTTATTTTATCACAAAATCCTAGAATAATTTGGGTTGGAAGGGAACAATAGAGCTCATCTCATTCCAGCCACCTGCCATGGGCAGGGACACCTTCCACTATCCCAGGTTGCTCCAAGCCCCATCCAACCTGGCCTTGGACACTTCCAGGCATCCAGAGACAAATGCAAAATACAATTTGTTGTATGTAATAAATTCTGATTTTCTTCTCTGTGTGTGTAACTAAACCAAAACCTCCCAGCTCAGACACCTCCAACTGTATATAATTTTCCTCACATTTGTCACTGAACTGGTGGTGTTGGACTACAGGCAATTTCCCTCTAAAAAACTGTAAAATAAACCATAAACACATCATAGTCCCATACCCTAAGAAAGCAGAACCTGTTTTAACCTGCAGCTGAGCCACACTCCTTCTCTCCTCAGGCCCAGTGCCTGCGGCAGAGCACAGGCAGACTCTTTGCTCTGGTTAAATCCTCCCCGTCACTCACCTTCCCCATTCCCTAAAGAAGGCTGAAAAGCCTCAGGAGAGTGGCACAGCACAAGAGCTGGGCTGTGCATGCCCTTGCCATTAGAACTGTGAGGGGGCTTTATTAGAACTTAAAAAGAGTGGTTCTCTTCTAAGAGGAACAGGTGGTTTAACTGGACCTGGCTGCTGCAAATAATGTCCCAATTACTGTGTCAGTAGGATGTGCTCCTAGGAGGGTCCCTGTGCGAGTGTGGAGCTCCCGCTGCCACTGCTGTGCCCAACTCTGCCTGGCTTCGGTCCCTGGCTGCCTGCTGAGGAGAAAACAACACAGTCAGAGCAGTGCTGGGGGCAGCCGAGCACTTGGATCCAATGGCACAGGTAAGAACCAAGCCTGGTTTTGTTCAGTGTGAAGCCAGTACAGCAGGACAGCCCACGCTTGACAGGTCCCATCTCAGTGCATCAAATGTTGCCAGAGGTAGACCTTTGTTATGTAGACTGTAAGTTACATTTTATTAAAACCATTTATAGCCCTGATGAGGATTCCTACCTGCATGGAAGCGTCTGAGGTGTTTAATGCCATGAGCAAGATGTACCTGCACACCCAGATGCTTAACCAAGGGGAGGTGCCTTGGTACTTCAGGGAACTGCTGTCCCACCCAGCCCAAAACACTCACTACAACCCAGCACTCCTGACCTAGGAGCAATGGGGCAGGAGGTGTGTTGGCACCAGCACACCACAGCACCCTGTGACATCCTGCAGGTATGGCGTGCCCCAAAGAAACACCTGAGACTCCATGAGCTATTTCACAACTCATCAACAGCAATGCCTCTTTAGGCTCGTGTTGTGTGAGGAAGAATCTGAAATCCAAGGCAAGAGTCCTTCTTTGTCCTGTTTCCAGGCTTGCCCTAATCCCATGGATACCTCCCAGCTGCCCACCCCAGAAACAGACCAGGAGGTGCTGGGCAGGTCCCCCCAAAACCCTGAGCTGTGCCCAGCTGTGTTTCCCAGTGAGCCCATCCAGTGAGGCAGCTGACAGATACCTTACTGCACTGATGACTGCAAGGGACCATGGTGTTGGTACCAAAACTTGTTAAAGCCTCCCCTGGGCACAAGCAGCCTCCAGAGAGTCTTCCCCTGTGGGCAGGAGCAGCTTGCACCAGCTCTGGGCCCATGGGGCAGGGATGGTGTCCGTACTGCATTTCTTAGGACCTTGCAGGTTCCTCTGTCTAATCTCCCAGCTCCTTTCCCTATGCTCACAACTCTCAGTCCCAGACCACACATTTGGGTCTCGGTGTGCCCAGAGAGGAGGAAGGCTCCGGCACAGTGAGCAAACCCCTCTGCCTGAATGCAGAGCATGAGCAGCCTCTGTGTCAGCTGCCTCCACTGCATCACATTCGGGGCAGGATCAGTGTTTTCCATGGTACCCAAACCTCTTCCTGCTGGATGCACCAAAAGCCATCAGCAATTGATTTGTTAGCTGACAGCAGGAGGCTTTGTTTGCGCAGCACTGGCTGGCTGCGCTGCCAGGTGGCCAGGACACAGCACCTACCAGGCAACCTGCATTCCCAGGGACTGCTACTGAGAGCACTCTGGGTTCAGCCACGCTGCTCAGCTCCTGGGACAGGCGTTGAGCTACACGTGGGCTTGAGACTTCACAGATACAGAGCAGGAGACAGAGCCCAGCAGAGGCGCAGTGCTGGGGGCCTAGGCAGTGGGACAATGCAAGGCAGGAATTGGTGAGGGGCAGGGACAGATCCATCCCCAAAATACTGTCCAAAGGATGCTGGTGTGAGTGGGAGTGTTAGTGACCTGTCAGGGCAGTGCAATGCCCTTCACTGCCAAGTGATGCAAAATGGTGATGCCGATGGCTCCCTGCAAAAGCCGTCAGGCAGTCCAGGTTCACCTTCACAAGGAACCTCTCCAGAAACCCCTTGGGCAGTTGGGGCTTGGCCAGCGGTGCAGACTAGAGGAGAATGGCTGCAGACACAAAGGCACAGCAGCTCTGCCCAGGCTGCTGCAGCCCAGGGATGTCAAAAGCAAATAATGCCTTTTACAGAACGTTTGTGAACAGAGCCATTTCCAGTGTACTCCTTACTCCCCCCAACACAGAAGTCTCCACTAATCACCCTTTCTGCTCAGCAGGAGATGCAGTAAGTCGGAGTGATAATTACCCAGACAGTTCAAAAAACCTGGGGATTTCTGGCCCTCACAAATTCCAACTGATTCTTAGCAGACAGACATAGATTTACTTAAATGTTAGGAAGTGGACGGTGGTAATTAAGCTGTTGTTTTGTGGCCCATTGGTGCCACAGGCTTTGAACAGATTTCAGCAGGGACATTGCTGTGACAGAGTGGATGGAGCCATTAGCCTTCTCCAGAGGATGTGCTGGGCATTGCTCTGGAAATGGTGTCCAGTGGCCTGAGAGGATGGCTGTGTGCGTTGGCAAAGTCCCCTCGGGGAGCAGAGAGCCTGCTCCACAGACAGCTATGACACTGTCTGCGACAGCCCAGGATCTGGGGCTTTCCAAGGCCAGGGAAGCCAGGAAAGACAAAACTGTACCTCTTGCCAGGCAGGCTTTGCTGCCTGTGTCTCTTGGGCTGTGCTCTTTTCCAGTGTATTGATTTACAGCTAAAACCACAGCTTTGCCTAGGCCTGAATTCAGCCCAACACCAAGCTGGTTTCCTAGGAATCAAGACAGCAGGAGTGTACCCATACACTGGTACTGTTCAACCTGACTGATCAAGAAAAAAAAAAAAAAACAACCAAGAAAACCCAAATAAATCTTTCTATAGAAAGATGTTCTTTCTCGACAAGCTTTGCTTTATCATAAAATACTCAGCCAGTTCCTGGGAAACTTTCCTCCAGGAAGCTCCACCACCTGCCTTTCCCTCAGTGAATCAGGGTTAGGAGCCTTTAGGTGAGAGAAGATTGGCTCCCTGAAAGAGGTGTCCAGCCTATTCCTGCAAAGCCTCAAAGGCATTGCTACCCCTAGACAGAGCAGCCCCTATGTCCACACCAAGCCCTCACAGCCCCCTTGCCCTTCATACACCAATTTGGGAGCAGAGATTTGCTCTTGGGGCTGCCAAGCAGATTTGCATGCCATGAAGTTGGCTCTCTACCTGTTCCTGCTGGCAAAGGAGGAGTACAGGTGCATACAACACCTATCTGTGAGAGGGGTTTCACACACCCAGCACGCACTTTCCCCACTTAGACAGATTTTACAACAGTTTTGACAAACCCATCAGATTCCCATATACAAACACAAGCCCTGGAGATAGATCTATCTGCATAGGTATGTATATATCTATATATACAGTTATTGAAGGATGCGGCAGAAACTCCACTGCAGGGTGCAAGGGCCAGGTAGGAGCTGGCTCCAGCCCTGCCAGGAAGCAGAGAAATGCCTGGCCTTCCTTGTGCCAGGCTCACAGCTCATGACCAAAGCAGGATGCTGCTGCTCTGCTGAGCCCCTGAGCCCCACGCCTCAGCGCCAAGTACACGCAGCAGCCACCCGGCAAACAGCACAGCCCTCCTAGGCAGAGATTTTTGCTTACAGGTGCTGCCTCTCCTTGAGCTTTCCCTGCAACACCTGCCAGGGAAGGTCCCTGTCAGATCTCCCCAGCAGGAGAGCACAGGACAGGCTGTGCCCAGTGCTGGCTGGAGCAGGGGTAGGGCTGGGGCTCCAGCCCATGGCCAGGGGACCCTTTGCTCAGGGGGCACCCTTCCCCCAGAGCAGCCATGCCACATTCTGCTCTTCTTCTCCCTTTAACTCCTTTTTAATTAATCTCATCAAATGGCGCAGAGCAGGCTGATGCCTATGGAGGCACCCTGCCAGCTGCAGTGCGGAGCTGGGTGCCAGCCCCCCTGAGTCCCCAGGGCCTGCCCAGCAGGGAGAAGCAGGACGGGTGGGGGCACACTTGAATTTGAAAATATTTTATTTGAATAGTAAATAATTATACAGTTGAAACAGTTCTATCGAAGCACTCTATAAATAGCTAACAGTTAAGAAAATAATGTGTGTAGAAAAAGAGATTGCATCTAAAAGTAAGAGCTGTTGGTTGCACGGGATAAAATGGTTAAGATCATGTGTTATTCTAGGTATAAAAGTTAAAACCTTTTTAGCAGATCCCTTAAGAAAAAAAGATCTTCTAAAACGCACAGTGAAATGGCAGGCGGGGAGACCAAAAAAAGCGTATTAGAATATCTGCAATCAAATAATATCAATCTTCATAATTAATATAAATAAATAACGAATAAATAACATAATTACTCAAACCAACATATACAAATAGACAATGCATGAGCTACCATAAGGACAAAACAAATAGAAACAGAAAGTTGGCATGTCACAGTTAAGGCAGTTTCTACAGCAGTTTCTGAAGACCATCAACAGCAGAGTCAAGGCATTTGTGGCTACACTAAAGGAAATACTCGTTTCTCTTATGCAGTTTGATCTGTTCACAACGATAAAAACCACAGTAAAGGAACAAAATTGAAAAAAAATGGAAAAAGAAAAAAGGACCCCGGGAAGGTAAGTGTAAAGCCAGATTCCAGCAGGTCACAAGCCGTATTAAAGCTAATCGTGTGGCGGCCCCAGGGGAGCGGCGCAGGGCTGCGGGGAAGGCACGGGCGGCTCAGCAGGCGGGGCGCAGCGGCACCTGGAGCAGGATGACCTGCCGGTTCTCCGAGGGGTGGCACTTGTTGATGTGCCGGGTGAGGCCGGGAGAGCTGTAGAAGGTGGCCGGGCAGTACTTGCAGGGGAAGACCTGGGCGGCGTGCAGGAGGCGAAGGTGCCGCTCCTGGCTGCTCTTACTGGGGAAGGTCTCCCCGCAGACGGGGCAGAGGCGGCACTCGGCGGCAGGCAGCTCCTCGGGGCTAGGCTCCGGGGCCGGTGTGAGAGCCGGGGCTTGCGTGGGTGCCGGTGTGGCGTGCCCCAGCAGGTGCTTGCGCAGGTAGGCTTGCCGGCGAAACCGCTTGGCGCAGCGGGGACAGTCGAAGAGCCCTTCCTCGGAGCCCGCCTCCGAGGCTCCGCTAGGGCTCGGTGTATCCCGTTCGCTTCCACTGCCGCCGCTCGCCTCCTTCGGCGTCTCTTCTACCGGGCCCGCGGCCGGTGCCCGGCCCGCCTCGGGGCCGCTCTTGGTGGCGGGCGGACGCGGTTTGTGCCAGCGGCGATGGGAGGCGAGGTTGGCGGGGCAGGAGAAGACCTTGTCGCACTCAGGGCAGCGGTACTCCACCCGGACGATGCGGGAGCAGCGGTGCTGCGCCAGCGCGAAGGGGTCCCCGTACTCCTCCTTGCAGAGCTGGCAGATGAACTCGCCTAGCGGACGGGTGCAGCCGCCCCGTACCTTGGCCGGCGCATCCACCGGGCCCTCCTTGATGCGCAGCCCCAGCACGGGCGAGGTGGTCACTTCGTCCTCGAACGTCAGCTTGCGGATCGCCTTCGTCTTCTTACCCGACGAGGCCTTCTGCCGCCCGGGTTCGGACGGGCCCGGTGGGCGCTTGGCGGTCAGCGGGCGGCCCGAGGTGGGCGGCGCGGTCGGGGCGGGCGGCGCAGGGGCTCCACCGGGGCCGGGATGGGCGGCAGGCGGCTCGGCGTGGCCAGCAGCGGCCCAGAGCTTGAGGTCAGCCGGGGCGAAGAGGATCGGGTCCATGGTGCCGGGAACGGCCGGTGCGGGGAACGACTCGGCCGAGACCGGTGAGCCCAGGCTGAAGCCGCGCTCCAGGTACTTGTCCCTGCTGACGGGCCGCGTGGGGCTGTACAGCGCCTGCACGGCAGCATCGGGCGTCCCGAACGGCACCGGCGGCGGCGAGTCCCGCGGCAGGGGCGGCGGCGCGGCAGGGCAGGCGGGCGGTGGGGCGGCGCCGGCTGGGAACGGCGGGCCGGCGGCGGCCTCGCGGCAACAGCGCGTCCGGTAGGACACGGGGGTGGGCCGCCGGCTGCGCTTCACCAGGAAGCCCCGGGGCATTTTCGCGCCGGCTCCGGGCCGGCGGCGGCCTCGACGGAGCCTCCTCGCTCTGACCGCGGCGCGGCCGCCGCCGCCTTTAAGCGGGCCGAGGCCATTGTTCGGGCCGGCAGTGGCGGGACGGGCCAATCAGCGGCGGCGGCGCGGCCGCACCTGAGCCCGGACCGGCACACGCCCGGCCCCGCCTCCGCCCGCCCCGCGCCGCCCGCCTGGCACGCGCGGCCTTTGTGTGCCGCCCCCCGCGCCGGCAGCGGGACTGGCAGCGGGCGGTGCTTTCGGGCCGCTCGCCAGCAAAGGCTGCGCCGCCGGGATGCTCAGCATGGAGTACCGCTCTCGGCAGGCGGACTGTTTGCAGGGGCGGCCGGCACCGGGGTGCGGGGAGAGGGGAGTTCGGCGCAGGAGGAGGTGAAAGCGCCACGCTTGTGGTGGCGGCGGCACAGAGGGGAGCTGGGCTGCCTGCCGAAGGTGCTGCCCAGCGGCGACAGCAGGTGGCCAACGACGGGTCTGTCCGAGCGGGTGGAATAACGAAAGGGTCATCGGGTACCGACCAATCCCGGCAACCCTGCGAATCGAACAACTCCGCGCTGCCGCGGGGTCGGGACAGGCGGAGCCACAGACCCGGCCCGGTGTAACCGAACCTGTTACTCTAACCTTAACGGGTCGGGCCCGGTTCCCGGAAAAGGCAGGGACGGCGACGGTGGCGCTCGGTTTCAGTCCGAAACGCTGCGCGTCGGGTACGAGGTGCGGAGGAGGACTGCAGAAGGCAGGAAAGTCCCCGCTCCCCGCACTCTCCCACGTCGCAGTCGGTGCCTAAGCAAACGAGCCTGCAGCCCCCGAGGATACGGCAGGTGTAGCCGCGGCAGGGAGAGCCCCGGGCCGCGGCCCCGCTCCCACAGCCCTTTGTCCGAGGCGGCGCGCGGGGGGCTCGCAGGGCTGCCCCGCAGGTGGCGGGACCGGGGGACGCGTGCGGGCAGCGCCCTCCCCGCCCCCCACCGGGCCCTTTGTGGGGGGTGCGGGGCACGCGGGCGGCACGCGAGCGAGCGGGCCCCCCCCCCCCCGCGCGCGCCTTTGTGCGCGTTATTAGCATAAAGCTGCGCGACCCTCGGCACAAAGGGCGGCGAGCAGGGGGGCGCCGGGGGCCGCTGCTTCCCCGGACACCCCCCCCGGCGGGCCGGGCCGGGCCGGGCCGCGGGGGGGTCGAGGGACCGCCCCGCCCGCCCGGTGGGACAGGCGTGCGACGAGGCGAGGCGAGGCCGGGCGGGCAGCCCGCAGTGCATTAGCATACAGCTGCGAGCCCGTGGGCACGCGCCGGCGCGCCGCCGCCCCCCCGCCGGGACTGCGCACCGAGACCCCCCTTCACCGAAGGGACTTCTCACCGAGAGTCCTCCATCACTGCCAGGGGTGTACACAGAAACCCGCCGTCACTGCAGGGTTTCACACCGAGAACGCCCGCCACGGCTAGGGCTGTGCACCGAGAGCCGCCCCCATCACTGCTGGGGGTGGACATTGAGATCCCTGTCACTGCCTGGGCTGCACACCGAGCTCCCCCCATCACTGCCGGGGCTGCACAGCAAGACCCCTCTGCCCATGGCTGAAGCTGTGCACCGAGACCCCCATCACTACCAGGGCTGTGCACCGAGACCCATTGCCTCGCTGTCTCTATCTTACCTGCAGCCAGCAGCAGTCTGTAGACATCTGTTGGGGCGTACACGGGCAGATGGGCACGGTGGTGGCGCAAGTAGCGCAGGACAGGCTCCCGAAGCGACACCCGACCGGGTTTCTGCTCACGGCGCTGCTGGGCGGCAGGAGGCTGCCCGGGCACCTGCAGGACAGAGCTGTCAGACAGACGAGAGGGACACGGGGCACACTCCGGAGACAGAGCATGGCAGCGGGGTCTGAAAACAGCCTGAAAACATGTCAGGGCTGGGACACCGGGCAGTGGGTTATGGAGTGAGGCTTACACTGGTGGCACCGAGTGCACCCTGTGGCTGGTGGTGCGCGACTGTTTGTTCACCTCTCCCTCACAAATGACCGGCCACAGGTGCAAGGGTTGTCTGGGACAAACCAGTGTGTAACTCCCGGCTGTCCCTACACAGCCTGTCAGAGTGGTTTCGCGAGAGGAATTCCACGCTTCCCCCCCCATGCCCTATATTTACTGTGGCTTTTAACCGAGTCTCAGCATGGCCCAGCTGCAGCTGGAGCACCAGGCCATTATTCCTGACGGACGACAAGTGCTGTTCCGGAAGGTCTGGCACGGCACGTGTACCCCCGGCATGTGGCAGCATCCAGCAGCTGATGGAGGTGCAGCCCCCAGCCCTGCCATCTGCATGTTTGCATCGCCAGAGCTGCGCACGCCGGCACAAACACATGGCTGCAATCCCCAAGGGGTAAACATGCCCTGTGCCAGCGGCCCTGCCAGAGCCCCGTGCTGCCAGGGCAGCCTCGGGTGACAATTTCAACACAGGCTAAATGCACGGCCCGTCCCCAGAACATAACTGGCTTCTCTGTGCAGTTAGTGCTTCGATTAGCAAACATTTGTGTAAATGTTATACTCCTATTGCAGGACACTGATTTCCAGTGCAAACTAACTAGAAATATCTGACTTCTGTGCACTTATGCCCACAGCTCTTAAACATCTCTTTCCCTCATTTTTACACTTCATTAGTAATTTTTCTGCATGCTGAAACGAGCTAGAGTATGAGCAACAGGAGGCAAAAACAGTAGGTAGGTCTCTTACCTCATACAGAAATACAACCAGTCCTGAGGCATTTAAGAGAGAGTCTATGAGCACGTGGTACCTACTCTGGATCTGGCAATGTGCCCAAAATGAACACCCAATGAAAACATAAACGGTGATCTTTTGTAAATATAGTTTAAATCACTTTTAGTAAATATCGTTAAAATCACAGTTAAAAAAAAGTCCAAAATGCCAAGTTTTCATTCAGATTCAGATATGATCACCTATATCCATACGAACAGTCCTGACTCACACAGAGCTGCTTCCAGTCCATGCAGGGAGACTGTGTCAGGACTGCTGCCACAAAGACAGGGTAAGGCAAGTGAGTCCTTCATTTGTAGGGCACAAATTCCCCTTTCTCCAGTTTTCACACTTACAGCATGAGAAATATGTTTGAATGATGGCAAGAAACGCACTTAACATCAGCCCCTTATTCTGCACAGAACTTAATTTTGTATCATTTTATAGAGGTCTTCCAAGAGAACCAAAATTAAACTGCACCAAGGCCCTTTCTGGGCCAGGACAACAAGAGGCAAATTTCTTTGAGCCCTTTGGGGAGGCGGCAGGGCTAAGCACATGTGGCTGCAGCTGGGATGTGGCAGCGTTGGGCCCTGGAGATGGATGAGCCATGGGCTCTACAACCTCCTTTCCTCCTGCCACCTTGTCTCCATTTACACTCAATTCTGTTTGTTTTCCACACAGTTAAAAACTCTTGTCTGGAACCACATGGGGTTAAACAAAAGCAGGAGCAGTGTGAGCAGGGGCAGAGTGAACTGGTCCTTGGTAGTGGGTTGGAAGCACCAAGCTCAGAACACAAACTCTGGGATCAGCCAGAAGTTCTTCAGGGGGTGGGGGAGGCAGTTCTGGGGGCTGCTGGACACCTGCTGTTGTTATTATTTCTCCCCGTGGAGCACAGTGACTTTGGATTTTGGGCAGGCAGTTCCAGGCTGCTGAGGATTTATGCCTCTGTCTATGGTGCTAGGGCCAAAGCTGTAAACAGCATTAGCAAACACTTTAATTTCACTCTTATTCAGGAAATTCACTTATCACTGAAAAAGCCAGTTGCTTTCACCCTTTGGACTACAAAAGCCATTCCCTGTGGGTAAGTGTTGAAAAACCTACCCACCGGCTCAGCTGAGACAGGTATAGGATAGTCCATAATGTGTTCCTGTTAGGGAACACTTCTAAAGCCAGGGGGATACATGGACAAGCTAGGCTCTAGATTCTACTGGGTACTTGTACTAAATTGCAGCTATAATGCAAAAATGCAGTGAAGGACAACAAAGTGAGTTCAAGTTCTATTGGCAGATTTCGGAATATGCCCAAATAAGAAAACTGAGCACTCTGCTGTATGTGGTGACCCTGCCCTGTGAGGTACACAGTCTGCTCAGGCTTCCCCAAAGAGAGAGGCAAACAGAAACATAAAGCTTCAGGATAAAGATGGGAGAAGAAACCAAAGTGAACAACACTAACAAATTACCTAAATAATAAAATGCACTCATCAATCGTTTTTCTTACCTGTTCTGACATCAAGGTTTGGCGCAGTTCCTTCTGCAGATCAATAAACTGGTCGTGATAGATGGCCATGGACCAAGGTTCCCTGAAGTAGCTGTGTAAAAAAGAAGAAATTTAGTTATCTTGTGAACCTCTCATTAACCACTAATAAAGTATTTACCTGCTTTTTTGCCTTTATAAATTACAGTTCTGGACCCATCATGATCATTTGTTCATAAAATGCATCCTTGTAACAGCATGGTCAATCAATTCTTTTAATGGATGTTCCTGATGTACAGCCAGCTTCAGTAATTACATTTAAAGTGGCTTAATTCAGAGCTGTAGCAAGACCCAGTGAAGAATCCTGATTTTATCAGAATTTAAAAGCCTGAAGACCTGCAAAGAACGGTGTCTCCATTATCTGTCCTCAATTGAGAAAAGCAGATTGCAGGATTAACTGAACTGCTGCATAAACAAATTAAATTTGTGTAGACAATGACACAAATGTTGTTCATCATTAAGGTTTCTGGATTAATAAAAGCCAGAAAAACAGGCCACCACAGCACTGCAATATGTTCTTTGCACTAGTGTGATGAAGCTAGATTGAACTGATTCTAGGAGGAAGCTCTTGTAACTTTTTCTTTCAGTGACAGCATTCACAGCAGCATTCTTCCATGAAAGAGGAGGAAAAGGATGGAGAGAACACTGCTCCCTGTAGAACCTCATTGCTGTAAATATAACCAGGACAGTCAGGTTACAAAGCTGTGATTTACTTCTCTATATAACGAAAGATAATTTTTACAGCTTGGGTGAGATGCCTAGAGTGTAATTCTTGTTAATGCTCACTGCAGTCAGGAGGTGCCACATGCTCATCCTCATAATGACTAAGCAGATGTCAGCAGGCTCAGTTGGAAAGTTGGGAGCGGGGGGCATTTGCCTGGTTGCCACCAACAACGGCAAATGGGAATGGCAGCAGGACCCTGGCACTGCCCTCAGGAGCACAGGAACCTTCTTGCCTGGTTCAGCTGTGTGGCCTTTAAGTGAGCACCTGCATAAGGCAACTTAAATACACTACACAAATTTAATAATCCTGAAATACCCATCCACAGAGAACTAATGTGCAGTTTCCTCTCTGCAGATTTTACTTTCTCCATGTCCAAGGGCAGGATTTCCCCCTCCTGCTCTGAAAGACACCTCAGCTCTCCCTCACACCCATTAAAATGCTCTGTGGGCCTGGCACAGCTTGGCTGGATGTCCACATGTTTGGCCCCTCTCTGCCCCGGTATACCCATTCCCCTCTGTGTGCCAGGCTAGCTGGGGCTGCCACTCAGAATATGCACAGTCTCCAGCACAGCAGGGCTCTCTCCCACAGACCTTTTTCACAGTATAAATATTTATGGACACCATTCCAAACACAGCATCCTTGCTATAGCAAGTGCTGCCCAGCCTGGGAGTTACTGGGACTGATGCTTGCCTGCTCATTTGGATATGCCAGTTAGAAAGGATGAGCTCAGCTTTAAGGATCCTTGTTTTAGTAACCACACACCTCAGAGGTGTGCAGAGGGCTGGAGAAAAACACAACATCCCATAACGTTTAAAACCTCTTCAATTTCAGAAGAAAAACTTCACCCAACGCAAACCTTTAACTCACTGTTGGTAATAAATGGCAAAGAGAGAAAGGGAGGTGTTATACAAGAATACATTAAGGTAATACTCTCTTTTTACTGATATGCTGTGGTAAAAGCTGTGTTCCACTGGCCAAATGTTTTGTCTTCAAGCTGGCATCTTAATTTTGACTGTAACCCTAAGCAGATGATTTCCTCTCTCAGCTGAGGTGCAACCTTGCCAACTGCCTTACCTCAGTTAAGGGGCTCACCTGCCTTACTGAGGTGTAGCACTTAACACTCTTTATAAATGTTTCAGGGGCGCTACATATTCCTGCTATTGTTACCAGCTCCATCTATAACCACAACTTTAACCATTCCTGTCAATATCCACAGATTTGGAGCTCAAAACCTGAAATGTGCCATCCAGTTCGGAATCTTTAATGCAAATAAAATGCCTGTTTTTGGGGACCAGAGAGTGTCTTGTCCATACTTTCTAGATAGACTGCCAGGAGGAGCTCCCAGTAACCAACATTTACTCCCAGACTTCCTTCACTTCCCTTCACCTGAAGAACACCAAGGGCCATTTGGAAATTCAGCTCACATAAACAGTTCACTTTCTTTTCCAGCTATGTGCTTCCATCTGTTTATGTTTTCAGTTCAAATCACCTTTCTCAGGGGGAACACGGTGTTTTTGACAGAGCAGCTCTACATATGGCTGCTAAAGGGAAGCTTAATAATGAAAAACCCCATTTGAAACCAACAAGTTGACTTTCTGAGGCTCATTCTGAATTTTATTAACTCTTCAGCAGCAGTCCCTCAGGGCCAAGCCATGGAAGGCTTCAAAGTATAGAGCTCTTCAGTGCAGGAGATGGAGCTGGCACACTCCCAACAGCGGCTCAGCAGCTCCTCTGCTATCACGAGAACAGCATCTGCCACGTGTGTTTGCACCATTTAGTCTTTCATAACCCTGCCAGAGTGGTCAGGTTAAATATGTACAAGATGACAGTGTCTGCCAGGAGCATAATGGGTGTGCAAACTTCGTAACTTCCTAGAAGGGATCCCTGCTGGAAGCCTTTATGGCGGTGGCAGCAATCATGGGAAGGCATTTGTGACAGGTGGGATGGAATGGGCTCCTGCAGAAGACAATGAACAACAACCTTTGCGTTGCTAAGGAGCTGGTCTCACCTTTCATGGACAAACAACATTTCAAATCTGTGCTGCCTCATTGGTAAGGTGTAGCCTATATTAGATGAGAGGTGAAGAAGAAGGAAATGTTTAGTGGAGTCCAGTACAAAAGGCACAGAATTCTTCCCTTTACAAGAGATATAAATAAAATGGACAGAGCTAGGCACTGCTAACAAGCAAAAATGGAGTTTACACATGACTCTCCATCTGAGAGCTGCCTAGAGTTACTCTCCATTTAATTTTCAGGAACACACCATGTTTGGAGAAGAAGCCCCTGCCCCTGTGGAAGATGGTTCTATGTTCTGGCAGCAAGGACCCAACACTGACCTGCCATCTGAGTCAGGTCTGGGATAGGATGTAGCACTGGCAGCAAGGTATGAAGCCAGAAAACCTTAAAAACTGAATGAAAAACCTTCAGAATATCATCCTTGCCTTGTATGAGGACAGAACAAAAAGCAAATTATAAAGATAAAAAAAGAGATGAGTTATTTCAGCTCTGTGGTACATCTCCTACCTGCAAGGGAGTGTGTCCATGCCAAATACCCCATGCTCTGGGCCAGAGTCTAGTTCCAGGGATAAATCCTGACCCCTGAGCTGTGCTGGTGCACTGATGCCTTCTCGCTGCAAGGAGGCTGGGACCAGGAGGGGATTTTTCACTGCTCAAAGGGCAGGTGACACCTCATGATGGTGCCTTTGAAAAATCCCTCTGCAGATTGGCATGTCAGTGACTAACAGGTTTGGAGGATGATGTGTCTGTTGCTGTTCTTACGCTTATGTTCAGAACTTACATGGAAACAACCCAAATTCAACTCCTCATATCCCTCCTACCCCTGTTCTTCCACCAACACACACACTCTCAAGGGAAGTTCAGAAACTGACAGCCTATGATGTGGGTCGAATCTGCAGCTCTCAATAAATGTCTATAAGCAATCCTGAATACAGATCTCTTGAAATCCCATTTGTTTCTTCCCAAAGCCATCCAGGAGTCACCAGTGTCTTGCCCTCAGTGCCATTAAGCCCGATGGCCCTCTGATGCTGGCTGTATCTTCAGTACCAGCATTGTGAGCACACACAGAGCAGCACCATGGCTTTTAGTACACAATATAAGCAGAGTCACTGATCAACTTAACCTCCTGGTAATCTGTATGGAGGGGAGAGTCTCCTTTCCTCTCTGTACCTTCCCAAGCTTTGTACAAGGTGGGGAATTTTTAAGACAGACATTCACTTTCCTAGGTTGAAATTTCTTTTCTAAGAAGAAATGTAATGCTTGAAATACAAAATTCTCCAGGCTGTACTAGTTACATCTGGAAGATACTCTGTCCCTTCTCAAACCCTCAGACCTCAGAACATACCAAGTCATCCTCCAGCACGTGTGGATGGCTCTGGTGGATTGTGGAAGCTCAGTCTCTCAGTGGTGCCTTTGGCACATGATGGCCAAAGCTCCCCAGTGCTGGGGTGCTTTTGCTCAGAGTCCAGTCAGGCAGAGAAAGGCTGCTGCTCATGCATCCCAGGAATCACACCAGGAGAACAAGCACCGATGAGATGGAAACCATTCAGCGGACACAGGCTCAAGTGGAACACTATTATGCCAGGAGTGCCTACACAGAGCAAGGACTTCCACTTCTCAGGAGTGAGAAGAGTAAAGTATTGTGAAAGGATGGGATGCAATGCAATTTTAATTTTCATGCCATCCTGACAATGCTTCCCAACCACAGCTTGCAGATGAAGTCTTTTCTCCAACACAAGCACACAAGATGGAACATCCCATTTTGCCAGGAAAATTCAAAATGTGTTGTTTTGAGAACAATATATGCATGTCTTTAAGACTCTTAATTACAAAGATACGGTAATACCAGCAAAAGATACAAAATATTTCCTGATATACCTTGGATAGCTGAACCAGGAATCATAATGTGTTGAAGACAATATAAATAAATGCTCCACTGAGCTTTTTTTATCTGACCAATGACTTCAAAAGACAGCTTGTTTACATAGGTAAAAAGCAAGAACAATTTGTGTAAAATCCTCTAGAGCACCACCTAAGAGCACTGTTTTTCAGCAAAGGACATAACATATTCCCTGACCTGCAATTTCTTATTCACATACAACTGATGAACAGCAGATGTGAACCAACAGCCTGTTTGTAGCAAGAAGGGTCTTTACCTCCTTGTTCTGCAGTTCTGCTCCCTGAACACCTGTTTGTCCAGGCGTTTGATTATCTCCTGTTAAATTCAGTGATCCACAACTCTATTACTGCTCTGACCCGGTAATTAGTGAAACCAACAGCCTTATGAACAACAAATCTGTGAGCGAATCCACTGAACAGGTTCACAAAGTAACAACAGTGCTCATGAATTCACAAGCTGACATTTCTTTTGTCCCTTTTGAGAAGCAAATCCTGGAGAGGAAGCCTGTGCTTTTTTACCTCCTCTCATAGAACCTGCAATGTCTTGTCTTTGGAAGATGACTGGTTTAAAACTCGTGGTTTACAATCAACTTTTAAATATAGCTGCAATGGCAAACCAGAGCAAAGGACAACTGCTCTTGCAATTCTTGTTCTGGAAAGATGGCCAGTGACTCAATTCCTTGTTGAGGATGGTACTGCTCCCACTGGCCCAGCCCCAACCCCCCTAGGGCTGCTGACGTCAGAGGGGTGACACTGCACCACTCACCAGCATTCTCCCTTTGAATACGCTGGTCATCCATCATGACTGATAAATCAGCTCTGTTTGCTGCAGTTTTAATATCCTGGAAATGTTACAGCACTGTATCCAGAGGCACCTTCAGAAAGCAGATCCTGATATTGAGATAATACAGCCATTTCCTGTTCTCCTAAGCGTCCTCAGGAGATACTCTGTTATTTCACCACTGGCGTTTTGTAAAGTTTAAACACCTTAGCAGTTCACAGCAGTTGTGGTGTACTGACTCTCACTGAACTGCTCTTTAAGCTTTCTCACCTCTGTGCTCTTTAAAACTGACACAGAAGCACTGCTGTCTGTGCTCTCTCTATGAGCACTTTGTGGCTGACCCTAAAATCAGGCTTACATCATTTTTTTCACATAGTACTATTTCACACATAATGAATTATGGAAAACGATTTAAAGGAAATGAAACCTGAGGCACAAAATCATCGAACAGACTGTGTGCAGAGGTATGATTGCTTTTCTGCAATTGTTTATGGATTCAGAGGTCAATCATTCACGATGGTTTGCATAATTACTAATATGAATCAGCAAGGTTCAGCTGCAAATTAATGTGGTATGGTTCAGCCGACGAGCTTTAACTTACTAATTTTAATGTGGGGTTTCTTAGTTACACAGCTCTTCATTGGCAAGTTAGCTGCTCCTTTAAAACTACATTAATATCTGGAAATCTCTAGCCATTTCTATCGATTTGCTCTGTAAGTGCAGCTATACCAGTGCACCGCGGGGTTAGCGGTTAATTCCAGGAGTGAAAAAGCCATTAGTGCTTTGATATCCCTTCAATGTGTTCCTCTTTCCTTACGTGGTCTCTCTCTTCAGGAAAATCACATACATTTCCCTCTAATTAGGCTGCAGAAAGTACAGGGCAGCACTAGTTCCTCTCAGTCACGCTCACTACTTGCTAACAGTTCCTTTCTGGTCTGTTTCAACCTTGCAAAAAAAAATCTCACCTCATCAGGCAGTCTGCCTGATGAACAAAATCCTAAAGTGGAATCCCTCAAATGTAATCCCAGTGTGATAATGGTGTGGGATCCAGCAGATTCCAGAGAGCAGAAGGGCATTCTAGCATTCCTCTTAACAAACAACCACTCTTCATTTCAGAAAGCCTGGGTTAAAACCAGCTTTTTTATGTAGCATGCATTTCATGTTTAAATAATCACTGATTATCCAGCCTGTAAGTAATGAAGTTCTCCTTAACTTTTAACAATAATGCTGAAAACATCAAACGTTCTTCCTTTCCTTAATGCATTTGTTATATTGTGAGCTTTATTAGCAGTGAGTCAATAAACAGTTCAATGTGGTGTTTCTGCTTAACAGTCTCACTGAATGACACTGTTTTAACAGATCACCTTCAGCCTAAAGTTAACAGCACTAGGATGTGGGAATTGAACTTCAGTGGAAAAACCTAAATGGTTGCTTCAAAGTAAGTGAATGCTGTTTATGCAGCTCAAAGTACTTTTGAGCATTTAGCTTGTATAGCCAATATGAAAATGCAGTGTGAAAATAAAAGACAGCGTTTGAAGACATCAGCCAAGGAAACATCTGGTGCTGTTATCCATGTTTACAGTTTCTGGAAGGATTTTCCAAAACCTCTCAGGGAAAGGGAGCCTGATTCCCTTCACATAGTCCTTCTGCATGTTTGGCAGCCTCATGTTCTATGGACTGTCAGTGCCTGGTGCAGTTGAAGCTGAGCCACTTGGTATGATTTTCTTCAGGGTGTCCAGCTCCTGGACAACAGCATGGAGGCCTGCTGAGAACAACCTGGCATGGAACTCCACAGATCCATGCATGGAGCACCTGTTCCCTTCCTTAGTGAAAACTGAATCCTATCTGCATTCTGGCACTGGGAAAAAACATTCCTTTGTAACTACAATTCACCTAAATCCCCTGTGCTTTTTGTCCCACACACAAGTAGTGCCATAAAACCCACTCTCCCAACTCCTTCTTGCCAAAGAGCCCTGATCATGTCTGCTGGGGGCTTCTCCCCGTCATGGTGCCCAAGACCCCTGTGCAGAGCAAGCAAATTGTCCTATTTGACAAGTCCTTAAAACGCTGGAAACAAAGCTATTGAAACAAAAAATGACAAAGTGGTTTTGAGCTCTGTCTGGATGACTGTGCCTGTGACGTTTCTCTGCTCATCCCTCATTAAAACATGCCCTGCCTTTGTGCACTGCTCCCCAGGCCTGACCCTGTGCTGCCCTCACCCCACTGCCACTGTTAGCGCCACAGGACTGAGACACAACCAGCATCTTCGGCAGGTCGTGGCTGACAATGAGTTCATTAACACACAATTACAAAATCCGAAGTAAAAGCCACACACCTCATTAGCTAAATAAGCTCCTTAAGTATTTTAGAAACTAGTGAGTCAAATTTTTATGAATTTATGTTAGATTTGATTTTCATTCATGCCAAATAAAGCTTACATGAAGCACCTCTATCTCATATTAAAGGCATGATGCCAGTGAGCATCTGTTCAGTTGTCAAGTATCAGGAGAGACCTTTAATTATCTGTTTTGCACTTAAGACATAGCAGAGGAAGATTCCACCGCTCCATGAACATGTTCCATAACTTGGCAACTGCCTTGCAGCTGCCTTCAGCTCAGAAGGACACAAAAGGGGGTCACTGGCTGGTTGCATTCCTCCTGTGTGAAGCAGTGTGGAAGACTGATGACCAGTAAATCTATAAACTTGAAAAGAAAAAAAGCTTCAGACCTCTCTCCCCATCCCTCTCTTATCTGCTGCTAGAGCAATAATAATGGAAATAATCTGAAGCCCTTCCAGTAAGAGAGGAGGGGCAGGAGCATGGATGTTGTACAGCGTGGTATCCCTTCAGGGCACACCACTGGAATTTGCTTTCTTTTTCCTTCAGGAGAAGACTCCCTGCAAGAAAGAGCCTTGCTCTTGGGGACTCAATTTCTAGTTGACTTTTTGAGATGCAGCCTGATGGGAAATGAATAAAAATTGAAGAAATTCCTTCCTAAAGTGGATTCCAAATCCAGTGAGTTTTGCCATTCAGCTCACAGGTAATGCGTCTTTGGTTCCTACGTTTTTTCCTTCACTGGTGCAGAAGAACTGCATTATTAGGCCTCTCTGCTCAGGAACACACTGGCTGCAGGCCCAGGTGCAAGGAGAGCACCCACTGCATGGCACAAGGCAAATGGGAGGAAGGGCAATGTGTGCCCATTGCTTCACTGCCTCCAAGAGCCCAGGTACTGAGGCAGAGCAGTGACCAATCCTTCCTTTGGTTGTGGGTCAAGTCCTGCAGCTTTTAATCCCACTGAACTCATATCCAAATCAATGGAACTTTTCTCCAGACAAAAGGCAATGTTTTTTCTCTCATTATTGCCATTAGCCATTCAGCCGTTCCAGGCACACGATTGGAAGGGGTGACTTTGACAAGTTTGCTGGATCTTGGGGGCCTGTTGTTAAAGCTAATTTGAGAATGGCACTGGCACATTCTGGCCAGGAAATCCAGCTCCATGGGGCTAACTTTCAGCTCTTACACTAAACAAAAATCAGTGAGGAAATTCACTGCTAGGTGCAGTCTCTAATTATTTAAAAGATAATTTGCATGCTACACAGAAATAAATTAGCTCCCAGGTGACAGCTGTTCCACTGTGTCCATTCCTGGAACAAGATGCCATGCTGGGAAATCTAAATGCAGACCAAAAGATTAAAACACTGCACTTCCTTGCCTTGTAGGAAGACTCTTCCCAAAAGAGAGGCATAAAGAAGAGAGGAGGGGAACAGATGTTTCAAACCATCAAGTTTACAAGCTTAACTAGCACATGACATTTTCACAGTCTATATTTTATTTTCACTAAGGGTACTTCCCATCTTGCCAGTAGACATGGATGCAAGTGTAACATGTACTAGTTTAAAAGGAAGGTTATGAAAGCCAAAAAGAGGAACGCAGTCCTAACATCAGGTTTGTGTTCATGTGGGATCCATACAGATCACATGAACGAGGCCCAAAACTGTTGCTCTTTTATCCCACACTTAAAAATCAGTGAATGCATTTTTCTATTCTGTACCAAAAGCCAATCAGGCATCACTTTTTCTCTACATAGAAGTCTCACGACAGATGCTAAACCATTTTTCAGTGTAATGGTTTTCTAACAAACAGTCTTCTCATGGCTTGGTTTTAACAGTGTCTGTTGCACACTACACACACATGTATGCACATTTTATGTGACACTGTACTGTGGGGATGTAGATGTGTTGTAGATGTGATATATTATGAGAGTACATTATACTGCCAGCCTTCCTCCATTGCTCCATGTCCTCCTGAAAGCAACAAATTCCTGTGCCAGCTTACTGTGTGCCAGGACTGCTCCATGGGGATGCCAGGCAGTTTACCTGTTACACCTGCTGGAGAATGCTTCCTTCTCACAGGATGGACACGTGTAACAGGAACACCAAGCTGGGATGAATGGGAGTGCACGTGTGTGTGTGTAAGTGCCACAAGAACCACACAAGCAAGGATTAAGGAGCAGCATATGTTCACTGCTTCAGAGCAACATATGGGATTTCATTCATATGATCAAAGAGCAAGAAGAGAAGGAACAAACGTATCTAAAGATAAGGTACAAAGAAGACTGAAAACAACTGGAGGCAATAAAACAACCAGATAAGAAAAACCTGGCAACTGTAATTGAGGAATTCTGCCACAGGCTTATGAGAGGTGAGATAAAGTAATGAGGCAAAAGGTCCCAAACAACATCATTGTCTGAAGGCTGTAAAAGACAAGCCCAAAATCAGTTCATCATCACTAATTAAGGAGAGCTGAAGGGATGTGATGAAGCCCTGATATGTGGTGTTTCTCTGTGCAGCACACCAGTGCTCCTTTGGTTGAGGTCAGGAAAATACTGCTACCTGTGCTGCAGGCTGAAATCCCAAAGCAGGATGATTTATTCTTCCAGATGTTGCTATTGGTGTGAAACTTGCTGGTGCATCTAACAAGTGGCCCTGATGACACCTCAGTGTGGTTCACAGAAAAGGTGAGCTCACAATGCGTGCACACACTGTAATCCCCGAGAAAGGACTGATGGTACCTTGCAACAACCTGACTAAGGAGTTCTTCCAGGGCTCCAAATTACGATCAGCATGAGCCATGACATGGAGAGGAAATCACCTGCTGTCTTAGCCCATCTCTCATGCACTTGTGTTACCCTCCTTCAGTTCCTCCATAACACTCACTGACAGTGTGCTGTTCAGGTGAACTTCACGTCTGCTGTGCCCCATTCCTCTCTTGTAAAACAACCCCAACATTTGCTATAAATTGTAATCAAGCCCTGTGGCAGCAATAATTCACAAGCATCTTCTGGACCACAGTACAACCTTCATAGCAAACTTTTACAAACTGTTACCTAAATAATAGAGTTTAATCTGAAAACGCTGCTACAATTTGTGCCTTTCTTCTAATCACTTGTAACTAGAGCAAAATCAAACCTGGAAATGTTTCAGGCACCACTATCAGCTTTGTATCACAATAAAAACTGATGATTTGTTCCTGAGCCTGGTTTTCTATCTGTACCCAGCTGAAGTAAGGCAGTACTTCACTACTCCATCTGTGACAGTTTATGTTCCAAAGCACCACTCATGAGGGATTTCTTGAAATGAAAATCAAAAGAGATGAAACATTCTCTCAGAGAAGATGGCACATAACTAGAACTAACCAGGCCCTTCAGTCTCTCTCACCAGACAAAAATAGGCAAGTTGTTGAGCATGACTATCACCATGAGTTACTTAAAATCTCCCTACAAACCTCTGGCTTAAAAATTTGATTCAAAGCAACAAAAATACTTTTAAAAGCAACTTTTGAACGAGTCTTCAGTTATAAAGGATTGTTCAGGTTCAGCTTAATGATTAACCTACTGAATGTTCTAATTGAAAGTGATAAAGACACTGAAATGCTCATTCAGATGAAAGATAGTCAAGTAAACCATTGTTCCTCCTCTAAGTTAATCTCAGACACACAGCTCTTTCCAGGAAGGTTTCAGGACTTGCATTTTTACTGACATTTTTTGCTACATAATGGAAAATATTTAGTTTCTGGAGCTGCTTTAAAAAATATGGCCCCTTTTAAGTCTGCTTTTCTGCTTTTTGTTCCAAGGGAAAACAGCCAAAAGACAAAGCACAATAAGATAAATCTTAAATTCTGCCAGAAGGTAGATTTTGTGCACAACGATGAGCTCCTCTCACCTGTAGAGGTCTGTGAGCTGCCCGGCCCTCCAGCGGTAATACAGGTCATTGAGCAGGCGCTCATGCTGTCCATACAAGCAGATGTAGTTAGAGACAGGGAAGGGATCCTTGGAAAAGCACGTGATGCTGTCCACCATACTGTATCTGCTGAAATGCATCCTGAAGTAATTCCCATGACCAGCCTCCCCGGTTACAATCTCCATCCCCTGGAACAGAAAACACCAGGAAAGCTGTGGAAATGAACACCTGACCTGGCACATGTAAAGGGTCAGTGAGGGCTTCCCAGCCCATAGTTCTCATTGTTTAATATGCACAACCCTTCTGTTAAAATTGAGAGACCACTCCTGGCACAGCGGGTCATCAGGCACATTGCTGTGGCTTGGACGCAGATTTTCCGTGTGGTTTCGTTACTGCCCACACATCACTGTGCTGCACCAGATGGGTGCCACTGCAGACACCTGGGGGACCCAGCCCCCCCGGCTGTACTGGCAGCGTGACACTGGATCCATGGGGACCTGTGACATCCTGGAGCAGCAGCTGGAGTCAGGAGGGATGCCCCAGGGCATCCCAAACAACACTGAATAGCTCTGTTTGGGTAACTCAGTTGAACTCAATTCAGCCTCCTTTACGACACAGCACACACATGGCATATCACGTTTACTGTCAATAAAAGAATACCAATATTGGATGCTCATGCTCAAACTGTAGCATTTAGCTTCAGCTACTTAAATCAATCACTTAGACAAAAACGTACAAGTTTCTCACACCTCACATTGCAGTGCAATGTTCAAATAGCTTGAAGCTATTTTTTCCTGCTGTATTCCTGTCACAGTTTTATACATTTCTACAACTTGTTACTAGGCTACAGGAACCTTTAGTATTTCCACATCTAAGCTAGTACCTTTCACTAGCTTCTCTTACTTCTTTCTTAAAAAAATCTTTTAGGATTTACATGAAGTTGCTGGAGTGGCTTTAAAAAATATGGTCCCTTTATCAGGTAATCAGCAGGCAGAGTGGCAGCAAAACAATTCTAATCATATTCTAGCAATTTGGAGTAACAAAACCAATTTCTCTCTCTGATAGTCCTTTCTGCTCTCCACTACATGCTGCTATGGATAGCTCATCCTGGATCTGAAAAGCAAGGTAAGCCATGCTTTGATTCCTCTCCCTAAACCATTCTCTTTTTAAAAAGCCCATTTGTTTCATTGCTGTCCAGGTTTTAAAATAAACACTGAGGTGGCTTTTCAAAAGCTGCTCTTTAAATCAACTGCAAAAATGGGCTAGATGCAGAAATTCCCAAGGAAAAAGGTACAATCTTTGTGAAAGAGGATCTTGCCTAGTTGGAAAGTCCTCTCTGGCTTTAAAAGACATTAATCTGGTCCTTTTCTTGCCTCAAGTCAGGTTCTCCAGTAAGAGAAACACCTCCCTTTTTGTATCCCGGGACAATTTCCCATGTAGCCCAGCATGGGGAGTGCTTCCCTGTGCCCTGTTCCAAGACAACTCTCACAGCTGCAGAACTTGCGATTTTCTAGCAGTACAGAGCATCTCTTCCACAGTACTTCCTGTTCTTCTAGAAATCGGCTGAATTTCCCTGCCAGACTGCCATCATCTGTATGCACTTCCAGCACCATACTGCAGGGAGCAAAGAGGCTCATCATGAATGAAGGCTGAAAGCATGAAATGCTGCTAATACTGTCCTGTGTCCTCTGTATGAAAACCAGGCATCCTTGGAGAAAGCCAAATACCAGGAAGTGTGGAAAGGAACACCTGAGAGGTTCAGTTAGTTCTGTGACTGTTCCTGGTTGTCTCTCCAGCTGCACCTGGTGTGTATGGTGTCTAAAGACCCAGCTACCCTAAACAGGAACAACTTTTCAAACAAACAGGGGGGATGAAAAAAGAAAAGTACCATTATTTAACTTACATGATTACACGGGTCATGTTCTACATCTAAGGACATGGGGATTCCAGGCTTGGAAATGTGCAAGTAGTTATAACCTCCAGGAAGAACACCACCTACCATAAATGAAAATATGAGATTTATTAAGTCATTAACAATGAAGAAAATAATGTATTTGTTTATCCTCCTTCTGCCATGATCTTTTTCCAGTACATAAGGAACCTTGAGTGCTGTACTGCCATGAAATGGCACCTGAGGTGATGGACCTGCCTGTACTGTAGAAGAGCACAAATACCAGAGAGGGAATGGAAGTGTGACAGAAATCCAGCTGGACATACCTTGAACTTTACAGCATCTGTATATGGGGATGAGTCTGTCTGAGCCTTCCGGTGGCTCAGAACTGGGTTGAGGGGTTGGATCAAAGAGACTCAGCATGGAAGCAGCAAGCTCAAAGCCAATCTCCTTGGAGTTGAAGTTGCCATGTGTCAGTTCATCCCTAAAGTATCTCCTGGAGAACTTTGTCAGAGGACCTGCAGCCCTGATGCTGGCATCATTGGTGTGGAATTTGGCATCAATCACAACTCTTCCATCAAAAACAAGGCAAGCATCATTGATGGCCTTAAAGGTCTCATAATCCAGTGTCCTGTAGGCAAAGCTAAAAAATGCCTAAAAAGAGATGTAAGTAAGTGAAGATAATTGGATATTACTTACTGGCTGATTTCATAAAACACAGACTTTATTCTGAACGTTATTTTAAAAAACAAGAATGTGAAATACAGAGTGATTTTAGCAACACTATCACAGCAGGGAGATCCTTCTGATCCAGCATTTACAGTTACCAAAGTTAAAACTAAGACAGCAGAAAGGAAAATTACTAAACTAGACTCATCTGCTTCTGGTTATTACATAGTTTAAAAACTCCAACATTTGCCACATCAGACAGCCTGACTGGCTGTGGATATTTTCTGTGTCAGTCTGAGCATGGAACATGGACCTGAATCTTTTGTGAAGTTTGTTTTCTTTCAAATGCTGATGCCAACCTGAAACCCAAGGAACAGAAAAACACAATGTACTTGGAATTCAGCTGGGTAATTGTGCATTACAAGTGTTTTCCCAACTGTTGAGCCTGTTTGCCAACAAACTCAGTTACTTTGGCTAACTGGCACAAGGACAGTCAATGACTTGGAAAGATCAGAAATTAAATTTGTTCAGAGGAAATGTCATCCTCATTCCAGCTATAGCAGTAGAATTTCACTCAGTGGAAGCTGCAGAGGCCAAGGACCCTAAATCCATACATTCTTGCTCTAAGTCTCAAAAAAAAAATCAAGTGATAATTCTCTTCTTCTGTCTTCTCATGGCACGGGCACAGTCCCTCTCCTGGGACACAAGGAAGAAGAGCTCCTCTCCCCCCACAGAAGCTAGGGCAGCACGACCAACACTAATAAAGCAGGTGGTGCTGGGAGCAGGCAGCAGACGTGGGAGAAACAATAACCATGAGCAGCATCCTCAAAGCTTTCTCTGACAAAGGATAAACTGAGAGCTGGCAGAACACGGTCTCCAAACAAGTGTAAGACAAGAGTGCCCACTGGACATGGAGGGGTGAAAGGATTAAGAATGACAAGGCTGAGAGATGCTTTGAACAAGACCACAATCTGCAAAGGGCCCAGATGAAGACTAACTGTGTCATCACTCCAAGGATTTGTGAAGCCCCAGAGCCCTCACACAGAGCTTTTCCCACCATCAGTGCCCTCAGCTTTTAAAACCATAGAAAACATGTTGCTGCCCCTCCAGCAAGAAATATTCCTTTACAGGCTTAGGAAAGACTGGAAGGGTCTCAGATGAGCACATTTTCCCTTGCTGCCTTCATCCTGAACATCTCAAGACTCAATTGTGCCAGGCCAAAGCAGCATCTGTAATCTGTCCTTCCCTTAGCACCAACTTAGGACAAATCTATGACTGGGGTAAAAATGTTACCCAGCTGTACCCCCAAAGAGCTTTCTCGGGGACTAAGGGCAAGTGTCATAGACTCGACTAGCTGAAAGAAAAGGCATAGGGAGCTGGAAATTTTACCAACACTGGCATAAGCAGAGACGTGGCAGTGGAGAAGCCAGAGCTCTTGGGCTTGTTCACAGATCAACCAAGTGATGAACTATGCACAGCTAAGGGAATTTTGAACATTTCAGAGAGACAAAAATCAAGGAAGCTCTGTCCTTGAGAGCAAGAGGACCACACAGCCCCACATCCTGCTGGTTGACAGGCAGGACAGTGTCACCAGAGGGGAGGGCTGCAACCTCCAAGCAGGAGCCACCTGTCAGCCCAGGCAGGAGGGAGGGAGGAGGGAGACTGCTGCTTCAGGGAAAGAAGAGATTTTCTCCTGTTGTTTTCATCCTGCAGGACTCAACAAATTAAGTCCCCAAGAACTGCCAATCAACAGCTGACACTAGCTGAAATCCCAAGAGGCCCAGAGCTGCTGCAGAGATGATTCCTGCAGAGCCTGGTCTCTCATGAGTGCAGCTGCCTTCCTGGTGGAGTTGCTCTCCAGAGCCTGCTCCTCCTCTGAGTCCAGCCTCCCAGGTGGCTGGAGGCAGATACAGGAGCCTTGCACAGCAGTTGAACTGGTTCTGGAAAATACAAAGCCCTTGACATCACAAGTAATTGCAGGTCTTTCATCTTAGGGGCTGTGAAAGAGAGACCTCCACAAGGAAGGACCACGGATGGAGGAAGGACAAGCATGGGGCACAAATGGACAGAAGAAAGAAACCCCAAGGCAAGGGGAATTGGAAAAAGAAGTGCAGGCCACACACACAAGGTGGGGGACAAAAGAGGGGAGGCTGAAGGGGAGCTGGTCAGTGGATACCAAGTTGCAAAAACAAGAACCACATTGAGACCTTTGTGGAAGGAAAAAATAGATTTTAAGGAGAAGGGAGAGAACTTAAAAAGCTGCATAGGAGTAGAGAGTGGGAAGAAGGTCACTACTGATATAAGAGACCAAGGTCAGGAGACTGCTATGGATAAAAGTGCTGTGTGAGATCTTCACCCCAATCATGAAGGGCTTAACTATCCCTATGTGAAAAAGAAAAGAGCTGCAGAGCAGGGGGTCAACAGGGACCCCGACAGCTGGGGAGCTCTCTGGAAGAAGCACAGGGCTCAGCCGCTCCAGAGTAACCACACCAGCTGCACAGAGGAGGGCACGCACAGCAGGGAGTGGAGGGGCTTGGTGGCTCCCTACGGATGCAGGTTTTGAAATGACTCACTCCTCTGGATTAGCCTAGTAAAGGAAAACAGAACTATGCTGACCCTTAGGAAAGGCTAGAATCTGCCCCCAGTCTCAGAGCAGAGCCACACCTGTGAACATGCTGACAGCTTCCGCAAGATACTGGTACTAGAAGTAAAAAAACCCTGCAATCTAATGTAGAGGGAAAGGAACCTGCTTAAAATATGTTTTCATTAAGTTACATACTATCCCACTGGCTTTGGCTTCTACTATGACAATCAAATGCACATAACTATAGACAGGAGTAACTGCACATTTAAATAAGAAAAGGATTTCTGGATTTACTTTGAAAATTAATTAAGAGTATTTGTCACTCAGCAGTCAACAATTACTTGTGTGTCAGGTGACTTATATACATGTTAATCCAAATCAGTCAGGGCATTAACAATAGCTTTATTTGGATTTTTAAAAAAACAATCATTGAGACTAACAAGTGAATGTTCAGTCTCTTAAGAGACAATGAGGAAACAGATGAATCTGTGAGGGAGCAGGTAAATTTGATGGCTTTTGTGTTAAAAAACAGCCTGAAGGAAAGGCGCAGGCAGCATGCACTTACTGAGCACTGCAGGCGGAATGGGTTTGCAGCAGTGGTAAAGGCAGCCCAGGTGATGCAGCCGTGGTCACTCTGGCCCCACTGTGCCAGGACACTGTCCAGGTGCACAGCCACACCTGCCTCTGACAGGGCCTCCCCCACCGTGCGCTCCAGGGTGGCGTCGGTGAGGCAGGGACTGGCAGAGCTGAGCGGAGCCTGCACGAGATGAATGCGGGAGCCGTCAATCCCAAGGGATAAGAGGGTTTCTACCGTGGTGTAAATGTCAATTGTGTTCCCATAGACAATAACGTTCCCTAAGAGGAAAAAAAAGGCAAAGATTTCTAAGACATACAATGAAAACCTTATTAGTATAACTCAGATGATAATAACATGAAATTGCTCTCTTTGACCCTCTTATTTCTCTGATGCTATGAAGCAAACAATGTTACCTAGCAACAGCAGCTAAGATAATTTAGTGAAGAATCTGTACAAAACATCCCACAAAGTAGGCAAGTACTTAACACAGAAGTATGATATTTATCCTGACCCCATAATCTGAAATTATTTTGATTGAAAAGCCTCTAGGGGTAAATAAATAAATAAATCACGATTTTTATTTTGTTCTCCCCTCTTTCCCTAATTTTGCTCATTCAAAGGACTGATGGAGGGGGGAGCAGACAGAATCAAATTCAATACACCATGCAAAACCCCTCCACAAACCATGGAAAGTTACAGAAAACAAGTCCTTGTGCCACATAGAGATCACCAGTGATGCCACTCCCTTCTGACCAAGGCTGATCTTCAGAGAATGGGGATGGCCTGGAAGAAGTACCTGTCCCTGGTGGTGGGGAGAGTTCAGCACCACTTTGAAGGCAGCTGCACATGGCACAATGCCCAGCCCAGAGCCAGTTTCATCCCTGCTCACTGCTGGGAACTCAGCAAGCTGCAGCCAGCCGTCCATCCAAGCAGTTGCGTAACAGCAGTGTGTAGGAACTGCTGCTCCTTCTGCAAAGCACCAGTACAGAAACCACTGCTGAATCCAGCTCCATCCTCCTGCCCTGGGCAAAGAGAGCTCAGACCTGATTCACCCCTCCTGCCTGGCACTGCAGAGCCACAGGGCAGGGCCCTGCTCATTCTCGTCCTGAACTGGTGCCACTTCAAACGGCACAGTCAGAGCTGAGCAGGAACACGAGGAGGGGAGGGTCTGTTCTGTGTGAGCACAACGGGACTCCCCAGCCTAAGGGCTAAAGCCCTCCTAGCAATAAGAGAGGCAGAGCTGGGAGGCAGCAGAGCAGCTGTGTCTTTTATCTCAAGCTGGTTTCATATAAAACACACCAACATTCCTCTGAGCAGGACTGAGACGAGCTCCCCTCCTCCCCATTCCCTCTGCCCCCCTGCTTGGACCAGGAAGCATTTGTCTGCTCTGTGATCCAATAAGCCTTTGAGCAACCCAGGCACAACAGTGCAGCTTGCATAGTGAACTCCTCTCCCGGGCTAAGGACCCTCACCCAAGGACCGGAGCCCAGCCCTGCAGGCTCCCTGTGCACCATACACCCCACAGCCTTGCAGGCTCTCTGTGCACCATACGCCACACAGCCCTGCCACACTCAGCTGCACCAGCCCAGAGCAAACGGTGGGTCCAGGTAGAGGCAGGAACACCTCCACCTGCCTGCCTGTGTCCACACCAGCTTCTCTGTTTCAGATCTGACCTGTCAGCACAAGGATGCTTCAAAAGCACCTTCCCAGTGCTTTCACATTCCTCACTCAGGCAGTGCTGCAACCAACTCACGCGTTTATCTTGGCTGTAGCACTTCCATCTTGCCACAAGTGACAGCATCCCTTATGCCCTGAATTGTATTATTTCATGGGCTAAACTAATCCCACTGGACCATGTTTTACTGCATGAGATGTAGGGCAATACTAAACTGAGCATGCACACAACCCCAGCTCCTGAGAATATTAATGATAAAAATGTTAACAGATGTTCTACTATTCCCCTTTGACTACAAGGGGAATTTTTTATTAGTCCCTATCAGTTTGGCTACTTGTAGCTGCCAAAGAAACACCTCTCTTCATAGCTGCCAGAGAAAAGATTTGCCCAATGAGTACACTGCACATCAATGACAGAAAACATGTTTTTAAACTCTTCACAGCAATGACCCAAGGGACGGAACAATTTTATCTGCAAATGTATCAATTTGAAAACAAGAAGAAAGAGATTTTATTACTTCCATAAATATCATATAGAATACAGGAATGCTCCAGTGTGTCCACCATAAATTCCCAAGCCAGAAGAAGCTATCCCATATCTTGTGCCTGCCAGGACACTTGTCTGCAGCTGCACTGGCCTCAGTAGAGTGCCAAAAGAGAAGACAGATGTAAGCCTGACTGGTTTTTTTCCTGCTGCAGCAGGAGTGAAAGAAGCAGCCCAGCAGAACCTGTGGGTAAAGACCTGCTTTGCTATACTATTTTTATTAATGCCACATACTAACAGTGCATGGCCAGGATATTGTGTGCAGGTGCCAACACCCTCGTGCTACATTTACATGTTTTCAAATTGCAGGGAGTGAAACGTATGAGGAGTGAAGAGGATGCTGTGGCTGGAAAAGGAGGATGAGGAGGTCTTCCCTGAGGCACAGCTCAGCAATGCTCCATTCTGACTGCAGGGCAAGGCTGGGCTTCACCCTTGGGCAGCACAGCCCCCTCAGAGAGAAGCTCAGTTCCTGCACTGGACACTGGCATTTGGGGAAATGGACAAGATCAGTCCATAAGGACACTTCTCAAGGAAAATTTAAATTCTGTTTTATATCGTAATATTAAATACAACTGCATTAGTTCAGGGAAAGCAATGCTCCTTTGCTGACCTTTTGTAAATCAACAATTTACTGCTTCTGCTTATTACAATATTAGTGGCTTTTTAGATGACAGTGCTAGTAGTCTAGGAACTGCAGATATTCATTATGAACTGAAATTATGTCCACTGAACAGGGAGCAGTTCCTCAGGATGCTTTTATTATTTAACTACATGAAAATGTATGTATCTGTGAGTAAACATAATAACCTTCTACAGAAAAAACAGCCATAAATAAAGATCATTACAGTAGTTTTATCGTTTATTACCTGAATGTCAGCATCCTGCTGCACAGCAGACTCATTAATTTTCCACAAGTAGAAGCACAAGATTTCGGTGATCCTAATGTGACCTGAACCTTTGCAGTTTGCAAAAACTAAAGGAGAAACCCAGTGTGAACTAAAGCATTGGTGGCTCCAGTTGGTGATTCATGCACTGGAATTTTAATGCATGAGTATTCCTACAAACACGCTTTTAATAAGGCAGTAAACTATGCTTAGGTGAAAAGAAAAAATAATTGCTCCATTTTGAGCCATTAAAGCAGTTTTGTTCTTACTTTACTTCCATCCTACTTTTATTTTCATGGAAAGTGCAGAGTTAATAGGAGATGAATTTCAATTAGTACCAATTACAGCTGTAATAGGTTCCATGCATTAGGTGGCTGGGTTTCCATCAGTGAAGCCACAGCGGCAGCTGTGGGGCCAGTGCTTGCCCTGCTCCCAGACCCTCAGCAGCAGAAAGCCCTCCCAGAGGCCTGGCACAACTGTCAAGACTGAAGGAACAATGTTTGTAAGGAACACAGCTGGAAAAAGAAGCAGGGTGAGGAATAAGAGAAACTGAGATCACTGTACAAAGACCTCTCTAGCTGGGCACTCTGCACAGCAGTAGAGAATGTGGGGAAGAGCAAGGAGAGGGAACTGAAGCCAGAGCAGGGGAAAAGAGGTAGGTGTCAGAATTCTCCTAGACCACAACTCCCAAAGTCTCTCCAGACCAACCTCACTGGTGGTGTGAATTTACCTTCTCTAAACATGAAGCCAGGTCAGGGCCTCATTACGAGATGCAGCTCCACCCTGCAGCCAAGGCCAGCAGCAATAGCAAAGTGAAGATGAACGTCCCATGACTTCAGCACTGCTGCTGGAGAAGGTGCACTCATGCCAAGGCAGGTGAGACACCATAATTGTGCCATTAGCGGAAGAGTGACTGATCCTTCTGGCACCACTCATCCCAGCCAGCACCTGCTCCCAGGCACATCTCTGCAAAGGGTCACTGGAGCACATTCCAGGACTGGGCACACAGGGAGTTATATGAAGGACTAGCAGGAGCAAACAGGAAAAGCTAACACCCTCATCTGTCTATGCAAAGTCAGCTGCTGTACCAGCTGGACACCAGGTAAGGCCCCACAGGCAGGGCTGGTACCAGTTGGAGGATAGGTGGAGACAGACTGCTCCAGAGGCCAGGAAGCTGGCTGAGAAACATTGCCATGTTTATGGCCTGTGCTGATCACAGCAAGACTTGGAGGATGATAAAGCAATTTCCAACGTTTTTAGAACTTCCCTAAAAGACTGCCAAGCAGGTCTGAACCTTGCACCACACCAAATCACTGCCAATTTTCATTACACTCCACAGACAAGGCAGGTAAAACATGTCTTCAGGAAAGCCCTGCTCTTGCACTCTGCCAACAGGAATTCCCCACAAAGACAGCTTTCCTGCTCTGAACTGTCCTGACTCAGAGCCAGCAGGAACTGATATTTCTGGAACTCATTGATTCTTTGGTCTCTGTTTCTCTAGTTCAAAGTTGTCTCAGAAACCTGGATGGTCCCGGGTATTTTCCACAGCACACGCACAGTGGATGAACTAGTGAATGTACAAAGAGAGCACACACGACAAGGCTGAGGACAGGGATGGTGCACATCAGCATAAGTGTCTGATTTTAAGGGTTAAAAAGTACCAGGAACTTGCAATTCTATGTGAAAATCTATAACTGATGCAACTGAATACAGTGCTGACAGACACTTCCTAATTTATACTTATTGTGTTATGCCACAGGTCTAGATATTTTTCTGTACAGTAGAAAACCACATCTACTAATTAAATTATTATGTCATTGGCTAATTAATAACTCCAGACAGATTTGCATTTGGGACTCATTTGGTTTTAAATAATAACTGCAGATAATTAATCTATCTCCAACCTTCCTTTCCCAGCTAAATATGCTGGGTATCAAAAATAACAAAAAAAATTGTAAATTAATCTGGAAAACAAAGCACAGCAGATGAAAGACTTTGTTTGAATTCATCAGGTGCCAATTATACCAGGGAAAGCCTAGGAAACATTTCTGTTAGCGTATGTGCTAATGAAGCCCCTTACCTCTGGAGCTGACGAGGTTTTTCTCTAGCCAGTGTGCTGCCTCCAAGCAGTCCTGGGTGTCGTTGAGAGTGAAGTGATTGGAAGGGACTTTCTCCACGTATCTCTGCGGCCACTGACTCATGACTTCATTGATATCTGCTCCCGTGGGAGCCAAGGCCTGGAGAAATGAGTGGGAGAGTGGATATATGGTGCAGACCTTGGAGATGTTAAAACACAATGACAGTCTCACTTTGGCTACCCAACGGCTGCTGTTCTGGCACATCCCCACCCTTTGTCACACAGCAGCAGCAAACACACCCATGGCCATAGGGAACATGGATCCCATCGATCAGAGTGCACCCGTGTGTGTATGTATTCCCTATTTCCTGTGGAATGTGGGTGATTACTTCAAACAGCACTGCCAGTGCAAGTGGAGGCACGTGGCAAATGTCAGGCACTGTACAGCAAACAGCAGAAATGTCCCAACACACAGCAGGGGATCTCAGCAGCTCTCTGAATAACACATCACTTTAAATGGCCCTTGGAAAGTCTTTGTGAAGCTAGACTGCCTCCACCTTTTGTCAGCAAAAATCAACCTTCTACAATGACAGATTTTATCCCAAAGAAAGGGATCAAAACCTGCTTGATGGTTCAAATGTGAAAATTCAGTAGCACATTCACTGTGTAATGCTGCTTTACAATAACAAACTCAATCTGAGCTGTAGAAAGCAAAAAGGGAATCTTGTCTCTGACTTCTTCAGCATCACTGAGCCACATCCTGAACCCTGTTCTCACTGCCAGATGGATCAACTGAAATACTGCTGGGTCATAGAAAACCAGGCATGACACCAAAAGATCTTATTCAACAAGTAAATCTCTAAATCATAACACATAACGTTTTACTAAGCATTAATTTGACTGCTTCTCAAATAAGGAACAACTTATAAAAAGGATGGACTAGAGCTCTGTGTAATAAAACAGAAGCTACTAATTTCTTCTTATCCTTTGGTATAGCTTGAAAGTGAGAATAGATGATGATGGAATTTCTTTTCAAAGGCAGATAAAACCTGCCTTTTCCCTTGCTATCTTTATCTTTCTCCCACACTGCAGTCACTTGCCCTAAATTATTCTGCAAGTCAGAGTTACCTCCAAACACCTTTTCTTAGGAGCATTTTTCCAGCCCACACTTCAGCTTTTGTTTCATCCCTGCTGAGCAATGCTCGTAGGCTGCTGTTTAAGTGTGGCTCTGCTCCCAGAAGGGATCCCAAACCACATAGTTTGCTGCACATACGCGGTCAGACATTGCTGTGGGACATGGTACAGCACTGCAAAGCTGCAGACATTGCTCACATCCATCTCCAGATTTTAAAGCCAAAATGCCTTGCTCACAACTCCTACCCCAAACCACGCAGGTAAGGTAAAGCTCTGCAACAAGGGGGCTGTACTGAGCTGCCTGTTTGGTTATGTGGCCTTATGGCCTCATGGGGATACAGGAGCCAGAAGCCACCCTTCACAGAGAGTCTGAGTGGAAGTTGACCCTGTGGGGCTGTAGCTCAGCTTGATTCCACTTCTTACATGGAGTTAAAGGTCTGCTTCAATCTCACTGGAAACTCAGCTGTGTGCTACAATACCAAGCTGCACCATGGACGTGCCTAGGCATGACCATCACGTGAGATGAGTAATTAAGTTGATAAGGAATTCTCTCCGCTTCCAAAACTAGGTCAAATGGTGTTAGACCAGCTGGAGTTAAGTCTCCTGTGGCTGGGACCACATGTCAGTTGAGCCTGCTCCTTAGCAGGTTTAATGGTTATGGTGGCAAAAACACCGGCAGTTTTGCCTCCTGCCCAATCCTAAGCAGTAAACTGCTGGTGGGAAACTCTGCCCAACCCTCCTCTCCTCCAGCTTCAGTAGCCGCACCGACATAGCCCAACCTACCTCACTACAGGGCTCCAAACTGCTGGTGCTACTCTTGCTAAGGCTGCTCTGCCTGATCTCAGGAACACCACCCATTGTAGAAAACTGTGAATACTGTGCTGGTTCACTCTGCTCACATCTCACCTGGTAGCTCTGTCCCATGCACAGAACCAGGTAGTCGTATGGCACTTTCTTCTTCTTGGAAACAACAACGTATTTGGCACTGCGGTTTATGCCTGTCATTTTACCAACCACAACATTAACCCAGGAACAAAGTGACATCTGGGCATAATCTTCATCATTAAAACAGTGGCTGTGAAGAAAGAATATCTCTAAGTGGCATTTCAGCAGCTGACAGCAGGCATTAATTAGACAACTAGTGAACTCAGCCGAGGCCCCCGTGGTTCCACCTGCTCCCTTGCTGTGAATGTACTGCAGTCTGTGGTAAAACATTGGGCATTAGGAAATACTCAGTTACATATTGACAACTTTTTGCTGAAACCAAACAAGTCCTTCCAGCACTGGGCCTCACAATCACCTAATTTAAGAACAAAGTCAGAAATCTATGCTTTACTCTGCTTTTCCTTTGCAGGCTGATGTGACGTAGAAGCTTTTGAAACTGCAAAGGAAATAATTCAGCAGTCCAATTCTTTCTCCAAGACAAGACTTCCTCATTCAGCTTTTCCCCAACTTTCCTTCCTTTGTATTCAGCTTCACCAGTCATAGCTATGGTGAGACACAAAAGCAGGCAATGTACCTACCATTTTAGCATCCATATTCCAAAGTATTAGTCCAAAATGTTCAAAAATAAATAGAAAGTTAGGAAAATGGTTGTCAGAGCTAGACATAAAAGGCAGAGATCTCAAGTCTCCTACTGGTGATCCTTTTCCAAAAGAACTTTTCCACAATGAAAGAATGCAAGAATGACAAATACTGAAAGCACACTAAACTGGCCCTGAGCAGTATGTTCCAGGATGTTCAGGGTGTGCATGGAGCACACATCGTAAGCAATGTGCTCTGACAGTGTGAATTCCGTATCAGTACCCTAAAATCACGTGTTGGCTTTTGACAGTCTTGGACAAGGTTTGCTTTTCTTATGTTTTAGGGGTGTTACAAGCAAAAAGCATCAGATACCGCTATGTGTGAGAGAGGTATCAAAGATCTGGAAGCTGCCATTTAAAAAAAGCCATTTTAAAAGCAAAATCCAAACGGAAAAAAACCTCTTTTAATGCCTCAGTAATGAAAATTACAATTATTTTCAAAGGTCTTTTAAGGCTCAGGAGTGTGCCCCTACCAAGTATGTCCAGCCAAATAAATACCAGGACACTTACTTATTACTGCATTTGTACCACCCTCTCTGCTAAATAATAGCTTTTGACAAAGATAAAGATTCCTGAAGATAAAATACTTCCATACAGACACATCACTATAAAATGTGAGAAGAACCAGAGAGAGAACATTCTCAGCTAGGTCCGTCGTGACCCCTCAACGCCACTGAGCCTGGCAATGGCCCACCATGGAATGCACAAGAGGTTGCTGGCCACTGTGCAGATCCAGCTGGGCTCAACTCCATCCCTCCCCAATACTGAAGACCTGCACCAGGCAAAGCCTGGTCAGTTAGATTCCTTCAGTAGAAGAGGACAAACCCATTCATAGCTGTGTAATGCAATAAACCCACAGGATCTAGTGAAAAAAAAAATGCCACAGGTTTAAAACAAGCAAAAAAAAAAAAAGAATGGCTGGTGTCACACAAGTGTCTGGTTTGTGAGACCAGAGCAGCACAGCAAGAAGAAACACTGTGAACAAACTATGTGAAAGAAGCTGAGTCTCACCCCTGCCAGGACCTCAGAAGGGGAATGGCCAGTACAGAGACCCTGGGCTTCACCCAGGCTGTCAGCTCAAGTCACCACAGAAAATACATTCCACATGCTGAACTAAGCTCATGGCTATCTAGAGGCCCAAAAACTTGACTTTTTATGTACATTTAGAGATTAAAAATACTCCACTTTCTCCCACAAGCCTCAAAGTGATTAAACAGAAGGGGCTGGGCCCATGCTCAAGCATTTGGTGTTTTATTGTGGCACCAGCAACTGCAGCAGAGAGTGTGGGCAGAGACCAGCAATGACAGCGGATGTTTTGTCATTAATACCAGGACACACATCCCAACACAGAGCTCCTGGTTCCACATTGATCATTGCTACCCAACTCACAAAACTGGCATTCAGGACACCACAGCTGGAACAAATACAGTTGATTTCAGAACCTAGGGAATTTCAGGATTGAATCACCAGGGTTTCTGTGATGGTCTGCATCCTCTATACTCACAGATAGCAGAGGAAAATAAATAAGGGAAGAAAAACCACTGACAATTCTAAACTGTAATAATGCAGAAATCTAGAAATAAAATGGACCTTAAGGACAGAAGGAGGTTTTCAAAAGCACCTCTGTAATTGAGGTGCACAGGTCCCAGGAGACTGACACTCCAAAATCACAGGGATGCTTTCAGAAATCATACCCTGCAGAGCTCAATTTTCACTCAATCTGCTTTCAGATTTTAACAGCTAAATCTGGTGAGGCAGCTCTTAACTGCAACTTTCTGTCAGGAAGGACACTTTGTTAGTACAACTCTTTTCTACAATGAACTTAGGAAAAAGACTACCTGCATTTATGTGAGACTATAATTCCTTCATTTGCTAGATTTGAACATACCCCTTTCTACAGTACAAAAAGTAATACAGGTAACTACTTATACAAAATTCTTTGTCAGGGCAAAATTCCAAATGAGATCAGATGGTTCTTAAACTATGCTGTTTTCACATCTTTGTAGAGATTTTATTTAAGGGGTTCAGCAAGCAGACACAGAGCTGTTTTGTCATTTAAAGAGCCAGCCCTGTAGTGCACTGAAGCTCACTGAGGAAAAGATTTGATAAAATACAATGTGAAGGCTCCAAAGAGTCACATGCCAAATCTAAATAACTTAGTATAAGTTCATGCCCTAACTATTCAGAATAACTGATCCATTTTAATTCTGTGCTTCTCAATGTTCAAAACAATCATGTTCAAGTCTACAGTGATGATTTATTCCAAAACAAAAATACTGTATTTAAATGAGAATTACATACTGTGAATTTTAAGGAGGTAAAATTTTATCTGACTAAATGGAAGCTATTATATTAACTGGCAAACAAGGAAGCCCACAAAGTGTTTGACAGTCCCTAGACAAGGCTCTTCCACCGTTTCTTTTCATCTGTACACAGCCTTGGTCTGGAACAGTGTTGTGGCCGGGATTGGGGACAGACTGCCACAGCCCAGGAACTGGCACTCAGAGCCCACAAGCAGCAGAACTGATGCAGAACAGTTCTGCCAAACTGATCAACAGAAACAATTCCCCCCATGCCCACCAAAATCCCCACCACCACTGGTGGGCTCTGCATCCCACCACACACTGCTCTAAGTCACTCCCTGTCACATTACCAATATAAATTCTTGTACATTCTTTGGTTCAGCATTATTTAGAACAAAACTTATGGAAGCTATAAACCAAACAAGATTTAAAAAGCAAACAGACATCTTGTGTCATTTGTCTTCAACCTGGACATTTAAACAGTCTAAAAAGCCTCGGAAAGCACAGTCCACTGTCCAGGTATAACACACTGGATTGGTGTCCTGAAGTTACTGCTTTGGCACTATTTCCCTACTCATAATTTTATTCAACTCCTCTTGTAGGTGAGTGCATGTGGGATAGACAGACTCGAATGTTTTGGGGCTCTCTATGGATGTGTCTAAAATTTAGGGCAAGTTCTTAAGAATTACAAAGTGTTAGGTTTTCTGTACAAGCTATGGAAGTATTTAGATGTGAAGTCAAACCTGTTAATTAAAAATCTTCTATACTTGGAGCTCTGTGGGTCTTTTCCTGGAAGGCCGTGAACGGAAATCAAGGTCAGGTTGTTGAACTTCAGGCATGGCCTGTGGAAAGAAAAACAAACAGCCCTAGATGGAAGAAATTCGGAGGACACATCAAAGGAACAGCACAGCTCAGAATTCCATGTTCAGGAGGATACAGAAAACAATTCCTTTACACAAGTGTTTCACTCTGCTCAGATGCAGGTGTCTCTAAATATAAAAAGAAGAACAATTTCCACCACAGTTTCAGTAATGCTGGTGCGAGGAGGGGGCAAGACTGACAGTATGTTGAACTAAATGTGATCTGACATTTGAAAACAAATAAATATTATGAGTGATTAAGCCTTCTAATCTTCAAGGCTTTCTGTAAGTTAAGGATGGACTGATGCAAATGGTACAGAGGAATCAGAATGTTTTTTATCAACCAATGTTAATTTGTTATTCATACATTTAAAAAATATATTCAAACAAAGTTAAAGGTCATACTTAAACCAAGGAATTTCAAGGTTATGGCTGCCCCTCTCAAAATGCATATTAATAGTTTAATTCTGGATTATGGATTATCTGTGGTAAATCTCCATGCATACTCAGACCAAGCACAAAGTAATAAATAACCTTAATGTAAGAGTGCATATATTTATACAGATTATGGGCCTGATTCTCCTTTAAATTAAGGTCACTCTGCAGAGGTGGATGTAAATAGAATTTGCTTTTCATTTATGGCCACCTTATGGTGCCTAAGTGATACAATATGGTCTTTATGTAAATGAGAACGAGCCTAAACCACGAAGCTGAAGGCAGAGTGTAAGAGTGATGTCACCTGCACACCAGAAGCACCACACGTGGGATGCGAACAAAAACTACAGGAACTTCACACAAGAGCATAGCTCCTTAGCATTCATTTACATGGGATTAATTACATAAACACCCTACACATCCTCCCATCCTCATAGCAAGGAGCTTTCCTTTCAGTGTGGAGCTGAAGTCATCTGTACACACTGCATGGCCTCTTGCCAACAGGTGCTCAAATCCAGAGGCTACAGTAACATTACATTTAAAAATTAATATTAAGGGTGGAAACCTTGTAAGCCAGCATCAGAAACATGGCAGAGTCAAAGTTCTAGGGCACCATTAATGTGCCTCTTTTGCATGACTGCACGATGATGCACTTCACTGATCTGGTCACATACCATTTTTCTCTGCAGACACTCTACCTCTATTGAGTCCATGCGCAGGCATCCAGGATTTCTCCAGTTATATAGTATTTGTTCCCTTCTTCCCCACTGAGCAGGAGGCTTTAATCAGACATTTCAGTCAGTATGATTTACTAACTAATGATTCACTTCTACCTCAGCACTCCCATGGCATCCCCATATGCCCCAAACATTAATTCATGTTTCCCAGTCATTCATCCTGTAGGCATCAAAATACTGATTAGCATCTCCTTGGAAGAAATGAGATTAAATGAGTGGCATCTTTGATTTCCCCTTTACACAGAGGAAAAACAAGGCACAAAGCATGGTGGCTGGCAGCTCCCCAAAGGCAGGGTGGTGCAAGGGCAGAGCTGCAGAGCCGCCAGGGCTGGTGCCCGTGCTCTGAGTGCCGCACGCTGCCCTCCAGCTCTGCAGAGCTGCAAGCTCCTGGCACAGCTGCATGCAAACAACAGCCCCATTTCCACACACAGAGGCAAACCCCTGCTCCTGCTAAGTGTCAGAATTTGGTCAGTTTTTGAGCACAGGCTGGTAGTATTTGTGCAAATTATCAGAATCTTTAAATAAGTAAAGAATGTAGTATCTTGTGCTACAAAAGCTTGGCTCCAGATGCGTAGCTGGCACACGGTTACCCCAGGATTCAAAACACATTTACACACACACAGGCACTTAAAGACAAGCCTGAGCACTAGAGCAGAGCTGCAGCTCCCACCAGCACTGGCAGTCACCACAGGGTGACAGGTGGGGGATTTTGAGTTTTATTATTTCTAGGCTAACAAAAGGATGGGTCATTTACTACAGCTTTTGACTCCTTACTGGTGCCTAAAAGCTCTTAATTGAAGAACAGCCAAAGCCCTGGACACGGGCAGGGTTGTCAGGACAGGGACTGAGTTAGATGCTGTTAATAAATATAACAATGCCAAACATGAAACAGGGCAAAGGGGAGGTTCCGATTTGGTGAAAAAGACTTAAAGTTAAGAGCCTGAACCAGTGCAACATTAAACAAGTGCACCTGTATTTCAGAAGCAAATAATTCCAGCAGGGATTCACGTTGCTGTGGATACAGAAGGAAGAACAGCTCAAAGATACTGGTAAAGCAGGGAGGGATTAGAGTATCTAGGGAAATAAGTAAAAGGTGTTGGGTTTCAGTGCACAGCTCTAGAGGACAGCTACAGAGTCTGAACACCCTCAAAATAAAACACAGTTACCAATTTACTGAGAATAATCAAAAGGACACACAGAAAAGTTTTAGTACAGTTTTTACATATATCCTCATGTTTGTGAATGTGTTAGAACACTCCTTGCTCATTTTGCTGGATTTTTTTTGCCTGATGTCTTGCTACCTCTTTTTTTCCCTTCTATGTGTGGCATAATGATGGCTTAGATGGTGGAAACTGCTTCAATGAATAATTTAATTAATTGCTTTCATTAAACCCCTCATCATCACAACAAGTCAAATCACTTTTGTTACAAAAAATAACACGCAACGAAATAGTCCCCATGAACCCAAGCATTTCAATTTATTTGAAATCTTGCACTTTTAAAGATTATTTTCCCAGTCATCAATAAAAACTAAAATAGAGACAGAAGATAATGCTTTATCTGCCTCCTAAAATTGGTAAATATGTGAACTGTTCTTGTGTGTACATAATCTTTAAACAATAATATCTGAAATTATAACCTATCCAAAAGTAAAGTCTTAATGACACTGGATCCTCAGCTTCACTGCAGCAAGGCACTCATAAAAATGACAGCTCGAGATAATTCTGAAAATGGTAAAAATCTGATTTCAGCACTAAACACTGAAAAGTAAGATGTGATAAAGTTTTGCATTAACAAAACTTTGAAATCAGAAAAATCTCAGTCCTAGAAGAAAAAAGGAACACTAAGATTTTTGCAGGGAAGAAGGAGCCCAGAAGCAGAGATGAAGATAAAAGAGTACCAACTGGCCATAACCTGTGTTCAAGGCACAGGAACTCAGCATGTCCAGGTGCCACTCTCACTGTACAAGGCAGATGGAGAGAGTTCTCCTTTTCCCCAAAAATATAACAATTTATCCAAAGCAGGACTTTTTTTGAAGGAAACATTTCAAGAATACAGCAATTAGGACATGACTTGGAGAAGAGACTTCTCCAAAAGGAAAAGGTATCTTAACAGATTTTCCAGCTCCACACCAAACTCCAACTAGAAATGCCCAGCTTAACAAAGGCAAATAACTAGAAAGAACCCCACTCACACAAGTTGTCCCTCCAGGATAAATATGCTACTCAGCACTACAGCCTTGCTTAAAGTCCCTTTCCAAGCAAAGTGTTCCTACGTTGTCTCTCCACTGAATTCCTTTGCCAGCCCCAGCGTTTTGCTTTTTCTCTGCTGCCTCTGCCTCCCCCGACAGCTATACTTGGCTGCAGCAGAAAGGTTTGTTGTTTCTATCAACACCTACCAAAAGCACCTCTTCTCCAGAACCTTTTCCAAGGGCATCAATCACAGCCCCCAGAGCAGGATTTCAGATTCACTACTGACCAACAGATGTCCATCTCCCAGTTATCCCTCTTCAATTACTAGTAAACAAAGATTAGGCAGTTCTCCCTTAGATCAACCTTAGGAAAAAGTGTTAAGATTGTGAATGAATTTGTCCAACAAAAGAATGGATAACAGCATAGTATTTACTGGGACACTTGTCAATGCAAGTGTCAAGGAGGGGCTCTCTACACAACCTGGCCCATGACAACTCTCCTTCTCTCAGCAAAATATTTCATCACACCCCAGTTGCTTCCTCCTGGTATTGAAACAACAGGTCCCTTCAAAAACCTCTATTTTGATGAAACAGTGCTTTGTATTTTTTTTTTTTCTTTCAGAAACTTCCTGCCAGGTTTATTGGTAATTTTATCAGATGCTGTCATCCTAAGAGCAACCTCTAAGCCTAGGCCATGAAAGCTACCACTGTCGCCATTTTTGACATCTTAGCAAGGATCCATTAAAGAGATAAAGAACACTTCCTTCACCCTTTGACTAACACTCTTCAAGGATGCTGGGAATACTTCTTTCCTCACTGGGTCTCTCACCAAAGTTTGAATTTGATGGTTCACTACTTGGTAACAAGTACATCAGCAAGTTGTCAACATTATTCTCATATGCAATCCAAACATAGCTACTAGAGAGAAAATTAACTCTATCCCAGCCAAACCCGGGGCAATCCATCTCAGAAGCTGTTCCTCTCTAGTTAAATTTGGATTCTTCTGCTTGGTTATATGAACTACTCCTCTCACTCTTCCCCCTTCAAGTGATCAGTCCTAGATTTCCTTCTTTGTGATTGTTTTACTGTGATTTCATTGCTTATCTCTCATTGTTCTCTGTGCTGATCCTTTTCTTTGACAATATAACTAAACACACCAGCAACTCTGACTCTGTTGCCTTCCAATTCCTTCACTAATTCCTAGGTTTTTAGGTGGCTTTACATCAGTCTACAATCTTGATTTCTCACTGAACATTATCAAACATGTATTTTTCCAGTTTCCTCTTTCAGACTCCCATCCACCTTGTAACTTGCAACTCTGAAACACCTCAGGCCCCTCCTGTGGCTGTCACTGCTTATGCCCCTTCCAGTCACCTCTCACTTCGCAGCAACTGGTTTTGCTTACAAAAACTAGAGCATCCACTCAAGATATGTGGCATTTTCACAATCTAGGTTACTAAAATAGCAAAGTTCCTACAATATGAATTGTTCTGTAATAGGGCAGGGAAATCTAAAGAGCTCTTTTCCTTACCCACTCAAAACAAGCAGCTAAATCAGAACCATCCATATCCTTCCACAGCTACAGCATTCCGAAGGCAGCCCTGCCATCCCAAATCTAAGTTAGCTTTGAGTGTGACCTAATCAAAGCACCCTCCAGCCACTGCTTCAGTGAGGGCACTTCCTTCCTAAAATCCCAATTTCCATTCCACGAATGTTCCAGCATTTCATTTTCTTCAAAAATGGCAATTATTTTTCTAGACAGAAAATGAGGGATCTCTGATGATGGCCTTGGTAGTTATGGTCTCTTGCTTTTTAATCACCTTGCAGATTCCAAACCACAGCTGAGAAACATCAACATCATTTTCCACAAATAAAGGTACCATAAATTGGGCAGTAAAACTGAAGTGTGGTAAAAACTTCACTGCTTTGCCCGCTGCTCTGTGAGTGCTTCAGTGAGTAACACGCAGTGCAGATTCCAGTTTGCTAATAGGACATTTTAAATATTATCGGCCAATTACCTGTGTTTAAAACTAAGGCGGTGAGGTTTTTATGCCTGTATACTAGACCCCAATTTTCCAAACTATTGCAGACGAGGTAAGTATTCTGACTCTGTGATGTGACCTGGTACAAATCTGGCAACACTGCCTTCAGAGTGAGCACCCTCAAAATGTTCCAGATTCCACCAGGCAGATGCCTGCCCTTAAACTTGGAAGGCTTGAGGTTTAACCCCATGTCCTCCTCCTGCCAGCAGAAGAACACAAAACTCATCAAAGTTGAACATTCTGAGGCACACCCTCCCCACCCCAGTGCCAGGTCCTCATGACATAAGGCTAACACAGCCCAGGACACAGCTGGCAGAGAAGTCAGCTGGGCCAAAACTCCTGATCCCAAACAACCATCCGTCAATTAGTGACCTCCATGTGTCAGCACCCTCACTCTGGCCCTCAGAATACACAAGCACACACAAACAAGAATCAAATCCACACTAATCACTAGTGGGAAGGATCACAGCTTAGCCAGACAACTCCTTTTTTCTCCACTGTAGCAGCCTGCACAGTCTCTTTGCTTGCAAGTCAATCCTCAGGCAGCCTGGAGACTGCTCTGGAGGGCTCAGGACTGCACCTCCTCTACAGCTCTGGGAACAAACTTCAATCTAATCTAAATATGAACATAAGAGAAAGTCGTGACACCTCCTCCATGGCATTAGCAGAGAGCTGGAGAACCTCAGTGCAGTGCTTGCACTTGGAATTGCTGCTATATTTTCTCTGAACTGCATCAATCAGAGGTACCAGGTACCAAGTGGTGCATGTCCTGTTGAGTCACCAAGAGGGGATGACAGATGCAGCCCAGCATTCTATAAAAACCCTTGTGACTCATTCCAATTTTGAGCAGGCTTTTAATGAGAAGACTACTATTTCCAAGATCAGCTTTAACACCCACCAAGAAGTTAGGAGTATTGAAATATAAATAGTAACAAGAGAAAATACACAAATTCTTACAAATTTCAAGTGTGAAAGAACAGCTGGGACTCAGAGAAGTGTTTGCATATGTTTAAAAGGCAAGTATTTCAAGTTGAAATGATCTTATTTAAAACTGCAGACAGTTTCAAAAGCAAAACTGTAACTATAAAACAAGCCCATATTGATGCTAATTGAGTCTTATTCTCTGGCAGAGGCTGTTGGGAAGGCTGATCCTGACCCACATCCTCTCCCCTGTTTATGCCTGATATCAGTCACTGCCAGTGTTCATTGTGATGCTGACTGCGCGACAAGGCCAGCTCTGATCCATCTGATTTATCTCTGTCACAACTTGAGCTCCACTCACCAGAAGCAATGGAAGGCAACAATGACTGAGGGATGTGCGCCCGGTGACACTAAGCACATGGCCTGGGCTCTACTCACTCTGAAGGGAAGGCAGAGGAAAGCACATGTGTGTCAGCTCATGTGGCAAAGACAGATAGGACAAAACAATGGGCATCACTAACCCATTCATTGCATGTTAGCTCTGTGATCAGCAAGTAAGCACTAACTATTTAATTAGTCAACAAATTAGTGACAGGCAACATGGAAGGCTTCAGATGTTCCCAGACAAATGCAAAGATAAGAAGCCTAATTAACCAGCAAGCATTATGCTAACTACAGCCAAACAGGGCAGATGTGCAGGATGTTGTGTGCCCTCATGTTGCCAGATAAAGGAACCCTGTTCAAACCCTGCCACCTTGAAGCTGATCCTGGGTACCCCGAGCTCTCAGTGGGAGACACCATCCTGAAGTGAAAAACTCAGGCTTACTGAGCTGGATTCCAATTCTAGTTTGAGAAAAAAATTCAGGTCTTTGACAAAAATGTTCTTTAACCCATCTGGTTCTTAAATGCAATAATTATTTTAATACACCACAGAGAGAAGGAAATCGATTTCATAACTATTTCATGTGAAATATTGTGATTTTAGGGACCATTCATTTATGGCTATCTCATGCTACATGTTATGTATATTCCAACGTCCTCAGAGAATAAGTCATTGTTTACATCAGGGTTTGGATTAAGGAGGTTTTCAAAACCATGGATTAAAACCAGTTTTCCCTATAATCGAAGACAATAGTGATTTCCACAGCTATATGCAAAGAGGTGGATAAAAGCCAATGGGTTCCCTACACTGGAAACAGTGACAAGACACTGCTGGGAGCAAGCTCCGCATCCCTTAAGCCAAGCTGCCATCCCTGCTGCCTGTATTTGCATTCTGCTCCAGGAACCAGCCCCTAGGATTAAGTGGAAACACTGGGGTTTGTAATCCTGTGTACTTCTGGTCTAACCCTGCTGCCCTGTCCATCCCTTTGAAATGGGCAAAGAATGAAGAAAAAAACCGCAAACCAACCAACCAGCTAACCAAATAAGAACCCATCCACCGGCTCCCCCAGAGCCACTGTCACACCAACAGGTAGCCAGGCACCAGGCTCTGCCCCTGCTACTGCAGCCTGCTGCCTCCTCCAGTCACCTGGCCCTCTGGTAAAAAGCCAAAAAATCCCTGTGCATCCTTGAGAAAAGCAGCTCTGCATCTGAATATGTACTTGCACGTGCTACCTGAGCAGCATGGAAAAGTCTAAGGCTGCTTTGGGGTTTGGGTGGGTGAGCAGTGGTGCCATGGCTGCTCTGTGGCACTGCTCCAGGAGCACTGTGCTTCAGGATGTGCTGCCTATGGCACAGCAGGAGGCGTCCTGCCACAGGGCAGCAGGGCTCATTCGCAGGGTCATTTCTCTGCTTAATGAAAAATGTATTTCTTCAGTCTCAAAGAAGTTGAAAACACTTGCAAGATTGACTTCTAATAATTGCCACATCGGTAGGTGAATTACATTTGTGTGTTTCCACAATGACTGGTAATGAAAAATAATTAAGTATGAAGAATAACGATGAGAAAACTACTTCCTCTTTTTAAGGATTAGGGCTCACAAATTGATTCAGTCCAGCTATTTTTAGTGCATGTAACCTTTGCAAGGAATATTTGAAAATTATGAGTAAATTAAACTAAATTGTTTTTAAAGGCCTTCACATTGATCAGGAGGCTATTTACTGCTGATGTGAAAATTAAAAATGAATCTTTCCCAAATTTATACCTCTATTAATATAAACTCTGTGACACTGCACTAAGTGCTGCCTGCTGGCTTTGTAGTTCACCAAGCAGCACCACATGTCTGAGGCCAGATGCCAAGACAAGCTCAAGGAGGATGTGTCCTGCAGCAACTCTGCCGGAGTTTGGTTCAAACTCAAGCCCTGGGTGCCAAGGCTCGGCCAAGGGAGCTCCAAGGGCAAAGGCCTGTTCACTACAGAGAGACTCAGCTGGTCCACCTGGAGTACAAATACACTTTGGCTTCCCCACAGTGCTTTATAATAAAATGGTAGCAACAAATGGCAGAGGGTGAGCAATAAGAAATGGGTTAGAAGCTCTAAAGGACAGGTTTAAGTGAATTTGGGGTGAACTGACAGCCTAAAAGGTGCTGAGAACAGGAGGATGAGAGGAAACTATTTATCCTGAGATGGGATGCTTTACAGGAAGTCAAGAACTAAGAAAAGGGCATGAAGCAGAAATTTTCTTCTGCACTTCTCCAGCAATACAACTTCCATAAAGCACTTCAACTTACTCCTCTCTTGATGTATTGAAAATATCATTTGTGATGTTATCAATAGTTATTGTAGAAATACAAACTCCTGGCTTAATTGAAAAAAGAAAAAAAGCTGAATTTTCCATTCTCTGCCTCCCATAAAAGTACCAGATTCTCTCAGTTCTTGTTGCATCTTGTTGTAAGAATCATGTTCAGATTTTGAATTTTATATTCATTTCTGCAAGTCTTTCATGACATTTCTAGTATGTGTGATTAAATGCTGCATCAAAGGAACACCATTCTCAAAGTCTGACTCCCCAGCAAGCCGCTGGGGAGTATAACAGTGACACACCAGAGAGAGCACCCTCTCCTCATGCTGAGAAGTCTGTTAAACAGCACAACTCATCCACAGGTTTCCCTGCCTTAGACCTTGGGAAGGGGGGGATTCAGATAGGTTTGGGATCCCACAAGGGTTGACTGCCTTTAAAGGCCAATATTGCTTGGGAGCACACGCCAAGGGCCATTGACTCCACCTCCCACCACAAAACTGTGGTTTAAGAACAATGGCCAAAGCAACTCCAGGTGTTTTCCATTCTCACTTTCAGCATGCCTTCACCTTAAAGATCCATGCACAACTAGGAGTTGCTTGGAATCCTGTGAGTCCCAAGGCATCCAGGATGCCAGCACCCATCCCTCCATCCGCAGGTGCTCAGACATTTAACACCCAGTACACTGAGACTCAAGGAACACGTTAAATGCAAGAAACAACCCCTTTCATACAAAATGGAACATATTCTTTTCAGCAAAGGAAAAAAATTTAAAAACTTACCAAAAAATCAGCGTTTCCAGAAAAGAGATTCCAACATCAGATGCACCAACCACCACAATTCTAGTGTTGATACACACTTTCGATTCCAGCACCAGCTTTCGATTTGTGTGGTTCAAAGAATATTTCAGCTGTAAAAAAACATGTAAGACATAGAAATGCATTGAAAAGATAGTCAAAGCCTGCTAGGAATCATTAAACTCTCAGTGATGCATTACTTTGCATTCAAACAAAACTTCTTATGGCTCACTAACATGACTAATACCATTTTTCTGTGCACAGCCCCAGTTAAGTGGTACTAAAATATGTGCAATATGTGCATGTTTAATGGGTCACAGAAAATTACAAGAGCTGAATGGTCTGGCTTCTCCTGAGCAAGATGTTCTGGAATCCTTGCAGTAGAGGACAAAACATTGCCTTTGCTATCACCCATTGTCATTTATCAAACACCTCAAGAAGTTGTATTTACATGCTGCTAAGGCCCTTTTTATACCTCCTAGAGCACTTTTTAGTCTTGCTGGTTTATTTCTGGAAATGGTTTTACTTGTAAAATAAATAGGAACTCCTGTTTCAAGTGGTTTTGTGTGTTTAATTGAAAACTCCCTTTACAAAATGATCTCTTTTCTTAAATACAGAGCAGCTGTCTGGAAGGCCAGGTTTCCACATGAGTAAAAGAGTACCTCAATGCCACTGGGAGCAGTACTCCAGTCACAAATATTACTGTCATGTTGGTAGTTACTAATTTCAGCTTTCACACCATTTCATGCACATTCTGGCTAGGGGAATAAACTCCATGTGGGCTTTTTTCCATGTGTCTCTAGGTCTTGCTACCTAACAGAGATCCTCAAAACAAACACGCAGCTAAGAGACAAGAGATATTGCTTTTGACAGGGGTTTTTTTTTCACCTTGACTATATTAAGCTTTCAAATTTCTGATGAAAGACAAGGAAATACTTTCCAAAGCACATTACAGCACACTGCATTTTTCCTACTGCTCTGGGTTGCCTACATTCCCATTTCACAGAATGGGGAACTGCAGGTTCATAAATGCACTGGGAAGACCAATACAAAATGGAGTCACTTTTGCTATTTGTCGGACACTTCTCCTATAAAATCCTGCTGTGGCACTTATAAAGAAAGCAATGTAAGGCTTCTAACAGGTTTTTCTCTACTGTTGTAGTACATGTTTTCCCTATTGGTCTGCACCTAAACCCCCATGCTCCCCATGCAAGTGGCTTGGCCCTAAGGCTGTTCCCTCCCCTTCTCCATCCATCAAGCTGACCCTGCCCCTTCGCCTCAGGTTCTCTATGTCAATCCCCAGTTCCTCCTGCTCTTTACTTGTCAGTCAATGCTTACTCCTTCCCTCTTGTTCTAGCAAGTTCCATGTTCTTCAACACCTTGTTGGTCACCCCAGGCTGTATCCTTCCCTTGCGTTTCCCTGTATGTCAAGGTTTTGTGAATCGCTCCCTACATTCAACCCCTGTTAAGTCTTGATTGGTTGCAGCTTTGCATCCACCCCCCTTGTTCCACCCTATTTTAAAAAGGCAGGTTCCCCTTTGTTTGGGGTTCTCTCCCCCTGGACCCTTCAACTGCAATAAACCTCTGTGGTTGGGACCTTAGAAAGAGAGCCTCTTCCTTATCCTTCGCCTAACCCAGGATGTCGCCTAACACTATGCTCTAGAGCTGCGCTCTAAGGTTCTGCCTGTAGCAAGGCAAACGCCAAGGCAGTTCCCCTCTCCTGACGCAGCACCAGTGTGCTATTGTACAAATAGGGGACACTATTAAACACTAATAAAATTAAGTCCTGTAAATTCCTCCTATGGAAGTGTAGTGGAAATATAGTCTCTATATATCAGCTCACAGAGTAACTTAATAGATGAAGAGTAACTACTTTCTTTGAAAGCTGTGGTAATTACATGGGCCTTCTTAATAACACGGCACATTGAGATCCCCAAGAGATCTTTTGTGCCGGGTCTTTGCACTGGTGGACCTCCACAGCTGAGATTTCAGCACAGCCTCACCACACTGTTGAACTCACTATAGTGCTGTCCTGTCCCTTAGGGAAGCATTATGAATTAATTCCCTGCCCAAGAGTATGACTGCACAGCAAGTCATTCAGAATGTGGCAAAATTAAACGTCACCTTTAGTTGGCAACATTATTTTTTACTGCCAGACAAATGTTCTTTGAGCTGCAGTTCACCACAGTGCAACGATGACATCCAGTGGTGAGCCAGATTCATCTTAGGGGCTGGACTGCCCTGGGAAAATCCCAGGAGATACCTCAAAAAATATGCCAGCCCATGGCGGCTGCTTAACAGAGATCAGCTGGGTGGCAGCCAGCACAGGCTCACAGTGAAGAATGCCTGGGCAAGGGACAGAACCACCTTGCTGCTCCAAACCAGGGTTATGCAGGACAACAGCAAGTCCCTACAGAGAACCTCCATAATCCCATTCAAAGGCAGTGCTCTGGAAAGGGTTGAAAACTCCTCAGACTAGGATCTGCCAGCAAGAAAGTTTTAATCATAAATTAAATCACACAGACTATGTCTGTAACACTTCACATTTCAGAAACTGAAAACGTCCTTTGTAGTTCCCTAAAAGTGTACATCTTCAGAAAAGATTTTTAGGAAACAGGAAGAACCACTGCCAAGTATTACATACATCCCCCACTACTTAAAATGAAACTCTGACTGTGTTTAGTAACACACTACATGGTTATGCCCCGGCTACAGGAATTGTTCCTCTGCCAATGCTGACACATGTGGAGCTCTCCCAGTCCCAGAACCAGGTGTAGAGGACTATGTGCTCTCCCTCAGTATTCACATTCTTGGGATTGGCAGAAAGCAATTCTGACAGGCTGGGTTTTACTGCACACACAGACTTGCAATTTTCTAGAAAAACAATTGCTTTTGGAGGAAAAATGACGAAGTGACATTTGTGTTGAAATACAGCTCTTAATAAATTAATAAAATGGTAGAAACCATGAAAAGAAACTACTTGTTATGTACCTAATCAATGAAAATAGGCAGGAATGCCAGCAGCAAGCAGCAACCCAACAGACCTCAAGGCAATGCCAAGCTCAAACGTCTTCTACTGCTGTGCTGGTTGTTTATTTTAATGCATTGCAGCAATGAAAGCAGGAATACAATTTCCCTGAGAAGAGTTGTGCCTAATTTATGAAATGTCTTCTATATCAGTGACACAAAGGCAGCCTGTGAGGAGAATATAACCTGTTTTGTTCCCCACACAATGGCCCTAGCACCAACAGCTGTCATGCTCCAGAAATCACCTCTCTACAACTAAGTACACTAAGCGGCCCCAGAGAGTGAGGCATTAGGTGGATTGGTCCCATAATACCACCTATTTTAACAAAACGTCAGGACAAATGGCTACCTGTGTTCACTAGAGGGGTAATCAGACATCATAGTTGATAGGTCAATAGCAAACTAACATGTTTATTTTGTATCCAATCTATTAAATAAACCAGCAACCATTAACTAATGCAAGGTAAAAAACATTAATTGCCATTGATAGAAAAGACATATGTAGCCCAAAAAGGAGGATTTTCTTTGGTTATCAAATGATTATTTGGGTACTGCCACCCCTCCCCCCCATGCTGTTCCTGTCTGGGGGCAGAGGGACAGCAGAGCTGGCAGGGGTGGCCATGGGCAGTTGTGGCCCTTTGGGCCAGGGGGCTATTCCTGCATGTGGACAGCCGGTGCCATCACTGGGATCCTTCAAAGTGGAGCTCGTTAAAATGCTGATGCAGCCCCCAGACGCTGACAACACACACCCTGCATGGAACCATGGCTTTCACTCACAATCGCACAGCACAACATGGGCCAGAGCAGGGTTAATCTATGGCATGAATCCAGAATTCACACATCCTTCTACCCCAAGCAACCAATGGAAAAAGAGTCATGAAATACTGATTAGGTTTCAGCAAACACATTATTTCCTTTGCACTTTCCAACCACATACAGCTTCACGTCCAGCTTTCCTGTTTGCTTTGCACATGCCTTGGGAATGGATTTATGGTACATTTACCCGTGATTTTAGATTATATGTTGATGGTACAAACTCACATCCAGAATATTTTGAAGCTCCTTTCAGTTCTGTTTTTAAACATTGGACCCTAGGCTAGCTGTAGGTTTTCTACATATATTAATGTACATATAATAATTGTTCCATAATAGGTCAGGATTTAGAGCAAACATTAGCTTTGTTCTAATAAACAAAACCATGAAAATTGAACACCCAAAAATGTAAAAACAAAAATTTGGATGAAGTATTTCAGCCTGACAGGAAGAAAACAGCACTGTGTTCTGAACTGGGCACTGGAAAGTCTATGTCAGTAACACTCAGTGGTGTGTCAGAGCTGCTGCAGTTCTCTCTGGGACTTCTCATGCAAAGGCTCCCTAATGCTGCAGGATTTGCAGCATCACAGAATCCTTTAGTTTGGAAAAGACCTCCAAGGCCATCAAGTCTGACCACTAAATTTAGACTTGACTTTATCAGATCCTGAGGACGTGGGCTTTGCCCAGCTAAATGCATTTAAGAGTTGGCTGCAGTTCAAGTACCTTGCAGTGGTCCACATTCAGAAGGGCTGCTCAGAGCACTGCATGGCAAACACAGGGCAGCCTCATTTGTTATGTTCTTGGCATCTTCACTGATCCCTCACTACTACTTGGAGGGGCCCTCCCAGCCCTGGCTTGTGGGATTCTACATCTGCCTGCAATGCTATTGTTTTACTTCAACATTTGTTACTGAGAAACCCCAGTGATAGTTACTCCCCTAGAGGATCCACACCATCTGAACTGTTACTGCAAAAACCATCAGAAGCAGTGAAAGCAATTAACAAACCTGTTACAAGAGTAGTGCTGAGCTCAGCGACAGTGGCAGGCAAACAAGAAGGTCAGCAAACAAAGCTATTTTAATTTCAAGCTCCATTTGAACCACAAGTTAAAGAAAGAAATATCAATGTTTACCAAGGTGATATGAACAAAATTGATTGGAAAATGCATGCGTTTTCAGCCTGCATCAGGAATTGTTTTCTAAGTGCTAGCTACATTCCAAAAAGCCTCATTAGAAATCTCTACAAACATGTTTTCAAAACCTGTTTCCAAGCATTCACAGATTTATACAAACACCAGAAACAGAAGGAAAAGAAAACAGAAAAAGAAACAGTGATGAAGAGTGCAGCCTTAATTCTTTTGTCTTTGTCAAAGAACCCTTCTTTTGGAACTGTGGTTTGGACAGATAATGCCTCACCTTTACAGAGTATTTTCATCCACAGATCCCCAAGGCCTTTATGACTGAAGTCAGTATTATTACACCATTGTCATGCCTGTGTGGGTAAGTGCTGATCTTCAGCTTGTGGAAAAAGCCACCTTTATATTCATAACCAATTGTATGCCAGTCCCTATTACTCTGTACGAAACTACGGATTTCCTGCTTAACTCCAACTAGCAGCAGAAGAGAGCAGAGCACAGACACATCTATTTAATTTCCTCACAGAACCACTGTTACCATGGTAAAAAGCTGCTCTTTTTCCCTTTGAGCACCGACATTTGGATGCCCACAGAGAGCAGGGCAGTTCACACTCATGTAAGGACCTGACGACTGCTTGCTGCTTTGCTTCAAAGGCCAAAGAAATGAACTCAGAATGGTGCCACTTTCAGAGAGCTCAGTTCTCCCCGTTTTTCTGGGAAGAAAGAGAAGGGAAGGAAGCCACAGGAACTTGATCAAAGCATTCAAGCTGGCAAGGGGGTAAAAAGCACATGGCTGGCTCTAGTCCTCTGACAGCAGTGATTGCTTCCCAGGTCATCTGTCTGAGGCTTATTCTTCAAGGCAGGAGGAAACAGAGCAGCAAATACAAACTTGGGGTTTAGCCAAGCACTGACCCCATAAGCTCCACATCCCTCCGAGAGAGAAGCATGCCTTGTAGTCCCTGGGGAAAGGAGCAGTATGGGAACCCCTGGCCCGATCACAGGAGCAGCAGCCAAGGGGCAGCTTGCACTCTGGGCACACTGAGCCAGCCTGCCCACACACACACTCACCAGCAAGAGAGCGGAGCCAGCACGAGAGAAGGCCACAGGCACCTTACCTACAGATTCAGGGCAACAGAGGCAGCAATTCAAATATACTGAACTCACTGAGAAATGTAAGAGAGGTATAAAGTTAAAAGCTTGAAAAAAATAGAATAAAAATGATAACATTTCATACTGAAAATAATGAACACGAGGTAATAAATAATAATCCAGGATATGAAGGGAGATTGATTTGTAGAGTCAGAGAATCATGTTTTAGTGAAAGCAGACATAAAGCTCCATTTTATAATGGCCAACATTACCTTTCTGCGGCAAAAATATGTTTCCTCCTTATAAGCTGGAATTGTCAATCTAACAAACGGCTTTGAAAAACTTTTAAGCCAAATCTGACCTGTTTGTAAGCACAAGTGCCTATTTCAGTTTATTGCAAATGTTATTAACACCTGTACAGCACTGACACAACGCTTTCAAAACAAAGATAGGTCATCTTACTTTTAATTTCACACATGCACATAAGTCGCAAACATTCCTGTTAATGATACCATCTGGTGCCTCCCACAACGGTGTGACACTCAGTCTTCCAAACAAAATGTAATGGCAGCATTGCACAAACCCCACTGACATTTGCAGTGAGGAAATTTGTTATCAGCCTCGCTTCAGAACGCCTGTTTGTGTTCCTACTGGTGCCATAAAACCATCACCTTCACCAGACAATTGGAAGAACAATAAATTATGGATTTTCATCCATGCACATACTACAAAAGTATTAAAAATTCATTACTCAAGCACATGAGCATCTTAAGCAACAGTTACTGCTTTAAAAATTAATCCTACTCCCCTGGTTAAGTGAAAACTATCCACACCAAGCCTTTGTTTGTAATCCCAGTGTCCATACACAAACTGTAACATGAAGGAACTCTCCCATTTTAACTTTGATACATAAGCCTTGATATTTAAAATGCAGGGAATTCTCTTGCCCATCCTCCCTAGGCTCCCTGCTAGATTTGCTCTTTATCTTAGTAGAGGCCTAATGATGAAAAAAAACCCCAAACCCCAAAAGACCTTCCATATTTTAGCCATATTCAGTACATTCCAGTGCTTCAGCTGCAGATAAACAGAACTGAAACTGCCAGAATAAACCTTTTATTGCTATAGGTATTCTACCAAGTCAGCACACACTAGGCTCCGAGGCAGATAGTGAGAGTGTAAAATAGCAGTGACCCCTGAGTTACTCCAGGCACTGCTGTTCCAGAAGCACCTCCAGGAGCAGAGCTGGATGTTCCTGTGGTTGTGCTTGAAGACCAGGATGAGGAATGGCCTGTGTCCACAATGAGCACACACTCCAGAGCAGAGGCTCTGGTGCTTCACAGTGCTTGTGCCTCTCCCTTTCCACCTCGTTGACATTTCTTTGTGGACACGTAAGGTGACAAACCATGCAGTTTGCCCTCTCAGCTGCAGTCAGAATCAAGCAGCTTTGTATGCTCAGAATGGATTGTCCTGTGGCAGCTTCTGTGAACAGCCTCTCCCCAATGTTTTAAAATTTGACTTAAAGTCCTTGTTTTTATTACCTTTGAATTACAACTGAGCTAAAATTTTCAAACTGTACACTGTGGACTAGCTGGGACTGGAGAGCAAGGTGTTGTTAACAATCAGTCTATCAGCTCTGAGTCCTTTCTGCTTCTCTGCCTGCACAGGTCAAGGTAAAGGCTTGCGCTCAGTCTGGGGACGAGTGAAAAGTTCAGACAGCTGGTAATGAACTGGCCTAAACACCAGAAAGTAGAAGCCACAGAGAGTGAGTAAAGAAAATAGAGCCCCAGGAGGTTGTTGGATGGAACACCAGCACCTAGGGATGAGTTTTCTATACAAACACTCATATAGAGTAGTTGCCTTCCTGGTTTTTAAACAAGCTTCCCCACAAGAGAAAATTTGTCAGGTTCAAAAATGTTTTAGATTTTTTTTCTAGTTTTACCTGATAGCTAATTTCTCCTTTTCTTTCTACAAAACATGGTAAATACATACTCTTTTAAAAAGTCCTGCAATTTTACAATGGATATAAAAAGCTCACAGAATAGAGAAACATCCAGGATAGCTCCTACATTCACAAGTCATCTGAGTACATAGTTGTGAATATACACTGCAATAGAACAAGTTCTAAGAGGGATCTAAAAGCAAGGATACATTTTCCTCTCATGTTCTTGTTTTAATTACTATTTTAAACTGCTCTCAGACCATTTATTCATAGTCTTTACCATAAGCATCATGGTGGAATCAGACAAACACACAAAAAATACCACTGCACTGCACTGGAAACTGTTGAGTTTGCAGTGCCTTGGCCACCATTTTCTATTTGAACCTCACACTGAACTAACTAAATTTATACAACACTTCATGGGCTTCTGCAACTGTTCTTTTTATGAGCTGGACCAGAAAAAACAATTTTAAACTGTGCAATAAAGCCTGACAGCTTGAATGCAGCCATGAAACAACAACATAGTAAACCCGATAGCATGAATAATAATAAAAGGGCAAAAACAAGGAAATAATTCAACAGATGTGTGACATTTTTGTTCTTCATTGTGGATCAGTTATTCTTGTTAATTATATCACCTATTCTTCCCTTACGTTGATAATTATATGAAGCAGATGGAGAACAGAATGCTTCCAGATGGTGAGAAAGCATACAAGTTTCTAAACTGTTTATTTATGAAGAAATAATTAAAAATTATTTCATTATCTATAGTTTTCTACTCCACCAATAATGACATGCACCATGAAGGCCAGCAGCACTTTATAAGGTATTCAGGATTCTGTTGTAACCAACTGTTTTTCATGTAACATGACTGCAGTGACTGACAGATGTGCAAACCAGAATGATCATCTGATCTGCTTTAACGCCGAGGGAATTAAGAGTTTGGATCTTTGAATCTCCTGCCAGTTGGCGCTTCAGCACCGGCTGCCCATTCAGAATAGAAAAATGAGATTTCCTTTTGCTTTGGCACAGCTGTACAAAGTATTTTATCTAATGAGCAGGCAGGAGCTCTGTCAGGTCTGTACCCTGAACCCCAGTGTGGTAGACAGAATTCTGAGCCAAGATGTGGCACCTCTGCCACACCTGCTGCTCAACAGGTATCCCAAAGCCTGGATACCTCAGGACAAGATACAAATCGGCAACTGTGTCATTCCAGAGGAGTGCAGTGGGAGACTTCTAATGGGAGGCAAGCTTAATGTCTCCTGCTTCGTGCCTTTTCAGTCCAGTCTTACCCAATTTACCCCAACCTCTTCAGCAGAGCAATGGGAGACAGAGTTTGGTAGGAACAGACGCACAAAATCAGCAGCAAAATATATTTCCAAACTCAAAGCAAAAGAAGTAGCAAGGAAGAATTTACAGCCCTTCAGGAAATAGAGCCACTGCTTGGGTGGGGGTGACAGGGTTTCTGAGGCAAAGATGAAGCAGCACAGAGCGGTGGTTTAAGAGAACAAGTGAAAAAACCTGTGATGACCTTAAAACTTATGGCAAAGTGTTCATGAAAAGGATGGCAAATAGAGGGAGGAGCAGGGAGAGCTCCTAAGCTCTGTATTTCTCTGGAGTCAGTCATTTTAGCAAAAAGCCATAACACACATCAAAAGCCTGTGTCAAACCAGAAACAAGACTGAACCAGGGGAAATGCCCCAAGGGCCTGGGGAAAACTGCAGGTAAACGGCCACATAGTTGGCTGTGGGATTACAGGATAAGTTCCTAGAATTTAAGAGTAGCTTTCTTCAGCTGACATCTAGTTCTGCCAGAGAGCCCATGGGAGGAAGGATCTATGCTTCCTTTAAAACCACAAGACACAGCTCACGCTCCCTGCACAAGACAGGAGGGAGTGGGCCAGGAATCCATGAGAGGGTGACACATGGCACTTCCCCCTTGGTCGTTTTTCCAGACACCACGGAAGAATAGAGAGAGTTGACAGAGAGACAACAGGAACAAGTTACCACACATTGTGCTCATCTGTCTATAACAATTGAACCAGACCCACAGGAAAAGCACCGCTTCAGCACAGACAAGATCCATCTGGACTGGCAATGCTCAGGAGTTAGCTGAGAGCAGAGTTTCTGTGGTTTAGATTGCTGTTTTCTCTTCTGGCTTTGGAAGAAGGAAGCAGGAAAGTGCCCATGCATGCCCTGAGTCTGTATATATGAGTGAATTCCCTTCATGCCCTAAGCAGGCTGCAATGTTCTGGGGAGACAGACTGACAGAGCCCACACTCACTGAGATATGGAGCCACTGATGGCCCACAGACATCCACACACAGATCAGGAGCTGTGCCCCCGCACAGAATGGATGAGCTGCTCAGCCCCAAGCTCTTACTGGGGAAAAAGACACTGCGGCTAGAAAAGGAGAGCAAGAGCTCAAGAAGGGCTGGAACAAGAGGAAGGCAGCTGAAAAAGCAATAGATGAGAGGCAGATGTTGATTTATTGATTACTAGATATCAAGGGGCATCTTGTGGGTATCAAAGCAAGAATATCACCACAATTATCTGCGTTACAAGCAACAGATACTCAAGCAATCAATTAGGGCAGGCAATCAATGAAAATTTTACATTTCTGAAATCAGCTTGCATTTACAATCCTCATCTTGTACTTCATGTGACAAATCCTGCCACTACTGCAGAGCACACTAAAGTAGCAATTACAGTGACAACCTGCCCTCCAGCTCATGGGAACAAAGCAGGCACAGATTCACCTCTGGAGAAACTGCTTTCAAATAGAAGAGCGCATAGCCCCCTCAGTTTAAACCAGCTTGGTAAGCTGGGATAGAGACATGGGATAAAGAAACGAGGAGTGGTCTCAAATGCTTGGAATCCCTGCTTTCCCAATCTAAACATCTTGCAAGATCCTGACCTGATCTTGTTTAAAACCATCAAAACAAAGATGATAGGAGACATTTTCTTCTTACTCCTCTGCAGGTGCTGGCCTCAGACATCTTCCCACTAATTCCTACTCCAGACTCTTTGTCTGCCTTTCACCTTTCTCCCTCTCTTCTCCACACTTTCCTCACAACACTGTTCTTCCATGTCCCTTTTTCCTCACTTCCTAGCCCGTTAGCATCTTCTACAACCAGTATCTGTTTCACTTTGTCTCACTGTATTTCATAATGTCACACTTCTCAGCCTTTCCATTCTGCAGAGCTAGCACATTCATCTCCTTGGTGGGACAGGTTGTTCTCCGCCTCATAGATTGCACCTTACTGTTTACAGTAGGTCTAAGAAGCCTTTTAATCCCTACAAAAAGGCAGAAAGATAATATTGTGCCTACTGAAACTTGGCTATATTAATTTATAAAATACACCAGTTTATTTGTGCCTTCACTACAGGATTTGGCAGGGTAGTGCAAGATTATTGACGGGGATCAATCTTCCTTTACAAGGCATCTGAGCAGAAGGCGCAAGTGCCTTGTGGCTGGCTGTACCCCAAGGTCTAAAAGCAGCACCACCTCCTTATTCACAAGTATGCTCAGGTCTCCGTGGCAAGCTGCTCCTTATGTTACACAGCTTCCCAACATATGGTGGCCAAAGGTCGCTTCATTCACTTGATAGAAGAGTCAATTTAGTTTTACATGGTTTCAAGTTCTTGGTATTTCAGAGAAGTCAGCAGCAGACTAGCTTTATCGTCAAGTTACCACCCAGCACTTAGCCCCAGATGTCTATTTTGATCGAGCACAGTCTGTCAAAAATCTATAATTCATGCAGAGGCAGATGCATGGATACTTACACAGTGGCTGGCCTTGAGCTGGGGTTTTGCCAGTACAACTTCTTAGCAAAAATTTCACACATTCTATTAAACAGAAATTCGAATCTGAGATTTCAAACCATTATGCCACTACTTACAGAGACGCTCAGAAAACCTCAGGAAGAACACTAGCAGAAAAAAGATTTGCAAATCTTTCAAACACAGGAAAGTCTGCGATTTTCCAGCTTCAACAAAAATGCTACGATGACCTCTTTTAGGAGGAGAGCAATCACTTTAAAGATTAAGAATAAGAAACAGTTTAGAGAAAAGCATCAGAGCTCATTGTATGTTGAGGGCGGGCTGTTGAACAAAGCCAAACCCAGACCAACAGTCTCAGCCATGTTCTGGATTTTGCTTTGCCAGCTGCTGTCTAATTAAGAGTTTTAGGTGCCAAAACCTACTAACTAACTGAGAAAAGGACAGCACTAAAAATATTATATGGACGCCCATCTCAGCCAACTGGAAGTTAGTAGGCAGATATAAAGCTCTCTCATTATGTTTCCCCATGAAATTAAAACTACTTACTGAGAGAATCCATCACTAATTATGCTTTTCCTAATATTTCATTTCAGTAGTTACACTTGTGAGGAATCATCTTCACATCAAATTTTAGTTACTTAAAAAATGTAAGAGAATTGGGTGAAAGTTATTTTTAAAATGAAATTTTAAGAGACTTTTCGTTTAGAACCTCCAGGTTGCACCAGTTCTTTGCAAGTAAAACCATTTGCTAGTGAAAACAATCTTCTGCTCTGCTGTTAAGTCACTTGGTGTGTTAAGGGTATCTTGTGCATGGAAGAAACCTGACTTTGGAACTGAAAAATAAAATGTACTTAAGCAATCTCTGCAGCGGGAGTCAACAGTCAATAGTCTTTTTTCCACTTGTGGAGCACAACACCTGAATAAAGCTAGCAGGAGCAAGGGCTCAGCAGCAGGCAGAGCACTTAGAAGATGCTGGGAGGCCGTGACAAAGTGCTGCCATCATGTCGGCACGGAGTGGAGAGAGTTCTGCACCGCAGCCACTGCGTGTGCTGGGCTGCGGGCCCAGCCCAGCCAGGCACGGCAGCAGAGCGGGATCTGCTGGCCAGCACGGCCGCTGTAATTAAGGAGCAGCCCCTGAGCCCTGAGAGGGTAATGCCAACCCATCTGCCAGGCCCTGTGTGAGCTGGCACCATGCCTCCCGCCTGCTGCTACTGCTGCTGTCACCCACCTGATCCTTGGAGACCTGCTCTGACGGAGCATTCACGCCAAGCCCTTGCAGAGGATAGACAATCTGTCGTCTCGGCCGCACGGGAACCATGTAATGAAGGGCAGATGTCAGGGAATGGGCACAGGGATGTTGGAACTGAAAGACAGCAATGCATATTTCAGCAGAGAGAATGTCGGAGCAGTGCATCACAGATGTCTGCTGCATGGCTTTGCAAACACACAATTCTTAAGCTCTATTGGCTAAATCTGAGACAAAAATCAGCAAATAAACAAACATGCTCAGAGCAGAGGAATGAATTGCAGATAATTCCTGACACTAATGAAGATAATTATGAGAGTAATTACATTACTATCTCTGTGGGAATGACAGATAAACAAGTGGTTTGGTTTATGGGATTTTTCAGCACAAGTATTTTCCCCAGGAGGATATTTTTCTCCATAGTGATCATGAATCAGCTTGATTTGACCTCATTAAGTGTGTTATCTGCTCACTGCTAACCTTTGCTCGCCTGGCAAGGAACGGAGATGAATTAATATAGAAATTCTATACCGACTGAAATATCTGGTATCATCCAAGTGATAAATGTTAATAAACTGGCAGAAATTTGAAATTAACACAACCCTAATGTTCATCTGAGCAGCCTGGATCATTAGAAATAGCTGTATCTGTCTATTACAGCATTACTGGCTCTAGCGTAACTTACAAATGAAAGGGAAGAAAAGAGAATTACAGGAAATACAGAATGAATATTAATGCAAACTAAATTACACTCAAGTGCCATTCCATCCATAAATATTAGAACTTGAAGTCACTATGTTGAGAACTAAGGAAAATATTACACTTGCTACTTATTAGGTAATAATATTAGATAAGCTAAAGTAACTTAGAGTAACTCTGTAGCCTGGTAGCTTGGAAACAGTCAAAACTGGAATCACCAGTAAGATTTAGCTTCTCTTCCATCCAGTGCCATTAAACTGCAGTTTTGTGAGTGCCTCTTCAGAATCTGAGAATCTAATGCTACGTAGGAACATTGGTTCCTCATGGGAACACTTGAAACTCCACAAAAGTGCACAGGAAAACACATCCTTCTGCAAATATACCCCAGTCTAACATGCCAAGAGTTCCCACATGAAAGCCAGTGGTGACTTCAAAAAGACCCAAGTCACCAAGGACAGAACTCATCTCAGCCACCATCTAAACACACGTGCCAGGTCCAGACAGACAGATAGAAGCCCAAGCTGGAGGTCAGTCTCCAGGGGAAAATTCCATCTGTCTCCAGACAGGCAGGTACAACCGACGGATGAACTGCCTTTGGGATGCACCATGTGTTTCCATCAGTGGTGCCAGGAGCCTGGATGATTGCCTGGGTCAGACAGCAGCTTCAGATGGCAACACAGGCTTTACCTGGAAAAGTAAAACTTTACCTTTTTGGAAACTTTATGTTGTGCTCTCTTTTCTGACGTGAGACTGATGACAAAACACATATGTGACTGTTTCTGAATTACATTCTTCTTGGAAATGGATTTTCTCCATTGGAAGTTCAGTTCTTACGATTCTCCTGTGACACTTGCAGTAATGCAAGTCCCCCTCCAAAAGCCAGTGAGGTGCCCAGGTCCCATTGACTTTTGGTGAAACACAATCTAGAGTACCTGAATCCCTTTGGAAGATTTTCTATAAGCCACATGGATGTGTTTAGGATGATCCCCTTGCATTTACTCAGGCTACATTACCCTTGTGTTGGGCAGGGAGCCAAGGCCAAGGCCATTCCCACTCTGCTCCCCACCACGCTTCCTGAAGACACCGCTGGACACCACAGAGCAGCCATGCTATGCAAGAGCTGTGTCCACGGGTCCAGCATATGTCAGACAGGAAGAAAAGAAAGTACAGTTTGCTGCAGATTGAAAAGAAAATTCCTGTTTGCAGTCATTCATGGAAACAAAGAAAAAATAAAGTGAGAAAATGTAGCAATATTTAATACAAGAAATACTAATTTCTCCTTACCTTGTGTCCCACATATTCTGGATAAATAGGGTAGTAAAGAGAAGATTTGTGACCCAAGCGAAGAATCTCCTTTAGAAAGTATTTTGTATAGTGATGAAATACAGGATTCAAGACAAAGTGGCAAAGATGTCCATGTTCCTCTTGCTGGTGGTGATTAAAATGAATGAAGTCCTCAATGTTGTAATGTGATCGAATATACTCAATATCCTGGAAAATAAGGAATTTGTGAGCCAGTAGTGATCAGCAGCTACCTTGACAGGATTTTAGCAAATACCAACCAACAAGTCACATTCTATCAATCAAGGAACTACATCTGAACACTGAAATCAAGTGTCTTTGAGAGCTGTCCTCAATTGAAGGGCACTGACTGACAGATTTTCCTGGAAAATCTTTTCATTGTCTCAAAACCTTTCCTTGCAGCTTGCCCTTATTTACAAGGAATGCACACCCTTTCCGCACAATGCCTGATACAGGTTAACAGACATCTAACGTGGGGGGACAAAACCCCCACCTCTTTTTCTGCATTCAAGGCACAGAAGCCTGTGCTGTCCCTCTCACTAAACTCCAGCTGAAAAAAGGAATTCCACAGAGCAGAGCAGTGTAAGAAATGTCCTCTGACAAGTCTTCTCTGTTGAAGTGATAAGCTGATATTTTTGCACATTTATTCACTCAGTCTATCCTCTTAGCTCTTAAGACAATCAGGAGAATTACTCTCAGGAACAGGAGTGACTGTTCTATGGTAAAAACTAAGCATTAGAACTGCTGAACAACCTAAACCCCACCTTTTCAGTCCTAGCAGAACGCCACAAAGTGGCAAACTTGGAGAATGTTTACTTTTCAGTAATAATGTGCAGTGTGTCTTTTTACTCCATCAGGAAATAGGCTTTTGTTTTCAAGTGCATGATTCACACTTAGATGCTACTGTTGGAGAAAAATGTTATGAAAGCAAATCTAGAAGAACTACAGCTCTTTGCAGGATTCATAGCAAAGCTACTTATTGACTTGGAAAGTAGAAGGGAAAGAGGTGATAAAACACCTATTTAGAGGTAGAACGGCTTTTACTAAAGCACAAAAATGTGCAGGAGGAAAACTTTCAGGACATAGCAGCAGCTCTTTGAAAGTAACAGGAACATTTTTTTCATCTGTATGTCAATCATATCTATGAGCAGAGAAATAATCCAGCATGCATAGGCCAGAGAGCAAGGGAGTTTCTACAGAAGCATTTTTACAGACACTTTGTTAAGCACACATACAGCGCCAAAACTCAGCCTTAGTGTGAGGACCAAGCACCACAGAGCTCATGGAACACAAATTGAATTTACCATTTCATCCCTAGTAACAGAAACACCAACGATTTGATCCAAAACTTCTGCTACAAAAGCCTGCACTGGCATCCCGTCCTGCAAGGTAAAGGCAACAGATGCACATTTCCACTTTCAGCAGAATCTCTTTCTAATGGTACCTGCCTATTTCACCACAGAGTCCCAGTCAAAACCCTTTCCTCCCAGGGTAGCTCCCAGGCACCATCCCAGTTTAACCAGCCATTCCCCACGAGGGCCCTCTTTGAGCCAGGCGTATGGCTGGACTCTGGATCACACAGACCTTTCCTCACTGACGTTTCAGTTTTGGTACAGCTGCTGCAGGAGTGCTACAAGTTCAGCCACTGCTTCAGTCCTGGGTTAAGTCCTGACCTTAGGACAGAACTGAACACATACCAGCAACAAATACTCACTGAATCCCTGCAAGCCTCCGTGAATATCTTTGAGTCATTCCATATACTTTCATTCAAGCTAAGAGTTTCAACAAGCATTTTGACACCCTGTAGGTCACTGGTTGCTGCTTTTCTTACATTGAATGACCTAAAAAAGGACAAAAAAAGAATTAAAGTTGACTTTGTGACAAAATAAGGACAACTGCCAAGCTTAAGACAACACATCCTCCACAAGTACCAACCACACTGTTCAGAAATTGCAACTGATTGATAAATGATACTTGTTCCAAAGGCAGATATGAACTTATTGCATGGTAATAGATCAGAGCATCTACTTGACACAACTCCAGAATCCTGCTTTATCTGCTATTAAACACTCGCCCCAATCTATAACCCCAAGTATCACCTGTCTTCAAGTGAGTAAAAGTCAGCAGCAAAGGGAAGCAAAGAACCATAAAAGAATGTGGAATCTGTAGCTGAACACTGTGGCTGAACACTGAACACGAACAACATGGGGAAAAGAGCAAGATAAAAACAGGGAAAGGCAAGAAAAAATGAGAAAAGGACAGAGAAAAATAAAACCGAGCCAGCTGTCATGGTACGAAGTAAAGCAGGAACATCAATTTCTCTGAGAACAAATTACTAATTTTTATGTTAGGCCTTGATGCCTCAAGCAGTATCACATGAAGATAAACTTACATGACTGCAATGCCTCTGCTAAGTGTAGAGTGCCAGTTAGTAATGATGCAGTAGTCATGTGGTACCAGAATGCCTGTGCCATGGAACACCTTACCTACAGACAGCAGTCACCTGGCACTAAGCTCAGCTATAGACTGTTAGCAAACATCTTCCCACCTACTAGTTAGGAAGACAATTCACTTCACACTGACAGTCTACAGCAACAGAGGAGCTCTCTCAGTGTCTGTCAAAGGCAGCAACCCCTTCCTGGTTACACACAGCTCGTGCAACCAACACTTGTGGAATGCTGTTCGAGAAGCTGAACTACAACTTCAGTTACAAGAAATAAGTTCTTTCACTCACAGATAAAAAGTTGCAATTGACATAGTATATTTTTTTTACTCCTGTTCTTCTCACTTTCAATTTGAAAGTGGATGTGCTATTCTTCAGCCTCAATCACATTGAGAGGCATCTTGTGGAATATGAGTTTAATGAATAGCATTGGTACCTTAATAAACACAAATTTACTGGTTCTGGTATGTTACGCGATATTTCACAGCTGAATTCACTGACCATTTCTGACTGCTCAAAAGCACACATTTGGTTACTAAATTACAGACTAAACCTGACCTTCTAAGTGAGCTTCAGCTGAGCTTCCGTAGCTTTTCACGTGTTTCCACTGTCGATTGCAAGACCCAACAGTGCTGAGGATTGTGGCTCACCCTGCAGCCCAAGTGTGCCATCCTCCCACAGCTCCTCAGCCCAGCCCACCAGCTTTGCCCCACCCATGCCCCAGGGAAGGAAACGGTGCCTACAGGGAACTGCATCTCGAATAACAAAAACAGAACATGTGAAAAGTTGAAACTGCCCTTTTTTTTTAAATAAGCAGATCCACTAGCTCCATTGAGAGCATGGAACAGGAAGAAGGACTAGTCAAGGTCTGTACTCGTTTCTCTCCCAGCAATGAATTAACTCATTCTAGATGCTCAAGACCTTTGACTACTCAGAGACAAGGAGACTATTATTATTATTATTATGCTTTTTAGTGAAAATTGAGGCAAAGTATCCATTAAGAACCTCAGCCTATGCCTTGTGATCTGATTTTTTTTCTCCTTCACTGTTAAGTAGCAGACTTACAGTTCCATTTGCTGCACTCTTGCTTTTTGTGTACTTAACACTTTTTCTTACTCCTTTTACTACCTGTACTAATCAGGAGCTCATTTTGTGCCTGTGCCTCTTCTGACTTTACCCTTTCACGTCTTCATATTCCCTTCTTACCCTGGTTTTCTTTTAGTCCATTTTTTGTGACTTCCTTTTCACTCACATCCTTTTGAAAGCCCTAGGTGCAAGTACAATGTGTTGATCTTTCACAGATTTGGTTATTTCCAAGACAGTATCTGCTGTTGCACCCTGAGGGTTTTGTTCTGCAGAAACTTTGCAAAAGCTTACTCTGGTTTCTACCAAAGCTTTTCTGATCCTGAGCCTCAATGAGCGCTAATTTTCCTTACTTTCCTGCAAAGCTGTAGAGGGATTTGGAAAATGCTACTGATGACCGTATTTTGTTTTCATGAAAGGACTGGTGTCATTTGGAATACGCACAATGTAATCAGGATGGTAACTTTTTTTAAAAGAGCTTTGATAACAACTTGAATTTTGCCCAAAATTCCAAGAGGACACATGACTCCCAACCCTACTGGTGGATTACTGAGAAGCTGTGCCTGAGATTACCAGGAATTACTCCACCAGCCCTCTCTCCAGGCAGCTGGATTTTTACTCGGGACGCAGAAGCAGAAGTTTCACTCCAGGGCAAAAAGCTTCTGCCTAGGTCCAAGAGGAGCTTGGCCAGTTTCTGCATGAAGTATTTATGTACCACCAAAGGTGATTAGGCACACAATTAAACCTATAAGTATTTTGCTAAAACCACACAGTACATCAGGACCAAAGCCAAAAAAAGAATCTCTAACTATGCCACAATTTAAATTTGATGTTTGGACCAGAATAGGCTTGTTACACAAGCCAAGCTTTGGAAAATCCATTCCACATAACAGAAGCCACAGCTAGAAAGATTTGATGTCCCAGTTCACTGATACCTCAGCCTACAGAAGTGTTCAGAGCATCACAGAAACTGAAGGTGTGAAATAAATGATGCAACACCAAAAGTAAAAGAAATTATATAGAACAGATACATGTTCCTGTTGTGATCTGTATGTCCCAGAAACACATGACTACAGTTCTCTTAAGAAAGCTACAGAATATTTCCAAGAATTAAACCTACATCAGGCTTTCAGGTACCAGTGTCACACAACCTGACCCACATACCTAAGGCCAAACACAGCACCACATTTCTCTGCTGGCCTTGGCCCACAACCAGGAAACTTGGAGTTGCTAGTCTGTACTGAGGTCCATCTTCCCTACCTTAGTACTGTACAAGGAAATCCCAAGAGAATCTTCTCGCTGCACTTGGGTTTTACTGAGAGGACACTCCTTACAAATACCGGCAAGTGTGTCCCACAGCAGCCCAGAGCACAGCAGGGCTGTCCTGAGGTACAACTCACGTGAGCAATCCCATCCGGTGGAACACATACAGCTCTTGACCCAGCCTGGAAGTGCAGGAAGGGACAGCCCGAACAAAGCTCCGGATCAGGGGGAACTCCGCGACATGATGTGGCACCAGGATGACACACAAATCTCTGTCCTGAAAGACAATGGCAGGCAATAAAAGTGTTTTCTAAACTTTACCCAAAGCCCTCTGAGGGGACAGACAGCCCTGAATGCAGGGCTTACACTGCAGACCTCCAAGCATTGCTCTGCGTGGGCAGCACCAAGGAACTGACAGCTCAGAAATGGCTTCACTTTAAGCAAACTATGGGGTGAACGTTCCTTACTATATCTGGTGAGTCCATCCTGACATTTTGTTTCAAAGACTGACATTGCTGGATGGATAAATTACATAAATTTGAAATGCCTTCTGGGTTGGCTCTCTCTAGGAACTTTCTTTGGTGATAAGCAGTGATTTCAAGTGTGCTGCTTCTTTGGGCCAAGTCAGGGCCTGTCTCTAAGGCACACTGCCATGCAGTTATTTGCAACATTACTTTACAACACTCTGCTGTGCATTAAGAAAGTCTCAGAAAGTGGACTTTGTTACCTCAGACAGAGTGATCACACAGGGCATGAGTGGGAAATAGCTACTGCACTGTGAATCCACAGTGGTGCTGTTCAGTCTGTAGGAAAATACTATGAATCTCCTTAATACCACTGTTTTATAGGCTTTAATTCCATCTCCTTTAATAAATTTTGCTGAGTTTGTTTTTAATTTAGGTACAGTCTGGGTCTGTACATGGTTTTAAAGGAGTTTGAAGCATTTCTTTTTAAAATCTGCATCTCAGAGAAGGCCCTATGGCACATAAACTAGAGAGACTATTTACAAGAGCACATAGTGCCAGGGAAATGCCTACACACTGACACAGAGTAGGTTTAGATTACATGGTAAGAAAAAATTCTGAGGGTGAGGAGGTCCTGGCACGAGTTGCCCAGAGAAGATGTGGCTGCTCCATCACTGGAAGTGTTCCAGGCCAGGCTGGACAAGGCTTGGAGGAACCTGGTCTAGTGGAAGGTGTCCTGCCTATGGCAGGGGTAGAACTGGATGATCTTTAAGTTCCTTTCCAAACCAAACTGGTCCAGGATTCTAGGATAAATAGAGGACTTAGGTATGCATTCCATGAAGTTCAGAATCAGCCAAGGAGGGGAGTAGCTCAGCCCAGGGTAACCAGGCCCAGCACACTCATGTGGGGTAGACTCACTGGAGCAGCAGGCCCACATCCCCTAGCTGCCAGCTGCACTGCTGTCACACCACACAAAACCATTCCAACTTTTGTTATACTCACTGGGAAAACGTTGAAAGCATAATGCAAAAAATCCAGTGACCTGCAACCAAGAGCAAATATTGGCAAATAAAGCACATATCAGAATGATCTGATACACTGTGATATTGACATCCCTGCAAGTGCAGGAACATTTATTCAGAGCAGATCAGACAATCCCAAGAGACCATCAATAATCAACTGCTGATGTTGCATGCTTCATAGAAATTTCTGACTTCCAGTGCTTAAAGCACCATTATTAACAAGAATTACTAGGATGTTTGACATAATACATGAGGCTCCTCACTAAAAGGGTGGAGGGAGGAGCAAACAAAACATTGGCTCTCATGTTGTTGAATTCAGTCTCTTCAGAAGCCATTCCTGTACTATCACAGCAGTATTAGTATATAGCAAATATTACTTCAGGTTACAAACACTTGCTGCTATGTTCCACAATATTTTCAGCCAGCACTAAGAGCTCTGTGACTTTCCACTCAGGAAAGTGCTGATGTGCTCTGACAGACTAACGGGAACATCAATACTTAGAATTGTTTTTGAACACTTCTTTCCACTTCTCACCCACTGATTTAGAGCTATCCCAGTCTCATTTCCATGGTGACAGCAAATTGTGACATTTCAGTTTAAAAAGATTTGAGAAATCTCACCAAAGCCCTGCTGTTTCTCCCCTGTGTAAGGACATCAAAGAGCTCAAAACCCAGCTATGCCAAAGTTTCATGAAACACTTCACCACACAGGATGTATCTTTCGAAGAAATTAATACAGATATATGTTACCTATAAATACTGATAAATCCTCTTCTCCTTTCAAAACTGTAATTAAGCTCCCTTTTACTACCTCTTTAATAATATTACTTAAAAGAGAAATGATTTCTAATTGCAGTATCTATGCTTGAACGCAAACTTAAAGCTGCAAGTACAGATCAGGACTAGAGTATTATATATTCACTTATATAATACATAACTACATAACATTGTTAACAGAATAACTAATGAGGGGAAAGGAAAATGCCATTGCAACTACATTACGTTGCAATTTTCTCTCTGGTATCCAGGACCTTGTTGGCAGCAAGGACCACAAGAATTGAGGTGGGAGATTTTTCAGGGAGCTTAGAAAAGTATCAAATATCAGCACACAACCCAGCAGTTCAGTTCCTTCACGCTTCATTCTCAATGCACTAACAAGCCACATCACAGCTCTGGGTTTAGGAGCTGAAAACATTTAGCAGCTTTAGTGGGTAACAACTCCCAAGAAGAAAACTTCCCTCAAGGCTAAGATGCAATCACACCTACAATTCAAGTCAGCTGCTATTTCTGGGTCCATGCTGTGCAAGGCCAGCAGGAACTCCTTCAGGACAAAATTCCAGGCTGCAGACAGCATCATCTCCTGCCCTCCTTTAGGTATATTTGCTTTGCTAATAGTTCTTTTACAGGCACATGGATCAAGCAAAGGCAAGCCAGAGAAGCATACAAGCAAAATGTGTGAAACCACCAAGATGTACAGATTCCTCAGCTCCGCATGAGGTCATCTTAGGGAAAGTCTTCAGACAGGAATTCTATCTCCTCCAAACACCCATCTTGGAAACCACATTGCTCCACAGATGTCTCCAGGTAAAAAAGACTGGGAGCACAGCATTGAGACTGGGAGCACCGCACTGAATATAAATGCAGTTAGAAATGTCCTGAACTGAAACAGCAAACAAAGCACAGAGCTCAGAAGGCACAAAAAAAAGGGATAGATCCCTATCCTAAGCAGGAAACTATGAGCAGAGAACTCAAGAAGTCTACAGTGAAATTATTTCCTGACATAAATCTCTATCACAGCTCTGAACTGCTGTTTCAGTATAATGGAGTCATTTCAGACCAAGCCCCTCATCTCACTAACATTTTAAAATAAAGCTTTCTTATTCTACAATAATTATCTTGCTTGAATTTTTACACTAGATTGTCTCTCAGTTAACTGTTCTGGAACAGTCTTTCTGCAGTGCAGTTGTTCTTATCACACATTAGTTGGTCAACGTTTCCAAGTACAATACAACTTCCATGTTGACTTCCAAGCATTTCACTAACTAAACTAGTTCTTCACAAACTTGAGCTATGTTACTGGGTATCACTTGGGAAATAGGTACCCAAAAGGCAATGTCTTTGCTTTGTTTTGGTAACTTTGGATATTTGCATTTGCAGTAGATTCAGTGTTTGATCCCCTTGGGTAGGTGCCCTCTGTAATCAAGAAACAGCTCAATAAATAGAACCAGTTTTCAAGGAATTCTCATTTTTCTTCTCAGTGAAGTTTACTATTACACTTCCTTTATGCCAGAGAGTTCAGAAGTTGCTATTCACCAATGACTACTACTACTACAAGTAGAGAGATGTTTTTTCAAACTGTACTACACATGTTCCACTCATCTATCAAGTCCTTACTCCTGATGCCTGTTGTCTACAGACATGGCATGGATTTGAAAGGAAGGAAGACCCTGGGTGTGCTCAGCTGCTTCATCTATTCTGTATCTTCCTTTCTACCATCAGACTGAAAAGGAAAAAAAAGTTCCTGGAGAAATTTCTGCTGATGTGGTTGAATATAGGTTTGCTCTTCAAGTGGGGAGAGAAATTTTGGAAAAAAAAGCCTAAACTCCATTTACAGCCCTATTCTAATCCACCAGGATCTAAGAGCGTGAGATCAGCAGCAGCAATTGTTTTAAGAGAAAATCCTTTTGTCTCCCCCAGCTGTAGAGGATTCTAGAAAACAGAATCACTTCTTTCAGTGGCTGGAGACAGTGTTTAGAAGGGGAACATTTACCTGCAGAGCTAAGAACAGCTTTATTGCCCCATGCAATGAGATGAGAACTACTGTAAAATATATCTCCTCTTGCAGCTTGCCAGCTTCAGAATGAATGTCTCCACAGAAGGAAGAAGCAGCCTTTTTCCACAACCTCAACTGACATTTTTTCCAACAAAAATGAATTCTTCATGTTTTACCCCCACAGACCTGTCAGAGCTAGGAAGTTGCAAGTGGAGGTTGAAATGTTATTACTGAAGGTAAAAGAAGCAGAGAAGAAAAAGGTCAGAAAAAATCCCACCTAACCACTGCACGTGCTGTCACTTTCTGATTTGTTCTAAAAACATAACCTTGAAAACAGTTATTAATGGGAAAGCAGTGACTCTTCCTCTACACTTACCTAGTTTCATACTTCTCATCGATACAAAGCAGACGGATACGGAAAACATTTGAAGGTCCTCTGTACATGGGACGTAAATTCCCCTCCTCATCAGTCTCCAGGAGGGGTGCTGCTGAACCTTTAGAGCCTGTGTTGCTGACATCACCTACTGGCAGTTCAGTCTGGGAAATGGCCACAGCTCCATCTTTCTGCAACAATAACAGACAAGGGCGCACTTACACCACTTCACAAAGTGTTTTCATTAGTTAAGCCCCATCCTTTCGTCTCCTCTGTGTGACCCCTTCTTCCCATCCTGATGGCTGTGCATGGGTAACTTGATGAGCAAACTCACCCTGACCAATAACGCTGACCTCCTCCCTCCAGACCCCAGCCAAAGCAGCTTCCAACCTGTGCCCCCACAGCAGAGGCACATGTAGGCCAGAGCAGAGCAGCCTTGCTCAGTATCAGCTCTGAGAGCCATCAGCACTTCTGGGTACAGCAGCATTACCTGCACAGCTGCAGCATCTGCACCAGGAACATGTTCCAAGTTTTGAGAAGAAATAGGCTCTGGCTTTTGACTTGTTTGGTTGCTTTCATCTTTATCTGAATAAAGTAAAAGAGAAAGTGCACAAGGTTTACTAATGTGAGCTTTACCCTCAGAATCACAATACCTGGAGTGCACCTGGCTACCTCTATCAAAAGGTTTCATTTTAACAACCACTGTTAAAACAGATCCTCCTACAGTTACTTAGCTAGAGCTTCATTAGACTGATTTAAAAAAAAAAAATCTAGGGAATTTGTTGTAAAATAAGACCTGAACAAGACAGTTTGGAAACAAATCCTAAGTTGTGTGTATCCCTATGTCAAATCTTTACCCTATCTGAACTGGAAAACAGGAGTTAGTGTTATTGACTGATATCTTAAACTCTGTGTGTTGCTAACTTGCTTTCTGGTGATCACAAGAACAAGCAAGGGCTCTTCATTCTCAGATTAGTTCTCCTAGAAGAACTAAAATCCAGGTTAAATCCCAGTCAAACCAGAGCTCTTACTGGTGCAGTAAGAGACAAGAAACAGGTATTATAATTCCTTTATAAATTTTACACAATAAACCCTTGAGGTGTAGGTGCTGCTGCTGAAGAAGACACATCAAGCAAGGACGCCTTTGCATTTGGAAGATCCAGTAACATTAAGGAAGTCAAGGTTTCTGAGCTCCAAGAATACAAAATAAGCTTCAGAAAACAACAGAATTTATCCCTTCTCCCTCTGAACTTTGCCTTGGGACATCCATGTAAACTACATTCACAGATAGAAGCATTTCTTCACACAGTAATGGACACTTAAAAACAAAAAAAATACCTCAAAGGTTTAAAATAATTTAGCCAGAAATATTTAGAAAACAATCATATCTCAAAATCTGTTTCCCTGTCAATAAAGGAGTGCAGATGCAACACGCAGGGCAAGGAGAACTGCAGGGGCTGGGAATTATGGGGTTCTCTGGGGGTATCACAGATGTCAGCCTTCAGAGAAATGATCAAATGTCTTGATTAAACCAGCTCCATTTCTCATTACCAACAGCCTTGCAGGTGTCAGAAGTTAATTAATACAAGTCTCTTGTTGTCATGTAAATATTGATATGTTGTTTCTGACTTTATACTAAAATGCAAATCCTAATGGTTCCACCATCCACTCCTGTTAGACATGGCTACATTGCTGTTTACAGACACGCTGTATATGAGTGATGTGAAGAACTGCAATACTGTCACTAAATCAAGAAAAGACCACAAACAAAGAAAATTAAAATAATTCCGTGATTGCTGGGTTGTTAGCTGAGGTACAGTCAGCAGGATCAAGAGCCAGTTCACCATGAGGCCTGATGAAAAGCCCTTTAATCATTCCTACTGCATCATGTTTTCTAGCAACTAATTCATGACACCATATAGAGTAACAACCAGATTACTGTAATTACCCTGAAGCCTAGAGTAGCGTATCAGTACAGACTGTTGTATACGCTTTCATTATTATTCAGCATTACATTTTGAAAGGAAAAATATATCAACCTGTGGTCTCTATTTAAAAACTAAAACCCTTAAAAAACTAACCTTTTTATAGGTAGGAATCTAAAATTACTCTACGAAGGAATGCAGCTTGCATTTTAAAACTGCCAGTCTTCAGATTCCATAAAGCTGAGCCCAGATCTTCTACTGGTGTCAGGTCACTGAACCTGCTCTGCCCTCACAGCATGGCAACATCCAGCAGCAAGTTTTCAATGCAGTCACTAAAGCAGCCTTCATAGAACAGGCGTGGCTTTGCAATATCCACAAATGCAAACTATATGTGAACAGATTTCAAGGACACAGGCTGGCCCTTATGTTGGAAAGGCTTAACAATGGACTACTGGCATGCAACTCTTCTATTTTAAAATGTGCAAAGCTTTAACAAAAAATTTAACTATTCCGTATAACGGAATTAATGTTCCTGAGAAGTGAATAGACAACTTTGCTATTAGTTTTCTGGTGGCTCTCTCTAGGAATAGCACCAGAGTCAGACTCTCAACATATGATACTCAAGTTTCTCCTCATGTGTCCAAGATCATTAATGATTTGCACTCAAGCTACTTGAAAGTCTACAAATAATTATTTTTCCCCAGAGCTGCCCTTGTCATTACAAATAAAGGGATATTATTACTTTAAGTCTTACCTGAAGGAACCCACGGAACTGCAACTACCAGCAAAACTAATAAAGTTTTTAAATGAAGAGAGAAAAGGAGATAGATTCACAAGACTGCTAACGATGTTGCTTAAAACATTTCTAAAAGTCACTCAGATGTCAGATTCTCAAGAAACTGAACAGAACAGCTGCTCATGCTAAGTTTTAACATTTAGAACAAGTCCCATAGATTTCCTAAATGATAAAAAACATGCAACAGCTGTACTGTCAAACCCTGTAACCACGTACTCACTGAAAAGCTCAGCAGCACAGACCTACAGCTTGCAGTCTCTGGAGAAGGAGAGAGGACACCAGCAGCAGGAACAGCCCCAGGGATGGGTAACACTGGGAGGGAGCCCTGGTGGCTGGTCACCTTGCCCAAGCCCCTGCTCAAGCAGGATCACCCAGAGCAGACAGCCCAGGACTGGGCTCTGGCTCCTGAATGATCTCTCTCCCTCCTCAGTCTCATTCATCCCCACAACCATGTCTGTCACCTCTTCAGAACTACTACTCCTGGAGCTGCAAGAGTACAGGATCAAACAGAAGACAGGCAGCTTCCTCCATCTCCTACGTGCAAGATGCTTCCTTGCAGGGGAGGGGAAGTCCACAGCAGCAGCTATGACACCTGTTTCTCTCCCTCTTCTGTTCTGTGACTGTTGGCTTTGAGCTGGTGACAACCCTGCAGCTCCCTGGTTGCCCTTTTTTGCCTGCTGCCTTGTGTTCAGAAAAGCAGATATGTAACAACCTAATGGTGGAGGTGTTTTATTCCGCTACTGATAATTAGTAGATAGCAAAATATTGCCCTGCACAAAAAGCCCTTTGACATTGAAAAATAAAGACAAAAACTGTAAATCATTTACATGTCACTTCTGTTCTACAAGCAGGCAACATATTTGTGCTACTGGTTTTTATCATTCGCAGGAAGGCAGCTTGCACATGCGTTGCTGTATCAGGCCCAATAAAAAAGCGGAATAAAGAGACAGTCCCTAATCTCCCAAAGTCTTGTAATCCAGGAGACGGCAAAGAGCAGAAGCTGAACCACAAGGAAAAAAGATTACATGAGTCAACAGGACAACATAACAGGCACGGTTAGCCAGCTGCTCAGCTACTGACAAACCACACCATGACGTTTTACAATCACATCTTCCTTTAACAGCACAACTGTATCTGACAGTGTACCTCATGCAACAGCTTTCTGAAACTTGAAGCCCGCATTTATGCCACAGCTAGTACAGGCCAGCTTCCCACAAACAACAATCGCTCCCAAGTCAGAGACCAGGGCTATCAAAATTCTTTTTTTCAATTAAAAAATACCAGGAATTCTGCTCCAAAACCAGGTATGTTAATTTGTGTTTTCTTGCTAGTAAACCTATATATCCTTTTCCAACCTCCTGCAGAACCTACTCAGAAGCTAGACACAAAAACACCTTGAATTTATTTAGCACTTTAGAACACAGATACCTCCTTGAATGCTTGGCTTCTGTGGCATTTTGAGAATATCCTCAGGATGTGGTTTGCAGAGTCCATGGAAAGGCCCTAAGTCAAAACACTCTTGAAACAAGGAAACATTCACATGAGAACATAAGCTCATGAATCCTACTGCAGTGCCACCAACCTGGAAGATAAAAGCCATGTCACACAAACCTGTCATTCTAGTCAGGGCACAAAAAACTGAGCAAACAATTTCTGAAACATAAACTTTTATGTTCCATCTCTAACTGCACATAATGGAAAACTACAAAGGAACTATTTCAGCACAAATTAAATATCCTCTTTTATTTCTTTCCTTGTAATGTATGTATTAGGACCTCTACAGTAGATGTTCTAATTCTTTTTTTAGCTATGACTTGGAAGAATATTAAGTTTATATATATGGGCCAAATAATGACCTGGAGTTTCAGTAAAACATTTGTTATGGCAAATACACAACATACTTTCAAAAATGTATAATTTTGTTTAAAGTTATAGTGCAGCTGTAGTAGAACCTTCATTCAGTTAGTTGTAATAGTTGACTCATTACTGGACACTGATTTAGATCCACATTGGGCTCAAACTGAAGAGTCTATTTTATTCTCCTAAGAAATTAACAACTCAAGAAATCAATTATGTATAATATAAGGAGTACCTAATGCAGTATGTATTATTTGCAGCACTTATAAGTCCCAAATATTTCTGTGTTCTGAAAAAATCTGAGAGCTAGTCTTAAATACTAAATGCCCTGGCAAACATGAAAGTGATGGGGGGATCCCTGCAATGCTGGCACCCACTGTACTCTGAATGCCTGATTGCTGCTGGAGTTCTCAACAAGCTGCAGGCCTCAGCAAGACACACACTGGGACCAGGGAGAACTGGCGAGCTTCTGGCTTTGACCTGAGACAAGTCTAGAAGAAGGAAGCTCTTAAATTTTTAGTAGTATATGCAACTTTCTGGTGCAACACATCATCAAAACACATTTTCCTTCCTCCTCAATACACAAAATGAAAGCCTTTATAAACCTAATGAAAACAGCTGTTTTATCAGCCTATCAGCACTTCAATGAAGACTTCAGAAAGTGTGATATTTAATTTTTCTGCCCGCAAGCAACAAGTGATTGTTTGTTTGCGCAACCAAAAAAAGCTGGGGTGCCGCAGTTGCCTGGCTGCTGTCTAATTTCAAGCCCAAGACTCAGCAGAGGCTGGTTAATCAATCCATCTACCATATGTGCAAAAAGAGGCTGCCAGCTTCCTTCTCTGCAGGGAATGTTGGCATCCATCATGGTTTGTGTGGAGGTGCCTTCCCAACCTGTTGTGGCAGCAGCAGCTCAGATAAACTGGGTGCATGGAACACCTTTTGGTGCTCTCACATCAGGCTCCAAACATGCACTGGAATGTATTATTTACAGCGACGGCAATGTGCCATTACACTAATGGTGCATTGTTTCCCAGCTGGCTCCCAATGGCAGTGATTACATGTTGCAATCTTATAAAACCATTTGCCACAAAAAGCAGACTTCAGGAATTAGGGAGGTTATATTGCCTATCAGCTTGCACTACCATGCACAATTACCAACATATGAAAATCTTAACAGGAATTTTCAGCAGGATAACTATTACCACTCCTTTATTATTTAAATTAATTCCTGGGTTTGTTTTCATTTCAGCAAAAATCCATTTGAGCCAAAAGAAAGAAAAATTATCTACAGGACTTTAAACTGTGAAAGGAGTACTGGCTACTTATTTTCATATACAATACTAGGTTTCGCTGGGAATGAAAACAGGCCACCTATAATGAAAATGTCTAAAATGACAACATAGCTTCGTTAAGATGGTCTGTCTGAATTACTTGAAAATAATCTGCACAAGAACTGGGAATTGCTGCGTCATTTCTGAACTGGAAACACCACTCCTGAGGACAGACACAAATTACATTGAGAAGGGCACTGTGTGGTATACAGCATGAATTCCACCTTCCACAGGTGGGCTGCTGATTTTACTCCCTGAGATAGAGTAAGCTGTCACACAGGACACCACTAAGGCTACGATCAGACAAAACCAGAGTTCATAACAGACTGACCTCACAAACAGCTGCCTGATTTTCTTCACCTTCACGCTCTATGAGATCAACAAGGAGATATTCACCATAGGTTTCCTTCAGAGTCTCACTTTGAGGTGTCCAGATTAGCATGAGATCATCATAATCTTCCATCCTACAAAAAAGATATCAGATAAAGTCCTAAAGCTCTGCCATTAATAGGCCCTGATACTTCTGTTTTACTCCATTAATATATGAAAAAATATTACAAATACTTGTTCCAAAGCCTGCACCTACAAATCACTTCACCTAGGATACATCCCCAGTGCACACTAAGTGGGAGTCTCAGCACCAGAGAGACAACTACACTCAAAAGCCAGTAGAACCCACCAAAATCTGCACTGCCCAGTGGAGATGCTTCTCTTTCCCTAAGAAAATATACGGGAACTCCAGTTCAAAATTCTGCCTCGTTCTCCTACAGCTGCAGTGGAGCACTCATACAAGTCTCAACCTACATGGATTTTAATTTAAACAGGCAACAGAGACTCTTTTCCACTAGACTGCTATTTATAGCCAGGATTAATGTACCTCTGAATAAGAAAATGCAGCACTTTTACCAGAATTTTGGTAGAATTCATCAGTCACCCATGCTGAGACTATGGCATGAAGGTGGGTGGCAAACCAGCTCTAACACTCAACTGCTATCAATAACCTGGAACCACTTGTATTTATGTCTTAAAAAAATGCCAGAATTGAGTGGTGCAAACAAAAGTAGCATAGAGGAAACTGGGGCTGTGTCAGGCTGCCAGAAGAACAACTGCAACACACTGCAGGGGAAACCCTCCCTGCTGCAGGCCAGAAGCAGGTGGCTACTCAGCTATCATGCCAACACCCAGGGAACGCTCGCGCTGGACCATCTCGACGAGCCCGTCCGGGCTCCGGGCCCCGCACGGCGACACCGGAGCTGGCGGAGCTCCGCGCGGTCTCTGCCGCCACCCCGCGGCACCGCCTGGCACGGGCGGCGGCACCTTCGCTTACTCGGGATGCACCAACCTGCTCCTCCTCCTGCACGGGAACCGAAACCGGCCCGAGCGCTTCCCACGCTTGTCAAGGATGCACAAACCTGCTGCTGGCAGGACGGTATCCAGGAACAACTATCCAGGCTTCCCTCCATCATTAGGGAAATCTGCTTCTGCAGGGAGAACCAGGAACTTCAGAGCTTCCCTGAGTTTTGGGGAAAACTGTTTTGTTCCATGGTCCCACTGCTCAGGTAGGGAAGTGCCTGTATGCAATACCTGTAAATTGGAGATCATTGTTCCACACAGGCAGGAACCCAGAAACAATAAAGAGATTCTCAGTGCCATTCTATGTGTTTCTGGACTTGGAAGGAGTCTTAAAGAAAAGACTGGGCAAAAGAGGTTCTGTTTCTCATCGTATCAAACACTGTCCGAGTTCCCAAGCACTGCCTGACTCCAGCGTAGGAGAGTGGAGAGGTCGGGGG